>CP139504.1:125932856-126276025 GCA_021014915.2 Artemisia tridentata subsp. tridentata
CATTGTTATAAGAGTAAATTACACCGGTTGTCCTTGTGGTTTGGGCCAAATTTCACTCTAAGTCATTATTTTTTTTATTTGCATAGTTGGTCCCTGTGGTTTTTCAATTGCACACCGGTGGTCCTTATCGTTAACTGACGTTATCTTTTCCGTTAGCAAGTGGCAACGTTAGTCCATTAACCAAATAAGCGTTTGCAATGTTAGTCCATTTACTAACGGCCGTTTGCAACATTAGTCCTTTTTTGAAAAATATATTTTTTTTCGAAATAATTTTTTTAGAAAAATATTTTTTTTCGAAATATATATTTTTTTCGAAATAGTTTTTTTAGAAAAATATTTATTTTAGAAAAATATTTTTTTTCGAAATAATTTTTAAAAGAAAATATTTTTTTTTAGAAAAAAATATTTTTCTAAAAAAAATATATTTCGGAAAAAAAAATATTTTTCTAAAATTTTTTTTTAAAATTATTTCGAAAAAAAATATTTTTCTAAAAAAAAAAATATTTTGAAAAAAAAATATTTTTCTAAAAAAATTATTTCGAAAAAAAAAATATTTTTCAAAAAAGGACTAACGTTGCAAACGGCCGTTAGTAAAAGGACTAACGTTGCAAACGCTTGTTTGGTTAATGGACTAACGTTGCCACTTGCTAACAGAAAAGATAACGCCAGTTAACGATAGGGACCACTGGTGTGCAATTGAAAAACCACATGGACCAACGATGCAACAAAAAAAAAACTGAGAGTGAAATTTGGCCCAAACCACATGGATGAACGATGTAATTTACTCTTGTTATAATGATTTAATGCGCATCTAATTAATATTTTCTTTAACTCCTTGAGGTGAAAATGGGTAAAGAGATTTAATATCATGTTGACCATAAACGCCTAAATCTTTAATGAAGCCCGATTTCGGCATAAAATCTATTTATAACTAGAAGTTATCTCCCCAAATTAAATACATTCGAACATACTATATTTAGGTAACATAACTGGAATAACGACATATTTATTATCGTAGTAAATAGAGTTATACCAGTAGTATGTAAGTTTTGCTATTGACCTATTGTTAAGAGGGAAATCAGACACGTGTTTAAATTGAGCCATGTGTTCAACTTTCGTTAATTTAAAAGTAACTTCGCATAATGATGAAATGAATATATTTACATACGTACATATTGTAAACATGCGTTTCATTGGTCTCATATACAAACTAAGAGTGCAATGTATTGTGTGTTATATTTTACAAGTTATAGCACCTCCATGTAAAATTTGTCTTATAATTTTTTTTATGTCGCACAGCTAGAAAAACAGACTCTCGTATACCAAAGTTACAGGTTTTTGGAATCTAAATTTTTTTATGATCAAGGAAAAAAACAAGAAAAGAAGCACATAACACACCGTTATAACTGTAAGGCTTATAACGCCAAACCAAAGTTTGGCGCCACCATAGCCACATTATAGGGTTAAAATGCTGGACGTCGACAGGAATCAACTGAACATTACTAAAATATTTGAGGAATGGTCTCATATCGTTTAAATGAAGTACGTGTTAAATTATTTGAACTGACCATTTGAGTAGGGCTGTTATTCGGATAATCCTAACCCAGATAAGCCAATTTGATTCGGGTTAATCGGATTTTAGGAAGAAAAACCTTACCCGTACCTAACCTGTATAAGGTTTGGGTTATTTGGGTTTCGGGATATATGGGTACAGGTTAATCATGTTTCGGGTTAACCCAAATAAGCCAAGTTTAACATAGAATTAAGAAAGGTGGGTAGATTTTTTTATAGAAAACCAAAGGAATATATGAAAAGAAGTTTTAAATCTCTTATGCGCGGGTTATTCAAGTTAACCCAAAGCCCGAATAAACTCAAAACTCTTGCCCGAAACCCGACCCTAATAAAACTTTAAGTTTATCAGGTTAACTCGAATAACTCACATAAGGTTTTTAAACCTGTACAACCCGCATAAATAAGCTTATTAGGATTCGGGTTGAGTCAATTTTGACCGAATTACTTTTGTGAACAATGTATAAAAAGCTACTCAATGTGGTTAAAAAATCATAACTTTCTAAAACATTCGAATGGAAACGCAATTCAAATTTTTATAAATTTTTTTCCCGAAAACAAAAACAAAACAAAAAAGATCTTACCAAAACAGTAAAGATACTCTACAAAGTATAAAACTAAAAAAAAATCCTCATTTCCTCACTCCCCCCCTTCTCCACAACATTCCCTCCCACTATTCCATTCCACTCTTCTTCCCCACGTCCACAATCCCAATCCTCCAAACCCTAACTTTCTCTCACTAAAACAACAAAAACATCACTTTCTCTCTCTAAAACTGTCCAGTCCAGTCCAGTCCATGCACATTTATCATCACAAAAACTGATTGTTTTCACCAACACTCAGAAGGTTATTTTCACCTTTTTTGAGCTGAAAACTTTTTTTTATTGCTTCGCTTTTTATAAAATGATAATCCGTACAGTTTTTTAAACCTTTTAACGACGGTTATTTGTTCCGGAGAAAATGTTTATATAATACAGTATCTCCGTTTTTCCTGCTTCACTTTTTACACCGTCCGTACACTTTTGACGGTTTTTATAAATAAATACTGTAATAGTTTTTTTTGTTATAGATTTGACGCTTTAGTCAAACTGCAGCTTATATTCGGCGGTAGAAAAAGCCTTTTTGTTTTTGATGTGATATTTGATTTGACTTGATGTTTATTATTTATAAATAAAAACTTTATAAAATGTTGATATTGAGATGTTTTATTTATTTGTACTATTGTAGGTTTTTGATTATTTAAGCTCGGATCTAAGCTTTCAGAAGCTTCTAGAAGCTAAGAGCGTTAGTATTATTTAGTTATGAGTATGAAGACTCTTGTGGTTTCTGTTATTATTCTGCTAATCATGATGATGATGATGATTTCAGGTGTGTTTTTTGTTTATATATTTAATTTAACAGCAAAGATTTTATAAAAAAATATTTTATTGATTTTGTTTTGTTTGTTGTTTTTGAAGGTTATGAAGGTGGAATAGTGGAGGGTACTACTGGTTTTGCACAGCGTACTAGTCGGAAGAGCGGTCCACATCGCAAGCTCCTTATTCACTATGGTAAATTATTAAATTTTTTTTTTGATAAAATTATTTAAAGTCTTATTTAATTATTTTACAGTAATTGTTTGGGTTAATGTGATTATTTTATGATATGGATGTGGTGCACGAATTAGTTACTTTTTTTGTCGTTTAGCGACACGTTGCAATATGGACTGTGGCAAATTTTGAATTTAATGAAATGTTGAAAACTAAATTAGTTTCTGAAGGCGGATTAAAATATGGAAAGTCAAAAGGAGGTGTTTTTTTTTATTAGTTAAATTTGGTTTAAATATTGTGTTTAAGCTTTGTGGATTATAATATGAAGGTGTTTGTTTGAAAGATATGCAATTTTGATGAAAGTTATTGGTTGTGTTATGTGCATTTTGGCTAGTCAAAGCATCATTTTGTGTTTGGTCCCACTTTAAGCGGCTAATTGATCATTAGTGACTTATAATAATACTTAGGTTAAGTATAGGGGAAATGACAAAATTTTGTATTTAGCTAAGTCACGATTTTTAAAAATGAAAAGTTAGAATACTCATTTTTGTCGCACGGGGTGCGAGTATTCATGTGGGTCTTGTGCGAGAATTAATTTCTCGCATGTAAATGCAAAAAATTAATTTTTTTGGTACGATTGTGTGAGATGGTTATTCGTGATTTTGGAGCGATATCTCACACGGGTGCGGAAAAAGGTTATTTTCGGTTTTTTTTTTGGTTAAGAATGTTCATCTTGTGAAATATTTGTTTGAAAAGTGTCATTGTTGTCAAAATTTTTACCACATTTTGCACAAAGTTCAAAAATGATCTCAAATTATTTTGAAAGTCAATAACCTGTCTTTATTCAATGGTTTAAGAAGGTTAATATATGATTTTGTTTAAAATAAATCAAGGGGACAAAATAGTACACAAATGTGAAATGGCTCCACCATGGTACATTGCTTTTTCACACTATGAGCGGCGTGGGTTAGATATGTTGGTGATTTTGGTAGTGTATCTGTTCTATATATGGTAGTGGTGCTGCACGTATGTTATTTCCTTTTTGTCCTCTACCCACACATGCAATATGTGATATGGACTATCTCTATATAAGACAAATCTGTATTCAATGAATGTTACACGCTTGTAAAATGTAAGATATGTACGGAGTATTAAAATATGTAATCTCTTTTAAAAATGCAATAAATTTAAAAGTCAAAGAGATTTAGTTTTATTGCTCACATAAACTCAAAATCAATGTGTGTTACAGTGTAAAGCTTTTTGCATAGAAATATGAAGCTTTGTTTCTTTGATGTTTGGACCATGCTTGAAAGATATGGCTATTTGTGTTCTGTGCATGTTAGCTATGATCAAAGCCATCAATTTTATATATCTCATTTAATAAAAATGGTCCCACTTTTAGCGGCTAATCAATCATTAGTGATAATTAAGCTTGGTTAAATCTAGTTGTTTTGGCACATGTTGCACACAAGATGCTTAATAATGAATATTGATATGGTTCTTTGTTATAATATTCCTTCTACTTTATTTTGAAATAAATAGTATTGCACAATGTTTGATATAAGCTTGATATAGTACAGTAATATATATGGAAGGGTAAATGGTTTTACCCAATTCTATGTAAGGTAAAAACAATAAAGCACACTTTCTGAATATTTTGTTTGTATTTGCTTTGTGCACTTTATGCAGAACCAGCAGCAGCACCAGCTGGAGCAGCAGCTGCAGAAGTGGCTAAAGTGCAACCCAATAGGATATGGGGAGACACATGCTCAAAGTCTGATATTGTTATCAACCAAGGTCCCACAGCTCCTCTTCCTAGTGGCATCCCAACCTACACTGTGGAGATCATGAATGCTTGCACTACAGGCTGTGATATCTCAGGCATCCATCTCGCTTGTGGCTGGTTCAGTTCCGCTCGTCTCATTAACCCACGTCTGTTTAAGCGTCTGCGATACAACGACTGCCTGGTGAACGATGGGAAGCCGCTTGTCAATGGAAGAACAATATCATTTGAGTATGCTAACACTTTTCCTTACCCACTTATGATTTCATCCATTATCTGCTAGATACCTTATCTGATGTATAGTGCTACTATGGTAAATCATTTTTGTTTGAGAAATTGCATTTTAAACCCTTCAAGTGTGGAGTTTATTTTTGATTGCAGCACGGCCCTTAAATCATCTAATGGTTCTTTACATTTGATAATTAAGGAGCCGGATTGGTGCTATTTAATCTGATGCAATTTTAAATTTAACTTAGATTTGAAGGGTTGAAAATGCAATTTTTAGTTTCTTCTTGACAACATTAAACACATGTAAATGAGAGCTGAAAACCTTGGTTAAGCTTTGAGAGTCTTTTTGTTATGTAAAGTTAGGTGAAAGCTACACTACACGCTCACAGGTTACTAATTTCATATTAATGGAATTGAATTTAAAGTTTCTTATTATGTTTATGTGTTTGTGTCTTGTGATGGATGCGCTATTATGTTTTACAGTAACAATGAAACAAATGTTTTTTAATTTTTATATTGAAGCAAAATTGTGTACACCCAAAACCTGGGTTGCAAAAAGGCTTAGAAAAAGGCTTGAATATGGGCTACTGGCTATAGACTTAAGCTCATAAGCCCATGTACACAAACATAGCCTGATATCACATATGTGTGCAGTGTGTTTGCTGAATTTGTTTGAACTTAAGTCGACTGTCTTTTGAAATCCTTGTGTGTGATATTGAATGGTTTGCAAGGTAAAAATGGTCCCATGCTTTACAATAACACACATGATATGTGCTGTTCAACCCTTAAAGCTTCTTGTACGAAAGTCACTAATAACTTTTTGACATAAGTTTATGATGTTTTAATCCTTGTATCTTTCTCCTCTCTAGTGAGTGAATAATAAGCCCCGCATCATGGCTCATAACAGTTCGATACGCACAGGTACTATATTAAGGACCCGTTCACCTTGATAAGTAAATAGTTACATCTACATGAAATTTACAAGTGCAGCGCATTTATGTGTAAATCTACTTAAGCATAAATTTCATACAGAAAATAAACAAAGAAAGTGTACATCATACAACTTTTATATAAAGTACTCATCTTACAGCAACTATTGCAATCACACCTGAAGCTAAACATAACTGAAATCGATACAGCTAATAACCCGAACTTAGAAAGAACACTTGAATGAAAGACTCCCTCTCTTTCCCAAGAGGCTTACACCTAATCAAACTCGCAATCATACATGGAACCATCTTAAAGTCCTCCCATCTATTCCCATCCGCTAATTTTATATACAACTAACTGTCAGATGTCATTCTTTGCACATACTAATCCCTGATCACGGCGAAAAAAAACTATTACTGTATTTTGTTTGCTACTTGCATGACAGAGTATGTGAAACAAAAAAAATGAAAAAAAGCATGACAATAGAAAGAGTCAAGTCGTCCATGATAGTGACGGAAAAGCATCGCCAATATATTACACGAGACATATCATCAGTGTGTGTAATTCTTATGACAAGGACTAAAGGGAATCGAAAGACTGTGACACTTTCTATTCATACAACAATGATTGCTCTTCACTACAAGCCCACAAAACAAGGGTATTTTCCACTTCCCAAATATTAACGCTTATCAAAATGAAACTGTAGCCATGGTAAGCATTATGTTTAGATCCGATAAGCTAAGATATGGTATTTCCCACTTTCCAGGTAACTGAATACTTGTGAGGGCAGGGTGGGGATGATACATAATCATTTAATCACGTAACAGGATCAAGTTGGTGATATAATACAGATAGCGCATAACTAAACGTACCCTAGCCCATTCACTTAAAGGAGTTTCTCATTATTCCAATACTAATACAGTGACCGGCTAATAAATAGATGTACCAGAAAAAGGAAAATAGTATAGGAACTTAAGAATAATAAAAGAAAAACTGTTGCAGAATCAGCTGCAAAAGGATCCTGATGTCTTTTCCTTCGTCATCAGTGTAAATGTTAATGTTATACGGCCACTGATCCTTACAGTTTTCATCTGATTCATTCTCCCAAACTGCAAACACCATAGTATTTATGTATTCCTAAACACAGTTTTGTTCTATGGCTGGCAATTAAACACAAGCTACTCACACAAGACAGATTACTGAAATGGTACCCTAATAAGAGTCTGAAATGCCCTATGTGTAAGAATGTGGAAGATTCTCATGACCACTTGTTTTTTCAATGTAAGTATTCCCAAGAGGTGTGGACTGCAGTCAAAGAAATGGCCAAGATTAGATCTAATGCAAGTACTTGGGACAATTATGTGACAGAGATGAGCTGTATACAGAGCCACAACAATATTTGGAATGTGATTAGAAAGCTTTGTTTTGCTACCACAGTTTACTACTTATGGCAGGAAAGGAATCAAAGGGAGTTGAGACAGGAAGAGAGGGATAAAGATATCTTGATTAAAATTATAAGAGATGAGGTAAGGCTTAAACTAATGTCAATCAGAGTTAAAGATACTAATGCTGTCAAGGAGGCCTGCACTCTTTGGGAAGTAATATGGGCTTAAGTGTTACTTAAGAACAAGAGGGTTATACCATCTGATCCGTGATACGAAAACCAAAATAAGAATGAGGAAGAAAAAGATATCGTGATGTAAGTCTATTATATATATATATAAATATATATATATATATATATATATATATATATATATATATATATATATATATATATATATATAGGGTAGGGATACAATGAGAAGGGGCTTAAAATGAGAAGGGTAGGAAGGATTGTGGGAGTGACATGTGTCATCCCCATGCCACATCATCATGCCGCATCACGGTTACTGCATCGTGATGCAGTAAAAATTTTGGCGGGAAATTTTTTTTTTCCCGCCAAAAAAAAAATTTTTTTTGGGCAAAAAAAATTTTACTGCATCACGATGCAGTATAAATTTTTACTGCATTACGGTTACTGAATCACGATGCAGTATATTTTTTTTACTTCATTACGGTTACTGCATCACGATGCAGTATAATTTTTTACTGCATCACGATGCAGTAAAAATTTTGGCGTGAAAAAAAAAAATTTTTTTGCCCAAAAAAAAAATTTTTTTTTTTTTGCGGAAATTTTTTTTTTCCCGCCAAAATTTTTACTGCATCACGATGCAGTAAAAATTTTGGCGGAATGATGATGTGGCAAAGTGACACATGTCACTCCCACAATCCTTCCCACCCTTCTCATTTTAAGACCCCTTCTCATAATATCCCATATATATATATATATATATATATAGAGGGTAAAGTTAAAATAAAAAGACAAATATCCGTACACTACGTAAAAAAATTTTTTTTTTCAAAAAAGTTCGCGAAAAATTCCACAAAAATTCCACAAGATCGGGAATGTTGGTTCATAAAACTTTTGTGAAATAAGTTTTTCTAATTTTGAGTTTTTATACGTTTTTTTTAATGCACAAAAAATGAATTTTGATGCGCAAAAAAATTTTGATGCACAAAATTTTCAACTTGTTTTATTTAGATGCGCAATGTTATTTTGATAAAAAAAGTCAAAAGAAGTTGGGTGCAAAAACGAATTTTTGATGCACAAAAAAGCGATTTAATGCACAAACGTATTTTTTCAAATTTTTTTTGGAGAGAAGTATCCACTTTTAGAAAAACTTCTTTCACAACTTTTTCATGCACCAACATTCCCGATTTTGTGGAATTTTTTCGGATTTTTTCGCGATTTTTTTGAAAAAAAAAATCTTTTTACGTAGTGTACGGATATTTGTCTTTTTATTTGATCTTTATCATATATATATATATATATAAAAAGTCAAAAGAAGTTGGGTGCAAAAATAAATTTTTGATGCACAAAAAAGCGATTTAATGCACAAAAGTATTTTTTCAAATTTTTTTTGGAGAGAAGTATCCACTTTTAGAAAAACTTCCTTCACAACTTTTTCATGCACCAACATTCCCGATCTTGTGGAATTTTTTCGGATTTTTTCGCGATTTTTTTGAAAAAAAAAAATCTTTTTACGTAGTGTACGGATATTTGTCTTTTTATTTGATCTTTATCATATATATATGTATATATATGTATATATATATATATATATATATATATATATATATATATATATATATATATATATATATATATATATATATATATATATATATATATATGTATATATATATATATATATATATATATATATTGTTAATACAAATAGCGTCCCAAAAACGTTATTTATATTCTTTGATCTTTCATTAGTTTTGTTAATGACAAATATAAGGAATATCTTTTAGCAAATAATAAATACTAGCTTAGTCTCTTAAGTACACACTTTACACTTCACATATTAACTAAGAATTACAAGTTTAGTAACTTGTTTCCTTAAAAGGAAACTTTAATTCATAAACCATTCCATGACATCATTGTATGCATCACATACAATATCTTTGATATATCTTGGTTAGATATGCAAGCAACATAGTTGACATTTGAAGATCTTGGAAGATATGGTAAGATACAACTAAGATATGGTAAGAGACAACTATTACATAGCTGTCACATCCCACGGATCCAAGTCCTATAAAGGACGGATCCCTTTTGAGGGATCCGCCGGATCCGTGAGCTGAAGATCAGCTTGCCTATAAATAGGAAGCTGATCATTTGGCTCTCTCATCACTCATATAGCTTAACACATATATTCATTCAGTACATATCTTACTAACATCATTCATAGTTGCATTTCACTTTGATCTTTCATGTTGTAGAAAAGAGATCAAGCATTCAAGGATCTACAGAACCGTAATCCTTTAGTTGCATTACTGTGTGATCTTATAGTTTGTTTCACACATCATATCTATCATTTGTAATCAGTGAGTGTGGTTAGTACTTTAGTCCTTAAAGTACAAAGAGTGTAGGGAGTGGTTGTACCCTTGTAAAGAACTCGACATCTAGCTTAGTGTCGGTAAAGTAATTAGGCGACGTCAGGTTGGTTCTACCTTGTGAAAGAACTCGGTGTTTAGCTTAGTACCGGAAAAGGAAGTAAGCGACGTGTAAAGGTTTTCTCCGCCTAGGAAAGGAGTTTGTTTCTTAGTGAAAGATAAACTCTCGAGTAGGAAACTCGGGGAGTGGAGTAGGGCAAGGAATAGAGTTCTTGTAGCCGAACCACTATAAACAACTGTGTCGTGTGGTTTGATCTTTCCTCTCTTTATCTTTTGTTTACATTGTGTGATTATTTATTTGTGATTGTTTCCTTTGAATTAACATATAGTAACAAAGCAAATAAAACTTTAAAAACGGTAAAAACTATTCAACCCCCCTTCTAGTTTTCCACAATTGGCATCAGGAGCTACGTTACTTAAGATCTTTAAAATATATTGTATTTTAAAACTTAAAACGATCCATGGATTTTGAAAACTTTAAAGAAGGGCAATCTATGCAGAGACCACCTCTATTTGAACCAAATTGTTTTATTTATTGGAAAAATCGCTTTGAGACTTATGTAAAGTCAAAGGATATAGATCTATGGTATATTATAGTTGATGGTGATTACAAGCCTATTAGTAATAATATTTCGGGTGGTCGGGATGAAGGAGCTTCTCTTACTCGTCACAGTGATGAGCAAAAGAAACTAATTGCCAAAAATAACGAAGCCAAAATGATGCTTTATAATGCTTTACCTAAGAAAGAATATGAAAGAGTTTTTATGTGTAAAACGGCTAAGGATATTTGACAATCTCTTATTATCACACATCAAGGGAACTCACAAGTAAAAGATAACAAAATTGATCTTCTTGTCCAACAATACGAACAATTTGTTATCTCTGAAGATGAGACCATTGATAGTGCGTTTGCTAAGTTCAATACTATCATTACATCACTTAAAGCACTTGACGAATCTTTTTCTAGCAAGAATTTTGTCAGGAAATTTTTAAGAGCACTCCATCCGAAATGGAGAGCAAAGGTAACAGCTATTGAAGAATCTAAGGATCTCTCAAGCATGACACTGGATGAGCTCATAGGAAACCTAAAAGTTCACGAAATGATTATGGAAAAAGACTCGGAAATTGTCAAAGGCAAAAAGGAGAAGATTAAGTCTATTGCCTTGAAAGCCAAAGTCGAGTCAAGTGATGATGAGTCTTGTTCAAACAGTGATGATGAAGAATATGCCATGGCCGTGAGGGATTTCAAGAAATTCTTCAGGAGACGAGGAAAGTTCGTAAAACCACCTCGTGATGAAAAGAAATCCTCTCGGAAAGATCGTGACGATAAGAAAGGTAAGGATGATAGGAAATGCTATAGGTGTGGTGACTCCAGTCACTTAATAGGAGAATGTCCAAAGCCTCCAAAGACCAAGTCTCAAAGAGCCTTCGTTAGTGGAGCTTGGAGCGATAGTGAAGGAGATGATGATGATGAGCCTAAGAACAACGAAATTGCACTTATGGCTAATGACACAGAAGAGGTACATTCTGATTCATACTCCTTTATAGATGATGAAACCTTAGAAGTAGAATATAACAAACTGTGTGATGTCACTTTAAAAATCATAAACAAAAACAAATTTTTGAAAACAAAGACAACACTTTTAGAAAATGAAATATATTGGCTTAAAGAAAAAGCAATACGAATTGAAAAAGGTAAAGTTAGTAAAGAAACATGTGTGTCTTGTCAAGAACTAAAACTTGAACTAGAAACCTTAAGAAACACACAGGAAGATTTAATCAAACAAAATTCAAAGTTTAAAAGGTTTGATAAAAACATAAGTTGTGCAGATGAAATAATGAAAATGCAAAAGCTACCTCATGATAAAACAGGTCTAGGCTTTATGAAACTAGGAACCTTAAGTGATTATAAGGAACAGACTGTGATTAAAACTGATTCAACAGAGTTAGACACTCACGGATCCGACGGATCCAAAAATTTGGATCCGCCAGGTATATCCAAAGGATCCGCGGGTACAGAAGTTGAACAGAAGGTTCACAAAGTCGACCGTTCCGAGTTTGTTAAAGTTACTAAGAAACCTAACAGTAGCATAACCAATAATAAACACAAACCAGCAGTATCTTTAGGAAGAGGTCAAGCTAGAAATGAATATAGAGTTAAAACGGATCAACAAAGACCTCAGATGAGTTTTCCCAAACACCCCTTTCCAAAGAGTATAGCTAATTCACAACACACTTATCAAAATAATTGGAACCAAAACATGTCTAGAAACTTTCATGGTCCTAATTATATGCCGTGGAACAATTGTCCACCTTTTCAGTACATAAACCATGATAATGTCATGTTTAACCCAAACGGACCCATGAGATATTGGGGACCAAATGCTTGAGTCTTTTATGAACTTAGGTATGCTTGAAAGTTGATCTTGAACCTGATGAGTGGATCAAAGATAGTGGGTGCTCAAGACACATGACGGGAAACAAAAATCTTTTCTCAACCTACCAAGTGTATGACGGAGGTAATGTCACATTCGGTAGCAAGCTTAAAAGTAAAATCATCGGAAAAGGTACAATCTCTCATGACTCTCTATCTATTGATGATGTTGCTCATGTAGATAATTTAGGATTTAATCTACTTAGTATAAGTCAATTATGCCGCAAAAAGTATAACGTCCTTTTCAGTGAAAATGGAAGTAAAATACTTAAAGATGGCATAACCGTAGGAAAAGGTGTTTTAAAGAATAATGTCTATGTTATGAAATTAGATAAAACACCTAAAGATAAGTTATGTCTTACCTCCTTGGACGAAAACTCAACTCTATGGCATCGACGCTTAGGTCATGCTAATATAAGGCTTATTCAATCCTTGTCTTCCAAAGAACTCGTTAGGAACCTACCCAAGTTGAAATATGACCAACACTTTTGTGATGCTTGCAAAATTGGGAAACAAGTACATAATAGCCATAAGGCTAAAAATATGGTATCTACATCTAGATGCCTAGAATTATTACATATGGATTTGTTTGGCCCGTCGGCTATACAAAGTTATGGAGGAAATTTTTACACTTTAGTCATAGTAGATGATTACTCTAGATATACATGGACAAAGTTTTTGAAAACTAAAAATGAGGCATTTGATAAATTTGAAATTCTAAGCAAGAAAATTCAAAATCAAATAGGAAGTAATATAGTATCTATTAGAACTGACCATGGTCGAGAATTTGACAATGAAATTCAATTTGGAAATTTTTGTGATAATAATGGAATAACTCATAATTTCTCGGCTCCTCGTACACCTCAATCTAATGGTGTAGTAGAACGTAAAAATAGAACAATTCAAGAAATGAGTAGAACTATGTTAAATGAACAAAACATACCACAAAAGTTTTGGTGTCACGCTGTAGATACTTCTACATATATCCTTAATAGAGTTTTAATTAGACAATTTTTAAATAAAACTCCTTATGAAATTTATCGAGGCAAAAAGCCTACATTAGGATATTTTAGAGTTTTTGGAAGCAAGTGCTTCATTTTAAACACAAAGGACTATCTCACTAAGTTCGACCCAAAGTCGTATGAAGGTGTATTCCTTGGGTACTCGCAAAACAGTAAAGCATACATTGTATTAAACAAGGAAACATCAAGAGTCGAGGAATCGTTGAACGTAACATTCAACGAAAGTCCGCCTCCCTCTAAGACATCACCTTTGGTAGATGATGACTTAGTTGAAAGTCAAATGGTTAATGATATAGAAAACATTGAAAATGGCAATGAACCCATAAAAGGAGAAATTATTAATATTAAAGAAACTAAAAGTCATCCATTAGAAAACGTCATAGGAAAACTTAATGAAAGAACATTAAGATCCAAAGCTCAAAATGAAAGTAATTATTTTTGTTTTATTTCAACGGTTGAACCCAAAAACATAGACGAGGCAATAAAAGATGAATCTTGGGTAATTGCTATGCAAGAAGAACTAAATCAATTTATTAGAAATGATGTTTGGACGTTGGTCCCTCCACCTAAAAACCAAACCATAATCGGCACTAAATGGGTCTTTAGAAATAAAATGGATGAAAATGGTATTGTATCTAGAAATAAAGCTAGGCTAGTAGCTCAAGGCTACAATCAACAAGAAGGTATAGATTACGATGAAACTTTTGCACCCGTAGCTAGACTTGAGTCTATTAGGATATTACTTGCATATGCATGTGCACATGATTTTAAATTATTTCAAATGGATATCAAAAGTGCTTTCTTAAATGGGTTTATAAATGAAGAAGTATATGTTGCACAACCTCCCGGCTTTGCCGACTTTGAAAAACCAAATTATGTTTTCAAACTTAAGAAAGCTTTATACGGACTTAAGCAAGCACCAAAAGCTTGGTATGATCGACTTAAGACTTTCCTAGTTGACCATAAGTATACCATGGGCCTAGTAGATAATACTCTCTTCACCAAGAAAAAGGGATCACATATTATCATAGTCCAGATATATGTGGATGACATTATATTCGGTTCAACTTGTCAAGAGTTATGCGACGATTTCTCAAAAATCATGCATGACGAGTTTGAAATGAGTATGATGGGGGAACTAAACTTTTTCTTAGGTCTCCAAATTAAACAATTAGAAGATGGGATATTCTTCAACCAATCAAAGTATATCAAAGATATGCTTAAGAAGTTTGGTCTTGAAGACTCAAAACCCATGAGAACACCCATGTCCTCCGAAACCAAACTCACTAGGGATGAAGAAAATGAATCCGTAGATAGCACTAAATATAGAGGAATGATTGGTAGTTTACTCTATCTTACGGCTAGTAGGCCTGACATTATGTTTAGTGTTTGTCTATGTGCACGTTTTCAAGAAGATCCAAAAACGTCCCATCTTGAAGCCGTTAAAAGAATATTTAAGTACATCAAAGGTACTACACACTTAGGATTATGGTATCCCAAAGGAACGGGTGTAGAAACCATAGTGTATACCGACTCAGATCATGCAGGTGACTATGTTGATAGGAAAAGTACTAGTGGTATTTGTACTTTTGTAGGATATTGTCTCACATCATGGTTCGCTAAGAAACAAACTGCCCTCGCAATCTCAACAACAGAAGCAGAGTATGTGTCTGCAGGAAAGGCGTGTCAACAAGCACTGTGGATGAAACAAGCTCTCGTCGACTATGGAATTGAACTCAACAACATTCCCATTCTTTGCGACAACAAAGGTGCTATCGATTTAAGCAAAAATCCAGTCCAACACGCTAGAACCAAACATATTGAAATACGCCATCACTTCCTTCGCGACAATGTACAGAAGGGAATCATCTCAATTGAGAAAGTTTCCTCAGAGGACAACATTGCCGATATCCTCACTAAACCACTTAAACGTGAACCTTTCAACTATCTTAGACTTGGATTAGGATTAATGGAACCTAGTGATTAGGAGAAACATTAGTATAAACATTAGTTTAGCCACACACGACACTAAACCAAAACATGTGTTCTGAATCCGCGGATCCAATCGACAACAAAGACGGATCCTTTGTTTGGGATCCGCCGGATCCGCCGCATGCTAAGTCCAGTTTATTATTTAATAAACAAGAACAAGTACTATTCACTCCTCACTCCAAAACATATCACCTTACTATACTCGACACACACTTAATCTCCATCACATTTTAGACCATTTTCTTCCACAAATTTGTGCTTCTAACATCACTGTAAGTATTCTTATCATATTTATACTCCTGATCTGCGTCTAGGATTTCCATTTCATGCACAAAACCAAAACTTGGGGTATATGCATAATTCTTGAAAAATCATGAAGCATATTTATTGCATTGTACTTAAAAACATGTTTTTCTTAGTTAGGAATTGCATCTCATAGCACATTGTCTTAATTTAACAAAAACCCCATGAAAATTTTTCACTAAAATCTTCTAACGACTAGGTAAAATTTTTTTTTCTTACATTGTTCATACAAATGCAAAAACGTTATCTTTTAGACTTCACTTGCATAATGTCTCTTGAATGCTAAAGGGAATACATAACTAATATGTATTTTCGGGTACATTCAACCGTAGCTACATTGAAATAGGAGTGTTTGGGTTATCTCTTGTTTTGTAAACAAAACTTGCATAAACTAATTTTTCTTGCATCAAAAGGAGTCGAGATAACCGCACCTCCACATTGTCCCCATGTAGGCACACACTAGGAATTTTACACTTCCTTTAATCATTTTAACTAAAATTATGTAACTTTTTGTAATTAGGAAAATCATGCCTCCCGCAACCAACTACGATCACAAGAAAACCGTTAACTACTTACCCAAAGTCCACAAAACCAAGGGTCTAACCGATGCCCAAATCGAAATTTTCAAAGTCTTAGAGAAAAAGTATGTTCATGAGGGTAGAGCCGTAGATGCATCATTTTATGAAGGCACTCAACTTAGGGAACAATTAGCCGCAATTCAATTTGATTCTCTTTTAGACATAGATGAACCAATCATTCCTAGGTTCATACTTGAGTTCTATGCTAGTGTAGGTCTTAGCTCGAGTGATGAAGGTTACTTAAGTCTTCATTTCACTTTAAATGGAAATCTTGTCAACATCCCTCTTGATCAATTTGGTGAGGTCTTAGGAATTCCAAGTCAAGGTACATGTATTTACTCGGACAAATGGTCCTTAACAATCTTAGACTCCAATCTCGATAGGACGGCACCATATGCCACTCCTCTCCAATCAAAAGAAGTGATTAGGGAACATCTCTTCATTCCTAAGAACAACCCCACAAGAATGTATCGTGGTCGTGAAGTTGCTAGAGATCCATTTGCAATGGAACTTAATGAACTAAGACCCGAATTCAAGAAGATGGAGGATGTGTTAAGGGCAAATGTGATGTGCACCATAGGAAACCGTGATCATATCAATGCTTGTTTATGCCACATGATGTACAACATCTCTACTCGTCAACCCTTCAATCTTGCTTATTATGTTGCCAAACGAATGTGTGACATTCCGGTTCAAAGCAAGATTGCAATGCCTTATGGTATGCTCTTAACCCGACTTTATAGAGCCTTTGCACCCGCTCGTCTAAACCATCTAGGCTTTGTTCCGGATTACAATGAAATTGAACACACCTTCGTTCCTTTGAGTGATTTTAGGGTTAGTGTTGATAAGGGCAAACGTCCTCGTGTTCCAACATCATCCTCATCATCTTCCATGAGTGAAGATGATGGTATGCCAAATTCTAGGATTCCTCCACCCGAATACTTGAGCCATCTTCCTCCAATTCCACATGAATCCGCTGAGTATCGAAACATCAAAGGAATGGTGAAGAATCTGGGGCGTTGGATGATGAAATTACACAAGGGGATGAAGAAGTTGAAGAAGAAGCTGAGTTGATGGAGTGTTTGGTTTTAAACAATGTTGGATATTGTGTTGTTAAACTTCTATGTGTCTTGAATTTATCTGATAATACTTATTGTGTATGTGTAATAACTAACACTTGCAGGTAGATAACCATCACGGTTATCAATTTTCCGGGTTATTGCCTATGTTTGGCATAACACCTAAAACGGTAAGTTTCTAAGTATGGATTAAATTATGTGCAATCATGTGTTAATATTATCATATTTAGTTGTTTTGCTATACATATTAGATGTTAAGTAAGGTCTAGATGAATTTTCGGGTTTTCGTCGAAAAACGCGAAATATGACATATGTTCTGTTTACTTTCTTAGTTTTAGGCCTACGGATCCCGCGGATCCCAAAATAAGGATCCGCCAAGGCTTATCGTTGGATCCGCCAAACGCCATCCTGCGGATTTGGCGGATTGCAAAATAAGGTTCCGCATTTGCAACCACTTGGATCCGCAGGATTCCCAGTAAAATTATATAACTTTTTCGACTTATCACGATTCTTAAATCTTAGTGTTTAGTATCATTTAGGATCTATTCACTGATCATAATTCATCTTAGAATCATTTAGGAACTCTTAGAAACTTAGGAACAAAATTTCCCACCAAAATTTAAATTTTTGAATTTTAGGTGTAAGTTACCAAACTGATACAAAGAAGGAACCCTTTTTAGGGATCCGTCAAATCCGTGGAAATATCAAATCATCAGATTTTCCACTATCCTCTTGTATTAACTGCATATCCAAAACATATTACTCAACCAAAGCTCAATGGCTTGACTTCCTTGATATGACCTGCACAAATTTTTGTTCCAAATCATTAGTAACCAACATTCTCTATTGGATTCACATCAAATCCAAACACACAGACTCACAAACCTTCTGTCTATAAATTAGCACTTTAGGATCATCTCTTCACACAACAAACACTTCCTCTCCTGTACACTTTAGATATCATACTTCACCATGACCAAGTCACACAACTCTTCCACATCTAGAACTTCAAGAAGAACAGCCCGCATTAGTGTTAAACCCTGTTGTTTTATCAACTTAGCAAACTCTTCATCTGAGGAAAATTCTCCTCTCAATATATCATCACCCATTGCTAGTGAAAATTTCCTTACACTCTCCACCCCAACACCATCACATGTTGTTATACAAACACCACCACCAACCCTTACTCCAATAGCCACTACTCCACCACCGGCTCCATCACAGACTGTTAGATCACCATCACCACCAAAATCACCTAAACTCCAACCCTTGGAATTATTTAGGACTCCTCCTACATCACCACATCTTGATGACTTAGAAGAACTTTCACCAAAATTACCCAATCTTCCACCCATGACTTTTGAAGGTCAACAACCCATGCTTTTTCACCCGGTTTACCCGGATATCCATGGCCCTTTATACCATGATGCACAATCATCCCAACCTCAACAAAAACCTCTATCACCCACATCCACTCTAGTTGCCATTGACGAGGCAATGTGGATGAATATGCCTCAAACCCAAGAAGAGATTAGTGAAGAGCTCAATCGTCTCTACACTCTCTCGGGTATGGTTGACCATCGCCTTCATGAAGCAATGGACATCCAAAACATTCTTATGAACTCCCTCCAAACACCACAACAACCATCCAACAACAACAACACCCAACCACCATCACCACCACCACCACACAACTTGGACCCTAGTCTTCCACCCGGCTTCTCAACTCATGATTGCGCACATTGTGAGAGAACGGCTCACTTGGCCCAAAGGACCAACATCTTGGTCCATGAGCTTCAAAACGAGATGAGGTTCATCTTGAACCATGTTCTTGAACGTTTAAACGCAATCTCTCATCCTTCTCAATAGGAGCTCTTTAGATTAGTTGTTTGGATTTTTATTTTTTTTTTAGTTGTTTGTTTAGGACCTTTTTATTTATGTCTTCTTATTTGTAACATCATTTCACTATTGTGACTTTTGTCACAAAATTTTCAATCTATATGAATGTGATGTTTTATGCTTATGAGTGATCAACATATTGCATATTATCATTATCATTATGAACTAACATTCCTATATTGCATACATTATATCTTGCATATGATTGCTTTAGGTACAAATTATCATCAGACACTTAGTTTGACTTTTTAAAGTCAAACATATTGAAAGGCTTGTTTGGAAGAACACTTAACAAGCATTCTACTTCTTCATTGAAGTCATTTCATAACTAACACTTCATTTGCAGCATATCATACCCTTCAATAGTATACGTTGGTACTCGAGAAGTGAGGAGTATACATCGAGGGGGAGCATCTCATAAGCATCTCATATACTAACCGGTTGTTTTGTAGATTCATGCATCATTTACTTGATTACTCCATTTAGGGGGAGTATAAAACAAGGGGGAGCTCTTAAAGTTCTCAAAATCGCATTCCGCTTCGCTACTCTTTTTGTTTCGACAAAAAGGGGGAGAAAGGACTAAGTTTGCATCAACTGTGAATCATCACAGTACATACATTTTTTACAAAACTTTTCTTTAATAAACAAACTTAATATATATTTTTAAGAACTCATGCTATATTTATTCTCTTGCTCAAAAATATATCTTATGTTTTGTCATCAAAAAAAAAGGGAGATTGTTAATACAAATAGCGTCCCAAAAACGTTATTTATATTCTTTGATCTTTCATTAGTTTTGTTAATGACAAATATAAGGAATATCTTTTAGCAAATAATAAATACTAGCTTAGTCTCTTAAGTACACACTTTACACTTCACATATTAACTAAGAATTACAAGTTTAGTAACTTGTTTCCTTAAAAGGAAACTTTAATTCATAAACCATTCCATGACATCATTGTATGCATCACATACAATATCTTTGATATATCTTGGTTAGATATGCAAGCAACATAGTTGATATTTGAAGATCTTGGAAGATATGGTAAGATACAACTAAGATATGGTAAGAGACAACTATTACATAGCTGTCACATCCCACGGATCCAAGTCCTATAAAGGACGGATCCCTTTTGAGGGATCCGCCGGATCCGTGAGCTGAAGATCAGCTTGCCTATAAATAGGAAGCTGATCATTTGGCTCTCTCATCACTCATATAGCTTAACACATATATTCATTCAGTACATATCTTACTAACATCATTCATAGTTGCATTTCACTTTGATCTTTCATGTTGTAGAAAAGAGATCAAGCATTCAAGGATCTACAGAACCGTAATCCTTTAGTTGCATTACTGTGTGATCTTATAGTTTGTTTCACACATCATATCTATCATTTGTAATCAGTGAGTGTGGTTAGTACTTTAGTCCTTAAAGTACAAAGAGTGTAGGGAGTGGTTGTACCCTTGTAAAGAACTCGACATCTAGCTTAGTGTCGGTAAAGTAATTAGGCGACGTCAGGTTGGTTCTACCTTGTGAAAGAACTCGGTGTTTAGCTTAGTACCGGAAAAGGAAGTAAGCGACGTGTAAAGGTTTTCTCCGCCTAGGAAAGGAGTTTGTTTCTTAGTGAAAGATAAACTCTCGAGTAGGAAACTCGGGGAGTGGAGTAGGGCAAGGAATAGAGTTCTTGTAGCCGAACCACTATAAACAACTGTGTCGTGTGGTTTGATCTTTCCTCTCTTTATCTTTTGTTTACATTGTGTGATTATTTATTTGTGATTGTTTCCTTTGAATTAACATATAGTAACAAAGCAAATAAAACTTTAAAAACGGTAAAAACTATTCAACCCCCCTTCTAGTTTTCCACACACACACACACATATATATATATATAATATATATATATATATATATATATATATATATATATATATATATATATATATATATATCCCCCACTCTATACAAACATATCACACAAACATACACACAAAAAAATAAAAAAATATAGCAAACTGTTTGGTGGTCGGCACCACCAAACCATGACAAAAGAAGGGGGACCGCACATGATCAAGGTATATGTGTAAAGGTATACACTTGAAATGGGCAGGTGGTGGTGGGGGAGGATCACCCACCATTACCCCGAGCATAAGATTGTCCTCAAGGAACACACTATACCAGTAAAATGTACCACGCTAGTAAATGTACCAGTAAAATTCAATAAGATAAGTGCATAGGATCCTGATAAGGAACATGGGTTAAATAAATGAAATACTGTTGCAGAATCAGCAAATGAAATTTGCTGCATAAGGATCCTGATGCCGTTTCCTTGTTCATCAATGTAAACTAGTAATGTTATACGCCAATGATCATTACAGCCTTCACATCATTCGTTCATTCTCCCAAACTGCAAATTGGACCCATTTATCTCAACAGGGATCGGTTTGGGTTGTATTTTATTTCCAATGGGTCAAACATAGCGAAAGAAAGTCTTGCAAACTTGTTTCATATGATTACACCCTTTATCAAATTGTAAAATCAGAACATTTTAACAAAATAATTTTATATAATCCTATATAATTTACTGATTTTACCTCGCATAGTGCGAAACTGGCCAGAAACCTGATCCGTTTCAACCCGTTAAAAAAGTTACCAGCTTTTAATCCATTACCAACTTACCCTAACCCACCAATTATTCCACCTTTAGAAAAGAACCATACACAAAAATTAAAAGGTTCGATGTTTTAACTCATATCTAACCCGCCAAGGCGCTAACCCATCAACTTTTCTACTTCTTAAAATAGTATTGGCTGCTAGGAGTTTGAATATATTAAGGACCATAGAAGATACGGCTTGCTATTAGCTGCTTTCTTCTTTTTCAGATTTTCAATATGCTTACCGTGGCAAAGCATACTTATCAAAGATACAAAAAAAGCAGATAAGTAAAATTATAGCAAAGCTAAACCTGCTTGAAAATAGTTAGAGGAGACTCTTTATAATAAAGACCCCCTAAATAATACTACTAATTAGTAATAAAACCTAGTTCAATGCGGACTTCCATAATCTTTAACTTGACATTACGCCCCACGTCACATACTCCATGTTTAACCCGGCAACAAGTTTCTTACACAAGTGTAACCCCTCTCTTCTTTTTCTTAATTACTCCAAGCCAATACTTCACAAGAACTGGCCTTAGTATATGTTCTGTCTTTAACATTTTATCGAAAGTGACGTCATTTGGACATGCATATCTTTGTTGCATTTCATTGAATAACTTGAGGGCGTTCTCATTATCACCTTCATCAATGAACCCAAAAATGAGGGAAGTGTAAGTAGAAACATGAGGAGTCGATACTCTCTCACAGACCTCTGCATATAACTTCATTGCTAACTCCGTCATATTGTTCTTTAATAAACCTTGAATAACAGCACTGTAAATGTGTCGATTACCAGGAATGATAGTGTTATCTATTATATTTCTCATAATTGAGAGGGCTTTCTTTGAGTTTCTTCTCTTAAAATGACCTTCAAACATGGATGCGAAAACGTCTTGATTAGGAATTATGTTATGGGCAATCATCTCTTTGAATACTCATTCACATCCTTTTCTTTTGCTAAATAATTATAAGCAGACATAAGAGCTCTATATGTAAAGGCATTAGGCTTTTAGCTTTACTCTATTTTTCCTCATTTGAGCAAACAGAACCCATGCTTCCTCAATTCTTTTCACCTTATAAAGACCAGGTATGATAGGACAATAGCAATTAACATCGGGCTTAACACCATCATCCTTCATACCTTCAAGAAGCTTGATCGCTTCCTTGTATTCACCAAGCTTGCACAACCCCTTTATTATGCAAACGAGTTGGGAAGCCCGCGCGTTGCGGCGGGGTGAATTGACATTGGTTTTTTGCAGCCATGTTGTAAATGGGGAGTTTGTATTAATCAAGCAATGTACATTCAATTAACAATGTGTCAATCTACAAAGTTGGAATGAATCCTACCTAAATTGCAATGTGTATCATCCAAACAGATGGCACAGTGACAACAAAGCCTCAATATTGACATGAAACATGCGTAAAAACTCCTGATTACTGTGGATGTATTTGTTGTAGTTGCAGCTGCACTTGATAATCTACTGCCTCTTTGCCTATCAAATAGCATATTTTTAGTCTTTACTGTGAAATAAATATATAAAAAGTTTCATCCAAACAATTTGTAGTGAAGATACATAACTTTTAACCACATAACCTTGACTATCATCAGTGAGAAGTCATATTTTGATTCTTGCTTTAGCAAAATTCTCAATGCACTCGGGTACCTGGAAAAAGTGGGAAATGAAAGGTACAAAAACTGGAGTGAATAATGTTGGCAAATCCAAAAAAGATTCAAATTTAATGAACTTTTGAAATGGGTAAAACTAAATATTCACTTACCCCTTTTTGGAGGTTGTCCTCAACTGTGGTGGCACCAAGAAGTATCAGATCTTTTTCAATCTATTCGGTTGCTTCATCAATTAGTTTATCTAGATCTGTATGAATGATTTAATGTAGCTAAAATATAATTATAAAATACATTTGAGCTGTTCATTGCATCTTCACCAAAGAAACATTTATGTATTTTAGATAATGTAGGTATATTGAATCAAATATTAAAATGCGTAGCAGTAGAATAAATTATATTGAGCAGCAGGAACATTTTTCGTAAACAGATAATGGATAATAAGATACTGAAATAAGCTGACCAAAAATCCCTTAATTAAACAGATTTTAGAGAGATTAGAATGAGCAGTTCAGGGCTATGATATGCTAAAATAAGGTATGAAAACAACCTTTGTAACAGCAAGTCAAGGCTAATTCGTTATTGAAATAAGCTATCTAAGCAGCCTGTATTAACAACAGGGTCTAAAAAGTCTGTATAAGCTTGACTATACTCAAATAAGCTACCAAAGCAACTCCTAATCAAGGTATTATATCATTTTAAATCACAGTTTTAAACAACCTGTGAGTACAGCAATTTTAATTGTGTACAGAGGGGGTTTGGCACAATGCATTATCACTTTATAAAGTCATATATCAAAAAGACATTTGTAACTCTATATGTCACTGTGTGACAGTATATATAGTTGAATCATTTATAAGCATATAAGAAATGTTGCATAGTGTAAGTTCAAAAAAATAAAAATAAAAAAATGTTGCAGAGTGACTCAGAGTCGGTAAAGTCATTTAAACGCTAACACAGAACATGTACCTTCATTGCTACAATATCCTAATCCAGCCCATTGATCGCTGAATACTCGTCACACATACATACGTACGCTCACATCTGTGGTGAAACTGGATGTAGTGGAAGAAGAGTCTTCTCTTGACCACTTAGACCTGCAATGCATACGAAAAGCACCAAAAGATCCAAGGTTTAACAAATCGTGATTCACCAATAGAGTAAATTACGTGTTAATACCATATCAAATTTAGCTATCCATGAAAATTGCTGGCTTTGTCATGCCGTGTCTGCAACTACAATTGTCGTTGGCCTGCCAACGGCCACGTGTCGGAAAAATCCAAATGTACACACTTATCATCATCGCCTTAATAAAGTCGTGAAGACCTGTGAAACCGTCAGCAGATCAAACAGCTTGTAAGGACATATAGTGATAATCCGATTGAGGAAACAATTAAGGCATATAGCATAACTAACATTAAACGCATACCATGGCTCCTTAACAATATTGCTGCACATTATAGATGGTTGCTCAAACATGAATTTCAGAAAGTCTTTGTGCCGGATTCAACAGAAAAAAATTTAGGCTCAGACTTGCAGATGGGGAACGGGCCGCAGAACCATCTGAAGTTCACCGTGGCTGCAAAACATACCCGGTTGCTTAGTTATCATTTATACTATGCCGTCCGGTGATTGCCTCGCCACTGCCTTCACATTTTCAACAGCCCATTTTGTTTCCCCACAAATCTCTGCAATCATCATCGCCCATTATGTTCAGTAGTTACTATATACCCAATGGACCATTAAACCCGACGCACAACCTCTAATATTTTTTCTTCGTAACAGGTGTACCTTTATACCGCTTCAGTTATATCCTTTTGTCATTACCCCGAGTCCCTTAATATTTTGGTTCTCTTTGCAGCCCACTTTTGGTACAATGAGGCTTAAAAGGTACCTGTAACCGTTAACATTGTTTTGGGCCATGAGTTTCATACGCAGATGACACTAAAACAAAGTGTTGGTTCACCATATATTTAAATTGCAGATTCACATACCTGTAACTGCTACTGGTGTATAATCATTACTATGTGCATACCTGTAACCATGTCGAAAACTATTAGCATATTACGTCAACAAATAGAACAATTTTAAGCAATGGATAGTATAAAGCAACAATGTCACCAAATACACAACCAAACTTACAATACATTCCACATCATAGGTTATACTGGTCTAATAATCAACCGTTTAACAATTCCAACAACAATTATTTACATACAAATGTTAATTAAAAACAAAATGAACCATCCAATTGCACATTACTAATCAATCGATATCTTTTCATATAGAGGCATAGGATTGCTATAAATATAAGCGTATTAGTGAAATGTGCTTACCTTTTATTGGTGCATTATCAGATTGATATCCCTTCACAGTATCATAGATTAACCTAAGAACGGAAGGAGAATGATAGGACTTATTGGCATTCTTTTCCAGAAAATGGGGATGAACCTGTTTGTGCCTCAAGGGAAGTCATGGCATATGTGATATAGCTTCCCATTCTGCCTTAAGTTATTAATTCTTTATCAAGCAAACTGACATTATTAACGTATATTTCAAAACAAATAAGCATTATACCTTAAAAAAATTGCAGTATGCAAAGTAGACAGTCTCTCCATCCAACTCCAACCCCAATTAGATGTGGCGAGAGCAGAATCATTTGGACCAAGATTGGATTTAGAATGTGCCCTCCACTGCAAGTGTATTAATAGTCAACAAATTAATACTTACTCAAAGGATACTCGATAGTAAACGTTTAAGCAAATGTAATTTGAGTTTACCTGATGAGAAAACCTCAACCATTGTATGAGAGCTGGCAGTCCACTCCGTCTGCAATCAATTTTGACCAATACTCCAACACCTGATATCAAAACTCGTATCTAACACAGCAAAGCGAAGTACTATGCAGATTGTATTGGTATTTTCCGTTCCAGCATATAACAACACGAACACAAATATCAGCGGGGTTAGAAGCCCTTTTACCGATTTTATTCAAGTTATTTAATAGTATTATGTTAATGAAAACACGATTTTCATACGAATTTTTTCTTTAAAAACTGTTTTGTCAGTTCATAATATGAGGCTCAGATTCATCAGTATTCTCAAAAAGCGGATACATCCGGCATGGCTGCAAACTTAATAGTTTACCCCGCCAAAACACAGAGATTCACGGCTTTGATCAAAACCATTAAAATTCATCATTGCCTTTTATAACCAATACCACCAAATTACCATGTGCAAAACTGTTTGGTTCAGAATTGCGAGTGCAGAGCCGGATAAGAGAGCTGCCGACCCGCCATGGCTGCAAACACAACGTTGTGCTGCCCCGGCAAGATACGGGCCGCTTCCACCCATCACGATCCGTAAGTCACTCCACAACTGACCTTCTTTCTAAGCCAATCTTCCTTTCTCAGATTCTAATCTGAATCGTGGCTTAAAGACATCTTTAGCTGTTTCAGTATAAGCTGCTAAGAACGCGGACAACTGTCATCTGTGAAGAAGTCGTCATATTAGCTAGTACTCCATAAAATTGCCCATAAATGACTGGTTTCTTTTTTTAAAATTAACACATTCAATCAATTTTATTTGTGCTTCAAGGGAAGTTATGGCATATGTGGTATAGCTTCCCATTCTGCCTTAAGTTATTAATTCTAAAATACCAAAAGTGTAGGTTGCAAATTCTATCTTAGAAATTCGAGCAATTAGAAAACACGAATCAAAAAAAGATAAACAATTAGCAAAAAATTTATGAAAGTGTACTTACCTTTATGTGTTGTCAGTTTGTCGTTCTCAAAGCTTAAAAAACCTTGCTCCACAACAACAAAAAAATCCCGAAACCAATATTTCACGTACGAAGTCATGGTAACAAAAGTTGAAAAAGAAAATTTTCTTGCAACATACAAAAGAAGAGAATATGAAAGGAACCTGCACCTCACATTTACGTTATGAGTTTCACACGGCTATAGCAAAAGCAACAGTACGGTTCCGTTTGCCTGGCCTGCAAACCATCATCACTGATACAATTAGATGTGGCAAGATGAGCACATTGGGCCGAAACATATTGTTCATCACAATATCTGATTTGTTAATTAAAATTAGTTGGACTGCAACTAAAGCATAATACCATTGATATTTAGAGTTTATATAACCGTATGATATTAGATAATACAGTTAGAAGCTTACCATCATTGTAGCATACGCATATCCAATGCTATCAACTCCAATCACACAACAATTTGTCCTTTAAGTAAGTTTCCCACAAACCTACATCACAATAAAGCCATAATATAAGTAGTTTTCCGGTTATGCTTACATACTTGTTTAAGGTAAAATAAGTAGTTACAGAATATGAATTAGCAGATCCCAAACTGCTCATTCAACTTTAAATAAGCACTATCCAAACAACCAAACCCACTTATCATGGGTTAACAAAGGACCGGAAAAGTGGCCTTATTGCACATAGCCATGAGCAATATGTGAATCTGATAATGAACCATGACCCGATAGCCTACCTCATCCGCTCCACCGTGGAGTGAACCGTAACATGTGGGACATAGTGTTAAGATGGAGCATTATTAAAACGTTAGCAGGCCACAGGCTGAAAAAAGGGGCAACAGAATACATAAGAAAGTGAATAAGCCTAAAATAATAAGAGCATAAGTTGGAAAAGAAATCTTTTTTATTTTTCAAATCAAAATAAGCCGATAGACCCAACAAATTTGCTATCCAAGAATCCCTTAAAGTAGTGCGCCACAAAAGTAATTTGTGACATCATCGTGCATTACGGTAATTCCAATAAAGTTAAGGTAAACACGGATATAGGTATCCAAAAACTTAACCTATCTTATTCAGTTTTACTTAACATTATATCTTTTTTTTTCCACTATTATTTTACCAAAACAACAAAAATAACAGTAATGAAATAAGAGTAACACGAAAAGATACAAAGAGTAAGAAACAACTAACACTCATAACTTAAATGGAGTCTCCCTATTGCGGCTCGAATCAAATTGAGTCCCATCCAACAACATTGTTGTGCCTAAACATATTTTAAAGATAGCATTTCATCAAACACATAATGGGCATGATTCAGCTTACAACAAAACAACTTTAATTAATAGCACCTACCTCAAGAAAACCTCGGATAATCAGTTTGATAAATGCAATCCCAACCGCACCTGTAAATTACAGTTAACATCAAAAGGGTGTTAATGTGAAGTCAAATAATCAGCGAATACACCTTGTTCTTAAAAACAAATTACTCGTATTTTTTTTATTTTTTTTCACCTGGGTATACTTTTAGGTTGAAGAAAAATTTGAAGAATTAGGTTTTGATTTTGGTTTCAGGGTGTGTGGAAGGGTATGGATATAGAAATAGCTTGGAACGATTGGTAACTGGGTTTAGTTTATGGAAGACAGATATGTCTCTGTATGTGTTTGTGTGTATGTGTGTGTGTTTTAAGATGAAGAGGATGTGTGTCGAAGGTTATAGAAAACTGATGTACTAATTACTTTCTTAATCATTTTTTTTTTTGCAAATGACAAAGCTACAACACATGTACAGGGAAATACAGTGCTTAGCACAGTAAAAAAACTGTAGCTACAGTATGAAACTACCATATGGATCACACATTGTTGCACTAATGACTTTGTTAATGATTTTTTTTTCCCTAATCAAAAACTGCCTTTTAAATAAATAAATAAATAAATAATGTCACAATATCAACTTTAACCAGTGTAGCAACCATTTTATCTTTCAACTTCAACGCCTCATCCACTTTACCTTGTTCCAATAACCCTCCAATTAACGCGTTGTAAGTCGCCAAAAAAGTCCTAAAATCTTGTTCCTTCATTTCCGAGTATACCCTTTTTGCGTCTTCCATTTTCCCACTTTTACAATATCCTTGAATCACAATATTATAAAAATAAAGATCAAGGGTCACATTGGCCTCACTTAATCTCTCATAAACCTTCCAAAATAAATCCAACTTATCATACTCCAATAAATCCTTCATCAATAAGTACAAACACACCAAATCCGGAAAACAATCACCATTCTTGTAATTTAACAGTAAATAAACATCTTCATCAAACAAACGTCTATTCATATAAGCGTAAACCACTAGTGTAAACATATCAGAACTTAATTAAACACTTGTCATTGCATCTATAACATCAGACATTGGTTTCTGAGTTTTAGCCATCATGGCAAGAATGTTTCGTGCAAATTTTAAGTCACTCGTGTGAGTCGTGTCAACAAATTTTTTTGAAAGAGTTAAGTAAGATTTCAAGTTTTGTGAGGCACCCAATTTATCAACCATGTCATCACTCGAGCTTAAAGCTTTCAATTTCTTAGATTTTTGCATCAACCTATTAATGAAAGAACTGTAAGGTCCAGTTTTAGGTTTTAAACCTGCATTCTCATATCATCCTGAATCAATATTGCATCACTTGATCTCTTTGCTTTACATAATTAATCTATAATCACCGAGTAACTATACCAATCCGAAACCACACCCTTTTCCATCATTAACTTTCTATAACCGATAGCTTCATCAACATGTTCATGATTACACAACCCTCCAATTAACAAATTATATGTCACCAAATTCGGATTATAATCTTTCTCCTCCATTCCGAAAAGACCCTTTTCGCCTCTTCCATTTTCACACTTCTACAATAACCATTAATCACATTACTATACATATAAACATAAACGGGACTTGGATGAGTTTATTGGGAGGGCCGAGTGCTATATCAATTAATTTGTGAGGGCTAAAGTTCTATTTCCTTTTAGTAAATATAAGTAAAACCTCAACGTTTTGGGAGGGCCGTGGCCCTCTCCGGTCTCTATTAAGGTCCGTCTATGCATATAAACATCATGTTTCACATTAACCTCACTTAACCTCTCATACACCTTCCAAAACAACTCCATGTTATTACACTTCAATAAATCACTCATCAACGAATTCAAACAAACCGAATTCACAAAACAACCACTATCGCCATAATTCAACAACAAAAAAAAAGCCTCATCCAACATACATTTATTCTTATAAGCATAAACGAGCTGCGTAAACCCTAAAGAACTTAACCCAACATCCCTAACAGCCTCAACGACATCCGAAACAGGTTTACGGGTTTCGACCATCTGATCAAGAACATTACATGCATATCTTAACATATTAAAACTAACAAAGTACATAGAAAGAATCAAAAAAGAATTCAAATTAGGAACAATACCCTTTTCATAAACAGAGCAGTTGAAGAAATGAAGAAGCTTTTTGGGGGCACATGATTGGTTTTTAGCAAGAATTGATTGGATTAAATTGGGGTTTAAAGGGTTTTGAAATGATTTGATTCTTGAAATGAAATCATTATTATCTTGATTATTATTGAGTATTGATGTGATTTGGTTTATTGTTTCTTCTTCTTCTTGAATGACTTTAGAACAGTTACAAAACCCAAATCTTGATTTTGAAAATGGTTGTGTTATTTGGGCGGGTTTTGGAAGCTTGAGGAGCTTTGAGAGAGTAGCATCTTTTCAGAGTTTGACACTACAGGGGTGTTCGGAAGTTGGAGACTTAACCATATAGCAGGGGTGACAATTCGGGTTGGGTTCGGGTTGGTGGGTTCGAGTTGACAGGTTGGTGAGTCAAAAAACTCAACCCAATGATTATTATTTTTTAATTTGTGGGGCTTTTTCGAGTGATAATATGGATGCAATACAAAATCTTTTGAAAAATCATATTTTCTATTCAGAAATAGCATAAGGTTTTAAAAAATCAAACAGATATTCGTAGAAAGAGTATTCGTGGTATCAACTCACACTCGTGCAAAAGAGAGAAAAAGATTAGTTAAGTTTAGTTCCGATTACGTTTATACGAGTAAGGTAACAAGTCTACACAAAATAAAAAGTTAATAAAAATCAAAGAAACATATCTTGAAGAAAAAAGCACGAAACTCAAATACTTAAAAGATTCATTTCAAATTACTTTTAAAAACTATTTCCTTCTGTATTCGAGTCTTTAGATTTCGAATCTTTAGATCTATGATGATATGATACACGGTACAGTTTTTCAGTGTGTACAATATTTAAAATAAAGCTATGTATGAGGTTTAAAGTTGTACCTGTCCCTTAGACAAGGGGGTGTCATGCATAACACAAACTCCTCATTCGGGCCTCACGGGTGCCATGTCACCATGACATATCACAACTAACAGCTCTCTTCATATAACATACCACAACTTACTCATTTGGGCCGCACCATTTTTTTTTATTTCTTTTATTCAAATACCCAAATAAACTAAATTCATTTCATAAAAATAAAAATAAATTACAACAAATTTAAACACACACTAAACACAAACTTACGATACGAAAAAAAAAACGATACGGGAATTAAAATAACGATACAACGAATATAAAGAAACTAATTATAAAGAAACTAATTATGTTGTTGTTGTTGTTGAAATTCCTTACATTGATTTACTTGTCAAACATGATCGATGAGATTTCATTGAAGCGCTGCGTGTACGCGTTTATCGCGTAGTTCCTCCCCCTTCTTTCATTGCCCTTCGCATCCCTCAATCCACGACCGTTGTAAATTTATTCGCGGACAAATATACATTTCACTAACTTCGGATATTGCAAATTGTTGATATTTCAAAGTCATGTTATGCAATATGATGCACGTGTACATGATTCTCCTTAGCTTGGCCTATTTCTAAAAATAGTTTACGGCTCATACGATAGCGATGCCTAAAATATTCGTCCGTATATTTTGGGTTGTTACCAAAATAATCCCGCATTAGACGTGCTTCAGTAATTTCACGTTCCCGGAGAATGTATGCCCGTTTGCTACTTCCGGCTTCTTGTTGCTATAACAATTGCTCATTCTCGTATTCTTGAATAAGCATCTCGATCTCAGCAATCTCTTTAAGATCACTATCGCCGGAATGATATGTTTCACTCATGTTTTTTGGTTATTATTTTAGCGAGTTTACTTCAAATATATGTGTGTATGTATGTGATTTGGTATGCAGATTTGCTACCGAGTTTTATAAATGTTGTAATCTTATTAAGCAAGGGAGAGCCTCGCCGTGCAGACGAGGAAGCAAAGCACGGCAAGCTTGGCCGGTACCACGGCGAGGGACGGCGAGCCCCTCACGTGGACACGGCGAGCTACAACGCATACCACACCGGCTGCTCTTAATACAAACAACATTTATTCAATCATTCTGAAGGCCGGCCGGTACAATAGCCAAAATCGATCAATACAGCTTTATCAAACGAACTTAGCAAGAACACTTGGATCGAACGACTCCATTTCTTTCCCCATAAGTTTACACCTAATCAAACTCCCAATCGTACTCGAAACCATCTTAAAATCCTCCCATCGATCCCCTTTAGCTAATTTCTTATACAAGTAACTTTCAAATGACATTCTTTGCACGTACTCATCTCCACAAAGCTCAACTAATGCCTCCCTTGCATAATTACTTCCATAAAACACATGTTGTAACAAATCCAAGAACCTAAAAGTTGTAATATACTTGTCATCCCATTGTTTTAAATACTCTCTTTTCAAATCACTCTCACCAATCATCCGATAACCACCTTCGGACGCTTTCACAATCGCTTCACCACACATTCTACCACTTTTTGCCGCAAAATAAATCCCTTCACCAGAACATTTTGTCACATACCCAGCCGCATCACCCACAAGTGCTACCCGCCCACGGACCCTAACAGGACGCGGGTGTTCTGGAATCGGGTGGGCCTCCGCTTTAATCACTTTCCCACCCGCGATCTTTGGTAGGACCCGTGAACGAATCCCTTGTTGGTATTTTTTAATATCCGGTTTTGAACACACCGTGCCTGTCCCCACCGCGACATGATCACACTTAGGGAAAACCCACGCGTAAAAATCGGGTGACACATCGTTTCCAAAATAAATCTCCGCAAGATTTTGGTAATATTCCATTTTATCATCCGGGAGCCTAATACGCTCCTGAAAAGCAATAGCACATGCGTAGTCACCCGCATGGATTGCTTTTGCTACGCGGCTGTTGGCACCATCGGCGCCAACAATCACGTCAACGGAAAGCTTTTTCATTTTGTTACCAACAGTATAATGAATATCATAAGGTTGGTTATAAAGATCTGGTACGTCAATCTTGGTCACAAGCGCTTTAACAACATTAGCACCTTTGGATTCAGCTCGTGTTCTTAGATACGAATCTAGTACTTCACGACGAACCATAGATATAAACTCATTCGGTTTAAGAGTTTTGCCAAAGTCAACAGTGAGATTTGAAGGTGATATCATCTTCATATGTGTGACTTTTCGGTCGATGAGTTCTTGTGGGATTGAGAACTCATCGAGCATACAAAGTGGGATGGCACCACCGCATGGTTTAGCGCCATCAGGGCTACGTTCAAATAAATATGTTTCCACGCCGCCGGAGCTAGTGCTTCAGCGGCTGAGGATCCTGCTGGGCCGCCGCCAATGACAGCGGCCCTTAGTCGGCTCGAGATGGTTAGTTTGTGAGTGGGTTTAAATTTGTAGCATGGTGCTTGGGTTTTGAAAGTGAGTTTGTGTTTGAGTGTTAGTGTGTGTGAGTGTAGTGGGTGTGTTATGGCGGCCATGGTTGTTACTACTCTGGTTTAGGATTTGATTAGTTATTCTGATTTAGAAAATCTTAGTGGAGTGATTAAATAATATTAAAGGGAGCATCCGTACGAGATTCTTATTGGTTTGGTAACCTTTTTGTATAGCACATTTTTATCGTATGCACCACCTTTCGATTAAAGCTTTTTTGTCTTAACACTGAGCAGAAAGCTTTAAAAATTAGAACACCATGAATGTCGGTAAGGCCATGAGTCTACCGTACCTTTCAAATTCAACAAATAAGTTTCAGCCAACTCACTCCCATAAATTCTCATACTTCCCAACATAATTCACTGGCGCCCGATAAATTTTCATACCTTCTAATTTATTTTATTTTATTTTTTCTTTTTTAATATTTAAACTAAACAATTTTAAATAACAACATACCATTTCATTATTAAATTTTGGGCACCATCATTTTTTTTTTTTCATTTTTCAAACAAAAAAATATAAGAAAATGAGACTAGTAACTGAATTTTTGGATGGCCCATTAACAGTCTAAAAATTTCGGATATGTGAGCCCATAATTTTTGGACAATACAACAACTCAACCCCATCTGTGAAATAATGTGTGGTACTTTTAGTCGACAAACACACAGATGCAAACCCACCAAAAAATCACACACAAAGAAAAAAGAAAAAAAAAAAAGGGGTATAAGTCAAGCTCCAACGTTCACTTTTTGAATTTATGGTCCGCGGGTTCACAAGCCGGTGAGCAAAAATTTTTCCCATAAATTTATTGCCGGCGGCGGTGTAGCCGGCGGTATGGGCATACCGTTTGGCCATAAATTGTTCCACTCCGTGTGGCCTAATTATTCAAACGAGGTGGGCGACGATCCGTCGCGTTGCGGCGGGGCGTTGTATTATTTCGTTGATTATTGCACGATATTTTTATTAAGTAGAGAGTAGGCCGGGGGTAAAAAATTTTTTTTCTTCCGAAAAAGGACTCCTTTTGCAAAGAGTCGCCGATGGCAGGGGTATTTTTTGCCAATTGTCGAAACATTTTTTTTGGAAAAAGGACTATTTTTGCAAAGAGTCGCCAGTGTCAGGGGTAATTTTTGCCAATTTTCGAAACATATTTTGGGAAAAAGGACTTTTTTTGCGAAGAGTCGTCAATTTCAGGGGTATTTTTTGCCAATTTTTGAAAGTTGATTTTGGGTCTGAAATTAGGTCAGCCCACTACTGTAGCAAACTGTAAAGGAAAAAGTGATGACACGACGTCGTATTAAACGACATTTAATATATATATATATATAATTCATATATTAAAATTATTCAACATAACAAAGCCCAGATATCTTTGGGCCTTGCGAGGCCTACCCATCCACATGTATTATCCTCTTTATAAACACTCGTTTTGGTTTCTTCCATTAAATGATTTTAACATGGACAGTTGAAACAAAGTAATGAAGCTGTATATTCAAATTTGTAAAACCACTTTTAGGTTATATCGGGTCATACATCTCCTGATCGTACTAATAATATGCTTCATTTATTTTTGTTTAAGATAAACCTGTAGTTAATATTACTCTCAAATTATCCACCCCAAGTGATGAGGGTTCTCTAGTTTTTAGAAAAGAAACGAAATTTGAAAAGGATAAAATAAAAGCACATGTTTGGCGACAGATCTACCTGTTGCTAGCAATGATATCTTTGTGTAACATGAAAGCACTAAAGCCTAAATCCATGGAAAAAGAGAAAAAAACAACATGACACGATTCTGATTTTGCCACGATACAAATAATATTAAGGTGTTAAAATTGTTTGGTGGCAAGTGTTTTTGTACCTATGTTTCTTTCTTTCAAGATGTGCCTTTTAAGTTAAAGATGTTATCTTCATTACATGACTTGTCTTACTCTTTTTGTGACATTACATAGGAAAGTTGCTATTCAGATTTTACGAAATGCTTTCACGTGGTGTAGGGCATTTGGGACGTCCTAGCACACGAGGCCTGTAACATACCAAAGATAATGAATATGGCCTCTAGAGGATTCTTTTGATCCGTTTATTAAAATTCTAACCCCTTGGATATTATGTGAGTGAAAATATTGGTTGATTCATTATACGTTTCTATGTTGTTAGAGTTAATGTATAACTTTTAATATTAATATGTCCGGTTTCGAACCCGAGACTCGGGATTGCACACAATAACGTGAGAGTTTCAATGGTTGAATAATTAAATATATTTTATGTATTTATTTATTCATTTCACAAGAAAAACACTTAACGGTCGTTAGGACTTAACGGGGTTTGGATAACGCTCGTTAAATGACTAATTATGCAATAAGGGAAGAGAAGGATCTAGAATCCCTTTCTTGGGATGAAGTTCGGCCGACCCTCCCCTATGGGCTAGGGATTCGGTTGGGCTAGAGTAGGGAGCAAGTTAGGTTTAGCCTATAAATACAATCCCTTTGTATTTGGTTTTTCACCTAATCTAGAATCCCTAACTAAGCCAAACTTCTCTTCTTTCTCTTCCTCTTGCTAAGGCCAATCGACATTTTTTATTCCCACTAGGGAATTCGATTTGTGTTATTAGCATTCAAGTGTTTGGTTTGTTTGTGATTCTTGAACCTAGCTTTTCCCATTGAAACGCTAGCATTACGTGTGTACAAGATCGGGTGACAAGCTTATTTTAGCTTGTGTGTTTGTGTTTGGTTCGATCCACATATAAACCATATTAGGGTTTATTTTTTGTTCTTGGAAGCACGTGATTCCTTGTTCTTGCTATGAATTAAAAGATACGTTTTTCTTTTAGTTTAATTAATTATATGTTTATGTAGATCCATTCCGCTGCGTGATCTTTATGTTTATGTGTTTATAGTAATTGTATGATTCACATATTCCAACAGTGGCATCTAGAGCCTCGGTTTTAAACATGTAATTAATTACTAAAACCTTAAAAAATGAAATTTGTAGAGATATATGCAATTTATTTTCTAGGGTTTGTTTAATTTTTTTTATAAACCCTAATATGGGTCGACACCGATAAAAAATTTTAGGGTTTTAGTTTTTTGAATAAAACTTGTAGAAACCCTAGGATTGCATGAAAATTTTTAGGGCTTAATTAATGAATACCTTATGTGATGTCATTAATTAATTAGAAAACGTACAAAATTTATATTGACATGATAATATGTGTTTATATGATTATATGTGTAATATGGGATCCATGACAAAATCTTGCATATTTTGTCATGGAATGTTTGTTGTTTAAATTGCTACATGTTTTTTAAGATAGATCTAAAATTATGGAAGACCCTAATTATATTAATAAATTTGTTATGTGCAATATGGTATCTAATTAATTAAAACTTACGCGGCCAAATTATTTGGCGTCTGTGGTCCATTGGGCACAATGAGCTCAAAAACCAATGAGAGTTTTGTTAATTACATACATTAAATTTCACATAGAATTATTAATATGATTTATTGAAAAGGTTTGCATGTGGCTATATGATATTGTTAATGATCATATATGTGTTATTATGTGTTTATTTTTTTTTAATTACTTGACCTTTGTGTTTAATTATGATGTATTGTAACAACAAAGAGGGTAATTTTTTTGAATAAAAAATAAATGAACCTAATAACTATGAAACCATTTGTAGTAAATTTATTTATTGCCAAGTCTTATGTGCCGACAATGGTTCGCTTCGCACGGTAATTTGCTCCCAGGCGAGACTAGCAATTAATAATTTACTACACAAATAGTTTTAAGCAAGAAAATCATAAGTATTTAATTAAGTGATGCGACTGTACAAAAGTGGTCAAAGCGGCGGACCTAAAATTGACAAACTATAAAGTGGGTATAAGGTTGGTACGCATTAAATTGTGACCTTAAAGGTGCGCGTTTTTAATTAGCTTCGACGGACGTTTGCCCCTCCGCTCGTCTGTGCTTCAATTTTAGACTTACCAAGTACACCATGATAAAGTACGAAGCATCTTAAGGCAATGTTGTAAGTTTCTCAACGCCATTAATTAAATCTTTGATGATTTGAGCTTACTAATAAAATGAGTAAACAGTTTTGTAAAAACCATGATACAAAGATGAATGCATGACATCTTTGTACATATTTTTTGATTATACATAAAAAATTAATACCCTTAAAATTTAAGTAATATGCCGACCAATTAATACGGAAACACCTAATACTACATTCTATCATTGCTAGCAACCTCAGCTGATGTAATGATTCAAAGAATGGTAGTCAAAAGGGGTGAATTGAGCACTTTCATTACTAGCAGCCTCAGCTGTTGTGATGAAACGTCGTCAATTTACATGTTTCTAAATTGGTTAACTTAATTGAGCACTTTCATTACTAGCAGCCTCAGCTGATGTAATGAAACGACGTCAAGGCATAAATATTTGGGGATGAAACATGCTTACATTTGCAACTTATGTTAGCAAAATAATGTAAGTCTCATGATTCTAGGAATTGCAATTGTATATTGGCAATTAGGATTGACCCATACCTTATTGAGTACTTTCATTGCTAGCAGCCTCAGCTGATGTAATGAAACGACGTCAATTTGGATCCTAGTTTTTCAGTGAAAATTAAATGGTTATTAAACCAATGGGTGTTTAATTTTCTTGAAAAGTTTAATTATCAAAATACTAAATTTTGAACTTTTTCTGTAGAAATGGCCCAACCCGGAAACAATCCAAACTTAACCTCTGCTTTCAAAATGATGTTTGAAAAAGAGAAACTGACTGGGACTAAGAACTTCAACGATTGGTATCGCAATCCAAGGATTGTACTCAGGATAGCCAAGCATTATGAATATCTTAGTGAGCCTCTTCCAGAAGCTCCTCCTGCTAACTCTGTTGTTGAAATACTTCAAGAGTTTAATGATGCCTATGACAAGCACAATGAAGCGGATTGTATCATGCTATCGGGGATGGATCCTCAGCTGGTAAAACAGTTTGAGAATTATGGCCCGAAGGACATGATTGAGGCACTTCAACGAATGTTTGAAAAACCTCCCATGGCTGAGTTATATGAAGTGCTTGACAATATTGCCAAGTGCATGCAGGAAGCAACAAAACCTGTAAGTGCCCATGTGCTAGAGATGAAAGGATATCTTGACCAATTGGATGCACTGGGATGCAGGTATGTGGAAGATGTTAAAGTTGGCCTCATCAACCGATCCCTCAATGAGGAATTGTATGGTGAGTTTGTGCGCAACTTCAACATGCATTGCAAGGGGAAGACATTTAATGAATTGCATGCAATGCTCATTGATTATGAGAAAGGACTCACTAAGAAAGCTCCTACACCTGCTGTGATGGCTATTAGAGGTGGTAGAGTAGCTAAGCCCGGTAAACCGAAGCATGTGAACAAGAAAGGAAAGGCGACTAAAGCTGATAAGGGGAAGCAGATTATGGCTTATCAGCAGAAGCCAAAGAAGCAGAATCCTCCTCCCAAGAAGGATTATCCTAAGAAGGATGCGGCTGCTTGTCACCACTGTAACACTCTTGGACACTGGAAGAGGGACTGTCCATTGTTGCTAGAGGAGTGTCGCAAGAATAAGAATGCCAAGGCTGGGCAGGGCGCCAGCACTTCAGGTATTTTTATGGTTGAATTATTTTCTTTTTCTCGTAAGCAAAATGCCTGGATATATGATACAGGATGTGGTACTCACATTTGTAATACATCGCAGGGGCTTAGAGGAGCTAAGAAGCTGAACTATGGGGAATGCTACTTGTACGTGGGAAATGGAATACGTGCAGCAGTAGAAGCCATAGGGACTTTTGATTTAGTTTTACCATCTGGTTTAATTTTAGTACTGAACAATTGTCATTACGCACCTTCTATTGTTAGAGGTGTCTTTTCAGTTTCTTTATTGTTGGATCTTGGTTTTGAGCATACTTTTATTAATAATGGAATTTCTGTTTCCTTAAATTCTGTTTTTTACATTAAAGCTATTCCATTAAATGGTGTGTTTGAAATCGATATGGATAATGTTACATCCAACGGAAATAATTCTACGTATAGCATCGGAAATAAGAGAATCAAGTCTAACTTGGATTCATCTTATTTATGGCACTGTCGTCTTGCTCATATAGGCAAGAAACGCATGGAAAAGCTGCAACGCGATAGGATTTTGAAAAATATCAATGATGATAAATGCGAATCTTGCATATCTGGTAAGATGACAAAGAAACCTTTCCATAGCAATATGGAAAAGGCTTCAGATCTACTTGGATTAATACACACTGATGTGTGTGGTCCACTTAGACATGTGTCTAAGCGCGGTGCTAGCTACTTCCTAACCTTCACGGATGACTATAGTCGTTATGGTTGTGTTTATTTACTTAAACACAAACATAAAGTCTTTGAGACATTCAAGGTGTTTAAAAGTGAAGTAGAGTTACAACTCGGTAAGAAGATTAAGGCTCTTCGATCTGATCGTGGTGGTGAGTATTTAAGCCAGGATTTCAAAGATTACTTAGTTGAGTGTGGCATTGTCCAACAACTCACTTCTCCTTATACTCTACAACAAAATGGTGTATCTGAAAGAAGAAATCATACATTGCTTGATATGTTACGATCTATGTTTAATCTGACAACTCTTCCCTTATCCTTTTGGGACTATGCTCTAGAAAGTGTTGTTCGCATACTAAATATGGTTCCAACTAAGAAGGTTGATAAGACTCCATATGAATTATGGACTGGAAAAGCTCCCAACTTGTCTTACTTAAAGGTCTGTGGTTGTGAGGCGTTTGTTAAACGTGACTCACCTGACAAACTCCAACAAAGATCTGTTAAGTGTATCTTCGTAGGATACCCTAAGGAAACAAGGGGTTACTACTTTTACTTCCCACCAGAAAATAAAGTCATTGTGGCTAGATATGGTGAATTCCTTGAGGAATGTTTCTTGTCTCAAGAATTCAGTGGGAGAATATATGATCTTGAAAATGATCAAGAAGATATGTCACCTTATGAGAACACTAACGTACTTCCTGTGGAACCTGAAAGTTTAGGTCCTCCACCTGAAGTTGAAGTGGTTCCCATCCGTAGATCTTCAAGATCTACAAAGGCTCCTCAACGTCTATGTTTAAATATGGAGTGTGAGGAAACTATACTAGGGGATCTTAATGAGCCAACTAGTTATAGGGATGCCATTAATAGTCCTGAAAAGGACAAATGGCAGGTAGCCATGGATGGGGAGATGCAATCCATGAAAGATAACAAGGTCTGGATTGAAGTAGATCTTCCTCCCAATGCTAAGGTAGTTGGGAGTAAGTGGCTCTTCAAAAAGAAGACAGACATGGATGGCAATGTACACACCTAAAAAGCTCGTTTGGTGGCTAAAGGCTTTACCCAAACATACGGTATTGACTATGAGGAGACCTTTTCTCCTGTACCCGATATTAGAGCTATTAGGATTCTTATAGCCATAGCTGCTTACTATGACTATGAGATATGGCAGATGGATGTCAAAACCGCATTTCTGAATGGTCGCCTAGATGAAGACATCTATATGGCGCAACCTGAGGGTTTTGTGAATCCACAATTTCCTGAGCGTGTATGCAAACTTCAGAGATCCATTTATGGATTGAAGCAAGCATCCAGGCAATGAAATAAGAAATTTGATGAGGAAATCAAGAAGTTTGGTTTTACTCAAAATTTCAATGAGCCATGTGTATACCACAAAGTTAGTGGGAGTAACGCTACTTTTCTTGTCCTATATGTCGATGACATATTAATCATGGGAAATCATATACCAAGTCTTAATGAAGTTAAGACTTATCTGAGTAATTGTTTTTCCATGAAGGATTTAGGAGAAGCAGCTTACATCCTTGGAATCAAGATCTATAGAGACAGATCTAAGCGGTTACTCGGTTTAAGCCAAAGGGCTTACATGGATAAAATATTAAAGAGATTCGATATGCAAAATTCCAAGAAGGGATATTTGCCCATGCAAGTAGAACATGGCTTATGTGACGAAATGTGTGCTTCTACACCTGAATAGGTGGCATACATCAAGAAAGTTCCGTATGCTTCGGCAGTAGGATCTATCATGTATGCAGTAAGATGTACAAGGCCAAATGTGGCATTCGCACAAAATTTGACCAGTCGTTACCAGCAAAACCCAGGGAAAGGTCACTGGCATGCTGTTAAGAACATTCTTAAGTATTTAAGGAATACTAAAGATATGTTTCTAGTTTTCGGGGGAAATCCAGACGCAGAACTGAATGTTACAGGTTTCTACGATGCGTCCTTTCAAACTGATAAAGATGATACGAAGTCTCAGACGGGTTATGTTTTTGTCATCAATGGAGGAGCAGTAGACTGGAAGAGTAAGAAGCAGAGTATATTGCTGCATCGGAAGCTGCACAAGAAGTTGTTTGGATAAGGAATTTCATTACGGATCTTGGAGTGATGCCGTCAATTGAATTATCTATAAATGTATATTGCGATAACTCTGCTGCAATTACATTCGCCAATGAACCTGGAGTTATGAAGGGCGCTAGACACTTTAAAAGAAAGTATCACTATGTTCGAGAGCAGGTCGAACTAGGTGAGATCAAAGTACTCAAAGTTCACACAGATAACAATCTGGCTGATCCTTTCACGAAGGCATTACCCAAGGAACCGTTTACTCGACATGCTGAGGGTATTGGTCTTTGTTTAGCTGATAGCTTCATGTAAATCTGATGTTTAGTATTTGGATAAGGGACATGTAAACAATTATTATTTTAATGAAATAAAGTGCGGATAACGTTTATTATCATTATAATATTTGTGTCCTATATTTGCATGTTTAAATCCGTGAATAAATTAAATTTATTCTAAATTTTCCGTTGTCAATTAATAATATGGGATTATTATTGAACTAAGACAAATGTGAGGATTGGTAGAATATACTGTAAGGTTGAGACACCAATGTCACATGATATTCAATATTGAATAAATTGAATATAGGACTTATCCCAACCACATGATTGTACTTTATGGATCATAGTCATTAAGTAAATCATGAATATTTATCCTCAGACTTGAGATACCAGGTAATTGCTGAGAATGTAGCTCATTTTCTGTGAGATAGTCTAACGCTATCCGTAAAAGGTAGTTATAAGGGCTATTTCCGAAAATGATGCGAAGTTCGAGGGTTATGCTCGCAGTCAATAAAGGATTTGTTCCTTCAACTCTGTGTTGAAGTTTAATACTGTTTGGCCACTCATAGGATTGACAAGATGTTTGCGTGCACACGCCCAAAGTCTATCTGGAAGATGTTCAGATGTTTTGTTAATCTTGATCAATTATGTATAAACGAGAAACTATTGTTAATTATGGAATGACCAAGATCCATATCCATATTAACGCAGTATTAGTAACAAAAGGATAAGTATGATGATTATATCATCACGTGGTTTTTCTCCAGGAAAACCATACTCGGATCAAGCTGGGGGCATTGAGAAGGTAAAGCTAGACTGACCCATGTCATTACTATATTAATAGTTATCCAAGTGGGAGCTGTTAGAGTTAATGTATAACTTTTAATATTAGTATGTCCGATTTCAAACCCGAGACTTGGGATTGCACACAATAACGTGAGAGTTTCAATGGTTGAATAATTAAATATACTTTATGTATTTATTTATTCATTTCACAAGAAAAACACTTAACGGGGTTTGGATAACGCTCGTTAAAGGACTAATTATGCAATAAGGGAAGAGAAGGATCTAGAATCCCTTTCTTGAGATGAAGTTCGGCCAACCCTCCCCTATGGGCTAGGGATTCGGTTGGGCTAGAGTAGGGAGCAAGTTAGGTTTAACCTATAAATACAATCCCCTTGTATTTGGTTTTTCACCTAATCTAGAATCCCTAACTAAGCCAAACTTCTCTTCTTTCTCTTCCTCATGCTAAGGCCAATCGACATTTTTTATTCCCACTAGGGAATTCGATTTGTGTTATTAGCATTCAAGTGTTTGGTTTGTTTGTGATTCTTGAACCTAGCTTTTTCCATTGAAACACTAGCATTACGTGTGTACTAGATCGGGTGACAAGCTTATTTTAGCTTGTGTGTTTGTGTTTGGTTCGATCCACATATAAACCATATTAGGGTTTATTTTTTGTTCTTGGAAGCACGTGATTCCTTGTTCTTGCTAGGAATCAAAAGGTACGTTTTTCTTTTAGTTTAATTAATTATATGTTTATGTAGATCCATTCCGCTGCGTGATCTTTATGTTTATGTGTTTATAGTAATTGTATGATTCACATATTCCAACATATGTTCTATTGTTGGATCCCTGAATTTATGTGAAATTTTGATAATTCAAGATATACATGAATTTTCTTGTAAAAATATTCAAATTTTACTCAATGTCATGATTTTTGTGACGTAAATAGATTGTTTGTTCTTAGTTGTCGATGGACAACATGATTAATTAGCATCATAAATAGTCACACCACTTCTTAGTTATGCATATTAATCTATAAGGGATGAACTGAATCAGGTTGAGGTTTGGGGATGATTTATGTGAATGTGGAGATCCAAACACCGGGTATGGAGTGTTGGGAATAATATTACATCAATATCAAATAATACAACAGCGTAATTGAGGCCTGCGAATGCAGTGTCCTTAAACAGAAATTTGTCCTATCTAGTATGACTGTTTAGAGGATACAACAATCAATTCAAGTATTAAAACTTGAATATAACGAATATGATATGTTTTCATGATGGAAATGGATGAGGTTTTTGTGTTTTTTGATAATACAAAAGTGACAAATTCATCCTCTATATATAGGTACATGGTGACACTTCAAAACAGTCACAATACCACTTCAATGGCCTTAGAGACACCTCTTTTCGTAACAGTCACAATGGTTCACAAAAAATTGCTTTTAGCGACGCTTTAGCAATGACCTAGTAACAGAATAACCATCGCTAACTGAAACTAATTCAAACAGTCCCGTTGGTTTGCTTAGTGATTCCTTTTCAACAGATATAACCACAACCATTTTGAATAGACACGTCTGTAACACCCCAACCCGGCAAGGGTAGAAGTGTCACGCAAATGGTGACATATCAAAGGCAAGCATAACATACGACTTAAATAATACAAAAGAAATTCAAAGGTTACAAATGATATACTGGAACTACAAGGTTACAATTGAGAAACAAAACTAAATACTAAATCTGTCAATGCAAATTCTTCTAAAAACTTCTACTTCCGAAAAAAAAAACTATCAAAGTCTTCTAAGTCCAAAGGTCTCTTCACTCATACCCAGCTTCCAACTAAAACCTGCCGCACACGGAAAGAAAACGTGCGGCTGAGCTTAAAAAGCCCAGTGAACAGATATATATAATAAACGGAAACAAAAGCAAATGGAAATGAATAGGCATATCATAATGAGTGAGAAATAGGAAAAGGAAATAAAGAATAAGGTTTAGGACAGTCATCCACCACGAGCCCATATCATAACATATCACATATCATATCATATCATATCATATCTTCATAATCATATAGAGGGGAGACCTCTCAGATAATCAGATAATATGAGGGGTGTCCTCATTCTTCGGGTGGAGTAGCTAGCTCCCATATTTTGTGAAAGGAGTGGATTGCACCCAGCCCCAGTCACCATATCATATCATATCAAAGCATATCATATCAGAACATATCTAGGATGCATCCATTCGCCCCCCAAACAAATCATATTGGCCATATCAAATCATATCATAGTGAGCTCATATCATATCATAATGGGGACGGTGTAACCAAATCACTAGGGCTACACACTAGTCATGCCATTGGTGCATCAATGACACGGCCATGTTACCTTCATGGCTAGGAAACATATTTTGGCTCGGGTATCAAACTGGGAGTCAAAGGTCCAGGTCATAGGTTCATATCATAACCAGAGTGTCACATCGGAAAGGTCATATCAGAAGGTTCATATCAGAAGATCAAATATCCCAGGTCAATATCCAAAAGGGTCAAAGTATCAGATGGTCAAATCTTCAAAAGGTTCAATATCAAAAGTACTTTTCAAAAGGTTTTCTCTTAAGGTTCATTTAAAACAATCCTTCAAAATAGTTTTCATAAATGGTCTTTCAAATAGTTTTCATAAAACGAACTTCAAAAATAGTTTTCTTAAAGTCAATATATCATGCTTGAAAACCCTTTCAAAATACTTTACTTAAAACATTTCCATCTCATATCAAAAAGGTCTTCATATCATAGATCCAAAATCAGAGATCAAAGGTCGAAGCAAAGGTGTCATAGCAAAAGATCGTAACAGAGTATCAAATCAGAGATTTAACAGATCGGAAAAGAATCATAGGAAACCTTACAGAGAAGGTCAGAATATCTGTACCTTATTCGAAAGCAAAGCACAACCAAAAGAATAAGATGCAAAGGATCATGTCCTCTCCTTCTTCACACCTAGAGGGGTAGAAAAGAATTACAAACCTTTCCATTTTAAGTAACTTTCCATTTTTAGCAGGTTTCCATTTTTAGAAGTACGGAGTATATAACTTAGTCACATCATTATTATTGGTAATAGGGTATCTTTTATCACATTTACACATTTGGTCCTTAAGGTTTCACAATTTACACTTTACACCCCTTTATTTCAAAAGTTACACTTTAAACCTTCAAATATCCATAGTTACACATTAACCCTTAACTTATCCATTTTACACAATGATCACTTATTTTATCATTTTATATGAATGTATCCTCAAGTATTCATAATTTACACATTAAGTCCCTCTAGTTATCAAGGTTACATATTAAGTCCTTAAATTTACAATTTCAACCCTTAATTATTAATAATTAAATATTAGGTCATTAAATCACCAAAATAGCACATAACCCCCTGAATATAATAAGTTTCTCAAATCATCCTTAAATTTCCAGAATTTACATTTTTAGTCCTTCTCTTTTATTTATTTATTAAATAAATCCATAATTATCACATAAATTCATATCTTGTCAAATTTACAAATAAGACCCTCATGTTATAATTTTTATATGTTCCCCTTGATCTATAAAACATTACAAAAATATCCCACAAGTTTAATAATTACAAAACACCCCCTTATTAATTTATTAACAAATCGGTAAACAAATAAGTTATCCAAATCAAACCCTAAAATCCCCAAATCATTTTATCATCATTCCATCATCATTACATTACCACTTTTTCCAGAATTCATCATCTCAAACCCTAGTTTAATCGGTTCTCTATTTTTTTCATAATTTCCTTAATTTATCTTAAAATCCGATTTATCCAAAAACCCAAAAACCCCAAATTCGACTTCCATAAATCGAAGAATCATTTTTATTATGTTATATGGAGTATATATAAGCCACTAAAATTATATACAAGATCTCTAAAAATCATACGTTCGATTTATAATTAAAATACGAATTAGGGTTTTATAACCTAATTATTTTCGTTCGACCAAAATACATAGCATGATTCCATTCTAATATTTTTCACATGTTATATAGGATTAGGAGAGGGCTATAAAAATACCAATTGATTTTAGGATTGCCGGATTTCGTGATACGAATTATAACTCTCGGTTTAGACCTCGCGACATACATAAATCCACCATCGCCAAACGAGCGACTCCATGGGTGTGTAGCTATTTTTCTCACCTTCCTTGCAACCCATAGAACTCCAGAAAAATACCCATTGATGCAGCAAAAATTGAATGGTAGCTTGGGAGAATTTCTTAAGTGGCGGCTTGTTTAATTTCTTTAGGGTTAGGGTAAAATAATTATGAGGTGGTGTTTAATGGGTTATGGCCGGCCTAGGGGAGGGCATGGGAGCCTATGGACCGGCCTCAAGGCCCAAGGGATTTCCTCCTTTTATTTTCTATAATTTTTCCTATTTAATTTGTAATATAAATGTTTCAAAATGAATATAAATGTGAAATTAAATTTTTGGCCCTCACAAGGGTATTTTGGTCATTTCACAACTTGTATAATTATTAATCGGAGTCATCAAAATTATTTTGTATCATATCTTGTTCGTTTCCCGAGGTTTGGGATTAATTCGGAACTTTAATTAAGCTTTAATTAATTTTTAAAGTTTCAGGGGCATTTTGGTCTTTTTACGCGTTTTAGATTTTTAGGGTTTTACATTGAATAGACACGTCTTTATGATGGTGATGGTTGATTTGAGACGGTTTTGTGACGGTTTAGTGACAGAAAAAGTGTCACTAATCTCCATTTCGTAACAAACACTAAAATAACAAAACCATTAATAAGTAATGTTCCAAAAATACCCCACATTTTCTATTCAAAAACCAATAACACCCCACATTTGAATAGAAAATAAGACAATTACTTATTATTCTATTTCCATCAAATGTAATATGACATGCATTAGATTAGGTGTCTTTTAGACTTGAACCTATCCTAGTGAGTACATATCGGATCTACTTTGTGGATAGTGAACATAAGTCTTGAACTAGCCACGTTTTGTAGTAAATCGAGACAATAAGTATCACACATATCATATTTATGCAATAACAGATTCTTACCGTTGTGTTCATTTCGGTCGTGAACATATCCTTATTCATGAGAATTTTAGAGAACTTAGCCATCTGGTTCCCAAAGATGCGACCACACATCAATCTCGTATAGGTAATGCCAATCAAGAATATTCCGTAGTATTCCACTGTAAAAGCCATTATCATTATTAAGAATTAAAATTCAGCCCTTAATCATACATGTGTGTTAGTACTTTTGAGTTTTCCTCAACTAGTTTTCCTATTGAACCTAGACCATGGGATCTCCAATTTTGCTAGGTTAGGTTTCCGCCGAGTAGTCACTCATTGTGTTGGCTTTAAGCCCATACCCCTCGATGTAAATATGACTTGTTCTCTACAAAGGCCTTTTGTCAAAGGATCTGCTATATTTTCCTTTGACTTAACGTAGTCGATGGAAATGATTCCATTTCTTAACAAGTCCTTTATCGTATTGTGGCGACGTCTTATATGTCTTGACTTGCCGTTATAGATATGATTCTTTGCTCTGGTAAGAGCAGCCATACTGTAACACCCCCAAAATATCGCAGCGGAAGATTATGTCACTGGGGTATTACGTCATTGGTTACAGTACAAGTTACAGAAAACGACTCTAAATGAGACGTTTTGAAATAAATTATCATTTGATTAAAATATCAGAGTTTACAAAAAGAGGTCCACAAGTTTATAAAATGTACAACATAAAAGTTGTAAAGTTTTTCGAATGATAATATATGCATCGTCTTCAAAATGTTTTTCCGTGCGCCTTCCCATGCCAGCTAATTCATTTCTGTAGCAACTGCGAATTTTCCAGGTCTTTACTTAACATTTAAAACTCAAAATGATTTATTTTAGAAGTTACATATTTCTTTTGTGTATAACTCGTAACTAAACTGTACGGATTGAGAGAATGATATCACACGCGTACCAACACCATATTAGTAATGGTTCAAAATTTTAATTCATTTTCGGAGTCAGTAAATTTTACTTGAGGTCAGTTTGATAAAAACAACTCCTGAACTATATCTTTCGTACTCACGACGACTCGGAAATCTCAAGTTACACCGGAGTTCAACGAGATACGAGTACACTCAACACAATACTTAAAACAAAAACCTTATACTTATCCTTATCCCACATTCCCACTCACATTCAATTATATATATATAAAAACAAAAAAATATATATATATATATATATATATATATATATATATATATATATATATATATATATATATATATATAAAGAAGATAAAACCCACGATCCTCTCTCTCCTCCCCCACTCTCCATCTGCTTCTTTTGAAAATCAAACGCCATCTCCTTTAACATCTTCCTCAGATCTAGTACAAGCCAAGGAGTGACGCCATAAATAAAACAAGTTCAGGTTATTTTAACCTCTTCTTTATGTCAAAAAGGAGATCACTGCCACCCTTCGTCGAGTCCAAAAAGTCAACGAATCGAGCTAAGATATGACGAAGGTGAGGACTATGGCTCCCCTTTATGGCCATAGGAGCGTCTGGTAATCAAGAAAGAAGAATAAAACCTCCCTTGTTTCAATTCTTTATATACCCGTAATCGGTCCACAAGCAAACCCACATCTCAAAAACTTCACTCGAAAAATCAAAGGGTTAACTGTGGTGGGATTTGCTTGCTTGGAATCGGATTGGGTTCATTTTGCATTCGAAAGTCTCGTTACTCTCTCTCGATCAAACCTTGTGTTGTAAGGATCTCAAACCCTTGTTTTAATGTTCTCATTCGAATATGTTTATGCTTCTGTAAATGTTCTTTTCTTTTGGAATCTTGAATTGTTACCGATTTTTGTTGGATAATGAATCTATTATTTATTTTAATGTAAGACTTGTGACTCGATTGTATTTTTCATCTTGTTAAATCTTTGGTGTCAATCGACCTAAATCCGCCTCCTGTGAATCACATAAATTTGTGTTAAGTTACTGCTGTTGCTTGTTTTGTGTGGCAAAAATAAGACAATCTCAACTAGAACCTAGTATTGGCTCAATGGATGTATATATCATTGATATGTTTGCTCATTTTTGTTGCTTATTCTTTAACAAAAAATGTAGGATATGATGGTTGTTGGTGTTTGTTTGTGGTCTAAGTTGAACCTACTATGGTTCAAACCATAGTAGGAGAATTTGATGTTTTCGTATCTTGGTCAAGTTGCCTCAAAAGTGTTAGATTAATAACATGTGACTTGTTGTGTTTCAAGATGGGTTATGATGGTTTGGACGCAGTTGAACCACAGTGGTGAACTTTTGGTTTTGCTACTTGCGCCTTTGGCCACAAGCTTACAACACTAAAATGGGTACAACATTAGTCGAAAATAAGCGTCGATTTTCCCCCCATAAGTTGTTTCATTAGAACGTGTATATCAAAAAATAAAACAATAGTGTTTGTGTTTTGGTTCCAAATTGTAGCGCTGGATCTTTTATTTTCCTGTTACTTACAGGTTTTAACTATCGGTTAGGCCAGGTTCCATTGAGTCTCAAGACTCTAATTGTTGGGTTCACTTTGGGCCACAGCCCACTCCACTCAACCATGTATAGGGTGCATTTGTCCGGTCCAACTCATATCAGTATAAGTATTTCTTCCTCTAACATGCCAATGATTAAATAAAAACTCATTGTAACCTTTTTTTTGTGTGTTCCAACGTATCTCGTACTCGATCCTTTCCACAACTCATTATTAACTGCCCGACTTATATGTCGCGACGCATTTTCTTCAACACACGCCAATCGATACAACTTGTATATATTAGATGTGATTATTTAACTTATACTATATATCATCAAAACTATAAAAACTTAAGCCTCAGAACAATTAAAGAAAACGTAAACTTTAAACAATTAGGAATCATGTTTAATTAATAATATGAGTTTCTATTTCACATATAAAATGCAAATGGATATTTTTATATACTACTTATAACTGGAATTTAATATTTTCAGACCACTAAACTGACTTTAAAATCATTAAATTACATATCTTATGTTGATTGTTTAACTTGGTAAAATTATTTTGATTATAAAACCTTGACACTTGATTCAACTCGGACAAACAAAAACTTATACACGGGTCTTGCCCATCCTTTGTCAAAAAAAATATATCTAACCTACATTTTTTTTTATAACCAACAATGTGGAATTTTATTCATAACTTACCCCCATCAATTCATTTAAAAATAAGAATATTAAATAAAGTTATTACTTAATTCTTTTAGATACTTTTATAAACATATGCACTCTTAGTATCACATGTTCTTCTAACAATAATGTTTATACTAATCTGCCAACGCCTAATATTTAATTGTTATTACTTTCCTGTACTTCGTCCTTTGGTTATTGTCAAACCAAAGGTTTATTCGTTTTGATACTTTTACTATTGTATAATTATACATTCATACACTTCCAAGAGCCAATACCCTCAAATGATTTAGAAAATGGTTTTTAAACTTATATGCTGCCACACCAGCAACGGTAACATAAACTCTTTTAAACTCCCAGATTTAACTAAAGTTCATAAACTCCTAAACTCGATCCGTGAACTAAAACAAACCTTACTAATTCAGGTCGCGTGTTGGTGCTGAATACTGTCTGAATTGTTGTGTTAACTGACTGCTACTTGACAAGGTGGGTTCTCGTAGCCCCTTTTTCATTATATTTTCCTTGGAGGAAAATGGTACTCAAATGATATTTTAACTATTTTCATGCTGTGATTAAACTTTTCTCATGTTCTTGGACAAGATGTGTGTTTTGATTGCATTATGTGCCTTACTGTGTGTATTCAGACTATGTGACTTAGCTTGAACGTGCGAACTGTTTTGTGATGCATTGTGAGTAGATCATTTTGGGAATATGGCACCCAGTATATCATTTTGGGAATATGGCACCCAGTATATCATTTTAGGAATATGGCACCCAGACTATGTGTGGATCAATTATGCGTATTTGCCGTTTGAGATAGTTTGTGACCTTTGCTATGTGCTCATATTTGTATATCTTGCTCACTATTGTCCTACGCTATTGTTCAGAGCTTCGTGGTTTAACTTTTAAACCTACGAGCTCACCAACTTTATGTTGACATTTTCGAGTATCCATTTTCAGGTGTTAAGAATGATGATACTATAGGAGGTTGAGTATTGGCCTGACTTAGCAAGACTTAGTCAAGAACCTCCCGGGTTATATCTCGTGGAGTTGCATTCTAATATTGTTTAGTGAAGTTGTGTAACTTTGAGACTCATGTTGTTTTGCATCTTGTACTTAACCCATTGTGGAATTTGTGACTATTATCAGATCAATGTATTACATTTAGTATTTCTCTATTGTGATGCCTTGTGTTCTTGAAAATGAGGTCATACCCCGTAAATGCCTTTCCGCTGCGCCATTTTTGGGGTGTGACAGATTGGTATCAGAGCCAAGGTTATAGAGAATTAGGTGATTTAACCTAGACTATAACCTAAGAATCCTCATATAGTTTGCATTATAGGAACTACATGTGTGATTATGCATATAGTAGGACACGAAGTGATGATGATAAGTAAATGTAGCAGGATGCTATCCTAAAAACGCCTGGCCAACGTTTTTACGATAACATGATGTGGCATGGACTTATCAAATTTATGGACTGTCAGATATGAAGTTGAGTGCAGTAGTACGACACGTATACCGACCCATCCTACCTCTTATCTAACGTCTACCAATGTTCTACCTTGTAGAATCATGCTTCCAAGAAAGTCGGCTCGAGTTAACCGAGGCATTCCACCATCGAGGGGTGGAAGGACTGGTGGGCGAGGAGGTAGAGCAGGTGGTCGCGGCACCGAGAACAACGGCAACGACAATGTGAATCCTGACCTTTCCGCCATGATCGCCGAGCAACTATAAGCATTGCTACCCACTATCGTCACCCAAGTTGGCGACCACATCAGTAATCTAGGAAACAACGGAAGCGGGAATGACCATGCAGACAATGACATTAGTAGTGACCACAACAATAATGGAAACAACAACAACAATAGTGGCAAGGGATGTTCGTACAAGGAATTTACTGCGTGCAAACTGGTGGACCTTGATGGAAGTGGAGGTGCGATAGCTTATACTCGATGGGTCAAAAGGATGGAGTCAGTGACTGAAATAAGTGAGTGTGCGATTCATCAGAAGAAGTATGCTGCTTGTTCTTTGATTGGGAAAGCAACTGAGCCTGCTACTATCCAGAGCACGATACTAAAATCTGCAACCCTAACGGATAAGATGATCAGGAATGGAACATCGTCTAAGAGTGGTGAGAAGAGGAAAGCCGTGAGTGAGCCAAGTAAGCAAGATGGAGAAAATGGTAACAATAAGAAGGCTAAGTGGGGAAAAGGATTTTTGGAAATTGGTTCCATCAAGAAGAAGTATCATGGTTCTTTCCCCAAGTGCATCAAATGTAATTACCCCCACCTGGAGACTAAACCTTGCCTAGTGTGTTTCAGCTACAATCAGACTGGCAACATTGCAAGGTATTATCGAGCGGTAGCCATGCAGGCGACTCCAATTAATGTCGTTTACCCAAGGACATGTTATGAGTGCGAGAGCCCGGATAATTTCCGAAACACATGTCCTAAGCTGAATAGGGCACAAGGGAAAGTGCAAAACAACCAGAATCAAGCCTTAGTGACTAATGGAAACACTGGAAATAATGGCAACCCAGCTCGTGGGTGGGTATTTGTGATGAACGCTGAAGAAGGACACCAGGACCCGAACCTCATGACGGGTATGTTCTCCTTAAACGGATATTAGACTATCATACTGTTTGATTCCGACGTCGATTATAGATTTGTTTCCACTTAGTTCATGCCTCTGTTAAAGGTGAAGCCTAGTGTTCTAGCTCTTAGCTATGAGATTGATATAGTGTATGACCAAAAAGGTAGAAACTGATAAGATGGTTCAAATCTTCACCACCTGGTAGTAAGATTCTTGGAGTACTGAAATGCCACCCGTTCATTTTTGAGCAACCCCAAACTTTAACTAAATTTTTTCTTTTCTTCAAAAAAAAAGTAAGCGTTTTAACGACTTTTAACTTAATTTCATGTCAGTTCTTGTTTGATGAGATGTGAGATTAAGTTTAAAGTTGCTACTTAGCTTAAAATTTTTAAATGATTTTGCTCAAGAATGGACGAGTCATTTCATAAATCCTAGTCACTCGATAGTTACTACAAACCACCTATTTCAGTGCGCCTAGTAGGACGAGTAGAAACCCAAAGATACCTCGTGTGCTAAAGACTTCCCTGGAGTACCTCGTGAAGACCTAACAGGATTTACCCCTCCTTAAAGAATTGAGATACGCGTCAACTTAACTCCCGGAGCGACACAAACTTCAAGATGCGTGATACTTCTCGAAGAAACATTCCGAACCCGAATATCATTAGTTGAGAGTGCACACGACTGTCAACCCTAGAACCGCGTTAAGAACAATATACAGGCATTTCGAGTTTTCAGGATAAGTCCTTTGGATTGACCAATGTCTCCGTAGTATTCAAAGATAAGGAATCCAATTAGAGCGACATACATGAGGAACGCCTTACCTATTATATCGAATCATGACAGAGTAGTATTCAAAGATAATAAATCCAATTAGAGTGTCATACATGAGGAGCGCCTTACCTATTATATCGAATCGTGATAGACAATCCACATCGCGATTTTGGTAGACACTATAGGATGCATTAGGAACACAGTTGGAGTGGAGTACGACCTACCATTCCTAGACCGATGATCAGGGTGAGCATACTGATCAACATTAGGAGATGTGCTTAGGGCATGCACTATTGATTTTGGAGGAAACAGGAATGCACATCCCTCTTAGTTGAATCATCTCATTAGATATCTACTAGTTGTTTATTTGAAAGCAATCCAAAAATTGAGCCAATCCTTCAAAAATGTTGAGTTTCTTTTCTTACAACTTGATAGCTAACTTAATTTCATGACAGTTCTTGTTTGATGAGTTGTGAAGTTAAGTTAGATTCAAGTTGTTACGTAGTTTAAGGTTAGGTCCAACTTGTTGCTCAGCTTAATCTCATGACAGTTCTTGTTTGATGAGTTGTGAGATTAAGCTGAAAATAAGTTGTTACTGGGCTTAAACTAGTGGTTTAGCTTAATCTCATGACAGTTCTTGTTTGATGAGTTGTGGGTTAAGTTAGATTTCAGTTGAGGCTCAACTTAAACTAACGAAAAGATGCCTAAGGTTTTTGACGGCTTTACTCAAGGACGGGAAAGCTTGCCTTGCTGTATGATTATTATGTTGTTTCATTTTTGTGATTTCTAGAGGCTAGGAAGTATTGATAGTACCAATTGGGAAGTAGCACCCGATACTATTTGGATTGACACCCACACCCTTACCTTCCTGTGTGCAACCGAATCGAAGGGTGAATAATGTCCGATCAAGCTCAGACCCTTAGTCAACTGAATTTTGAGGACAAAATTCTGTTAACAGGGGTAGACTGTAGCAACCGCGGATTTTCCAGGTCTTTACTTAACATTTAAAACTCAAAATGATTTATTTTAGAAGTTACATATTTCTTTTGTGTATAACTCGTAACTAAACTGTACGAATTGAGAGAACGATCTCACACACGTACCGACACCAGATTAGTAATGGTTTAAATTTTTAATTCATTTTCGGAGTCAGTAAATTTTACTTGAGGTCAGTTTGATAAAAACAACTCCTGAACTATATCTTTCGTACTTACGACGACTCGGAAATCTCAAGTTACACCGGAGTTCAACGAGATACGAGTACACTCAACACAATACTTAAAACAAAAACCTTATACTTATCCTTATCCCACATTCCCACTCACATTCAATTATATATATATAAAAACAAAAAAAGAAAAAAAAAAGATAAGATAAAACCTACGATCCTCTCTCTCCTCCCCCACTCTCCATCTGCTTCTTCTAAAAATCAAAAGCCATCTCCTTTAACATCTTCCTCAGATCTAGTACAAGCCAAGGAGTGACGCCATAAATTAAACAAGTTCAGGTTATTTTAACCTCTTCTTTATGTCAATGATGAAGCGAAAAGTGTACCGCTTTTAAGGGGTCATTTAAGCCTTAAATCGTATTTATTTGATCAAATATTGCCCTAAATCGTTCCTTTTGTTATTTTAGGTACTTTTGAGGAGAAATCTGGAAAAGGAGGCATTTTGGACGTTTTTGGAGCATAAAAGTGAAGAAAACAACAAAGTCTCAAAAATCGGCTAAAAGTTACTCTTGACGGCGTCACAATTTACTCTGGACGGCGTCATGCTTTGGCAAGAAAAGTTGGACGTGAAATTTACTCATGATAAGCCAGTGAAAATAGCATGTGAATTCTGACGGCGTCACGCTTTAACTTGATCAAGGGCGTCACGGCTTAAATCATAAGGGGACGGCGTCACGTTCACGAGCTGACGGCGTCAAGCCTTGATAAGCCAGAATGGATTTTGGAAGAGCTAAAGAGGGATGGCGTCAAGAAGGTCATCCGGGAACCCTAGAAGCGGCGAGGTGACGGCGTCACACTCCATAAGGTGACGCCGTCAGATCCAAAAATCTATATATAGTTTTCTAATCTTTTGTCATTAGGGAGAGCTTAGTGTGTGGAATTTTGGGATAAAACCCTAGGACGATTTTAGCTACTTTTTCAGGGCTTTTTGCCTTGAGATCTTCCATGTTTCATTGAAAGATAAGTTATCAATTAATCATTCAATATGTCTATGTGTTGTTTGATTCTATCTTATTCTTGTCTTTTGTTTAACATGTTAGGCTAAATTTATCTTGTGTTTGCTTAGATCTAATGAAACTTAGCTATTGATTATTGGTTGTTAGTGTGTTGTTAGTTGTATTGGATGATTGTTTATCTATGTTAGGCTTAAGAAAACTGGCTAACTTCCTATTCGGTAACTTGCTTGAACGTCTTAAGAAACATGAACCAAATGCGTACTAAAGGTTTTTATGGTTGTATTTAATGCACAAGCGAATTCTAGTGATCCCATGTTAGGAGCTTCCTAGCCGGCTCGACATAGGAGTGAAGTAGGAGCTTGTAGAGTTGGGGAAGTAAGTACGCCACCCCACGAATGGTATTAAGGAATACACCCGTCATCCACGCAACTAATACACACTAATTAACCGGTAAAAGATAGTTAGGGAGTAAGGAAATCTAAGTAAACACATTTCTCCGCACATAAGTTTCTCACAACATTTTATTTTCAGTTATTTATTTTATTTGCATTCGTAGTAAATTGGGTTAGTTGACTAGCAACTAATTCCGCCCACTCCTTCAAACCCGAGATTTTACTTGCTTTCATAAAAACTATAAAAACATAAAAAAGAATCTTCCTCAACCCTTAGACCTAATTAGAGTAGCCTTTCATACCTAACGAACACTATTCCCTGTGGAGAACGATCAATCCCCCGTACTTACCACTACACTATACTACATCGGTCAGGTACACTGCCTGGTGGGGTTGTAAGCCTCTTGAGATCCCTCGAGAGGTAAAACCTGTTGTAAGGTTACAAAACCACGCAATCAAGTTTTTGGCGCCGCTGCCGGGGAATAGTTATTGTTTAGGTTGAATTTTTATTTCTATTAGGTCTACTCACTAGATTCCTTTCTAGTGAGATTTTTATTTTATTTTATTTTTTTTTCTAGGTTTTCTTTAGTCTATCTTATTTCTTTGTACTTTTGTTTGTGATACCTTCCACTTACCGCATGAGTAACATTGGTCATTTGATCCCTGTTATTCGTGTTTTTCGCCGTGCAAATTTTCAACTACCCGTTCCCGCCCCCATAGTAGCAAACAACAACCTTTCACCCGACCACCACTTTGGTAACAATTCTGAGATGGAGGAGTCTGACCATGAGAATGACTATGTTAGTCCATTTTACTACTCAGACTCCGATGAGGATATCGGTAATGGAGAAGTAGTTAACGAGGAATGGGGAAAAGAAGAAATTGATCCCTTTAAGTATGTTGACCCTAGGACTAAGATCGAAAAGGATAGCCTCTTTAACATGCAATTCCCGTGTAAAATTGGTTATCATGATTTTTATGCTTATCTTAACTCATCTTTGCCTATGAACATTATCTCTCGCGCTAATTATAATAAAATCATGGTAGATGAGCTTGAATATCAAGGAGATAATATTGTTGCTAGGATTAAGCCACTACACGTGTTCGTAGGAAGTTTTGTGTATTTGGTGGATTTTATGGTTATGGAGAATTTAGGAGAATTTATCGATGACAAATTAACCCAAGTCATTTTTGGAGAACCCTTCAAAAGGTTGACCAACCTTGACGAAAAACTTGTGGACGGGTTAATTACATTCTCGGACGGGGATGAAGATTTTGTCTATCAAATGCCCCGAGCACATCCTAGGTTTAAGAACTACCCCATTGAATCTTGCAATAGAATTATGCCTATCGACTTGTTAAGTGAGAATGATAAGAGGAAGGGGCTCAAATATCCACATGAGAAAAATAAGAGATATTATCATGGATGTTTGGAGCTGAATGATGAATACAAGAGAGATGAGGCAACAATTAGATGGCTCACACTCGGATACGTGAGCATAAGCGACACTAGATGAGCCTTACTTTGAGTCTAGCTACAAGACTCGTTAATAAAGAAAAGCGCTTCTTGGGAGGCAACCCAAGCTTTATTTGTTTTATTTGCTTTGTGTGTTTATTTATTTGTTTGTTTGTTTTTATTTGTGTCCGTATGTGTGTTTAATTTTTATTATTATTGGTTCATGTTAAAAACTAATTTGTGAAAATGCTTTATGTTGTTTTTAACTTCGTCTTAACTACATATAAAGGTATTTTGCAAAAGATAAGTGTAAGGGAAATCTAAATCGGTTTATTAGAACACAAATGAACATGAATCGTAATAATATTAAATTAACATACATATTCATATTTGTTTGAGTCAAATGCTTGTATCGAGTCATAATGATGTTTTGCAGGATTTCCAGGAAGTGAGGTAAAGGTTTTTCCAGAAATTTTCCGGAAACTTAAAATGAAAATTTTTGTCAGGTCATTTCTGACGGCGTCAGGTGTTATAACCTGACGGCGTCAGATTTAATTTCCAGAAATTTTTGAAAGTTTTGTTTTCATAAAAAGTTTTATTAAAATCTCCAACTTATAATCTCCAGGAATCTGCAAAATTATCATTCCACAAGCATTATATCCTTATATATAGATTTTATCCCGCCGATGTTATGCAGGTTTTCGTGTTTGTTTTCTCAGGTTTAACAGGTTGTTTTGGACAAGGAGATGTTTTTGGAATCAAGCTTATGGCGATGCATTAGTCATGGAGCTTCAACATTCTCTTTGGAGGAAGATCTAACCGTGTAATTTCATTATCCACCGAGCGAATCAGGGGAGTATTTGATTTCATTCTTTTACTTTTTTCTTTTACATCTTGTTATTTGAACATTGGGGACAATGTTCATCTTAAGTGTAAGGGGGGGGTAAAAGTACGATTAGAGAATGCTATTACGCTTGATTTTTGTTTGTTTAATGGTAGATGTGTAATAAAACTGAGAGAAATACCTGTTAGGGTAATTTTAGTGCCAAATTTAAAATTTTTTTACAACATTTAGGAGTGAAACTTTGATCTTAATGAGCGTCTCATGGATAGGAGTTATATGACTAGCACAAAAACCGTACCACTAAAAAATTTTCCACCCCAAATATGTGAGGTTCGCCCCTAGAATTGGTAGGAAAAGCATTTATGCTATGATGTGTGTACCGGTAGCACTTAGATTCTAGAACTTGCGTTAGGACCATTCCAAGGCCACAAGTGAGACTACATTCGTGTAGTTAGATTTACTACATGATAAGAGGCATTAGGATTAACCCATTGTTTTACACCTGTGTTTTTGTTATAATTACGTTGGCTACATTGGTCAAGTAATTCTCCCACACCCTTTGCGTTGTACTCATTTTTAGTACACGATACCCCTAGTACACCCCTCAGAGCCTATCTTTTCGTTTCGACCTTTAAGCATTTTACTTAAAGGAAGAATTTGTTACACCCCACTTAAATGTACACCCAAATCGCCTTAGCCTACCTTGTATGCACTCATCTTTAGTGCATTATTGTGACAACATTTGTTTAAACCCCAAGTTAATTATCTAATTGATTACATGGTTGCTAAGTTGAGTCATATCCTTGTACATATTGTTTTGGGACGATTGGGACTCATGGGTAAAGTACTAGTGTAATGGAGTAACGGGGAAGAACATCATTTATTACCCCCATATGTGCTAAATATTTTAAAAGTACTCCAAGTTTTTCAATTATCTTAATTCGAGTCATTAGATTAGTTTTTTGTAAAGTTATGTAAAAATTCAAGTGTAAGGGGAATGCAATGCCCCTATGATGTATTATTTTGGATGGTAGGGCAAGAGTGTATGAAAAAAAAAAAAAAAAAAAAAAAAAATCAAGAAAAACACAAAAAAAAAAAATGAGAAAAAGAAAAGTAGAAAAAACATACGGACTACCATCCCGTTTTATTTTATGTTTATTTTATATTTTTGTTATTTTGTTATTTTGTTTCTAGCTTAAGATCGAGTCTAGTCTTGGCTTAGCAACATTGTATAGTACATGTAATTGATCAAGATTTTTAACTCGCCACCAGTAAAATATCCTTTATCCAACAAAACCGTGTTTTCCTTTTCCCTACACCTAAAGTTATAACCCATTTAAAAGCCCTCTTTGATAGTTTATCTTAGGTGCTTACGCCTAGTGGAGGAGGTTTTCGATCCTTTCCCAAGCCTATGGTAATCTATTTGCTATGACAGGTAGTGAGAGATATTATCCGTTTTCATTTATGAGATTTATTTTGATGACACTTGAGAGATGTGAGTATCTAAACACTACTTGTGAGGTGCTAGTTTATAATCTCCGTGCTTATTATGATTGAAGTGGAACGATTATTTGTTGTAATTACTTTTATGTTTGCATTAAATGACCCCTAACTTGTATTTTGATTAGAATAAAAGCGCATTTGCTTGAGGACAAGCAAATCTCAAGTGTAAGGGTATTTGATGAAGCGAAAAGTGTACCGCTTTTAAGGGGTCATTTAAGCCTTAAATCGTATTTATTTGATCAAATATTGCCCTAAATCGTTCCTTTTGTCATTTTAGGTACTTTTGAGGAGAAATCTGGAAAAGGAGGCATTTTGGACGTTTTTGGAGCATAAAAGTGAAGAAAACAATAAAGTCTCAAAATCGGCTAAAAGTTACTCTTGACGGCGTCACAATTTACTCTGGACGGCGTCATGCTTTGGCAAGAAAAGTTGGACGTGAAATTTACTCATGATAAGCCAGTGAAAATAGCATGTGAATTCTGACGGCGTCACGCTTTAACTTGATCAAGGGCGTCACGGCTTAAATCATAAGGGGACGGCGTCACGTTCACGAGCTGACGGCGTCAAGCCTTGATAAGCCAGAATGGATTTTGGAAGAGCTAAAGAGGGACGGCGTCAAGAAGGTCATCCGGGAACCCTAGAAGCGGCGAGGTGACGGCGTCACACTCCATAAGGTGACGCCGTCAGATCCAAAAATCTATATATAGTTTTCTAATCTTTTGTCATTAGGGAGAGCTTAGTGTGTGGAATTTTGGGATAAAACCCTAGGACGATTTTAGCTACTTTTTCAGGGCTTTTTGCCTTGAGATCTTCCATGTTTCATTGAAAGATAAGTTATCAATTAATCATTCAATATGTCTATGTGTTGTTTGATTCTATCTTATTCTTGTCTTTTGTTTAACATGTTAGGCTAAATTTATCTTGTGTTTGCTTAGATCTAATGAAACTTAGCTATTGATTATTGGTTGTTAGTATGTTGTTAGTTGTATTGGATGATTGTTTATCTATGTTAGGCTTAAGAAAACTGGCTAACTTCCTATTCGGTAACTTGCTTGAACGTCTTAAGAAACATGAACCAAATGCGTACTAAAGGTTTTTATGGTTGTATTTAATGCACAAGCGAATTCTAGTGATCCCATGTTAGGAGCTTCCTAGCCGGCTCGACATAGGAGTGAAGTAGGAGCTTGTAGAGTTGGGGAAGTAAGTACGCCACCCCACGAATGGTATTAAGGAATACACCCGTCATCCACGCAACTAATACACACTAATTAACCGGTAAAAGATAGTTAGGGAGTAAGGAAATCTAAGTAAACACATTTCTCCGCACATAAGTTTCTCACCACATTTTATTTTCAGTTATTTATTTTATTTGCATTCGTAGTAAATTGGGTTAGTTGACTAGCAACTAATTCCGCCCACTTCTTCAAACCCGAGATTTTACTTGCTTTCATAAAAACTATAAAAACATAAAAAAGAATCTTCCTCAACCCTTAGACCTAATTAGAGTAGCCTTTCATACCTAACGAACACTATTCCCTGTGGAGAACGATCAATCCCCGTACTTACCACTACACTATACTACATCGGTCAGGTACACTGCCTGGTGGGGTTGTAAGCCTCTTGAGATCCCTCGAGAGGTAAAACCTGTTGTAAGGTTACAAAACCACGCAATCATATGTCAAAAAGGAGATCACTGCCACCCTTCGTCGAGTCCAAAAAGTCAACGAATCGAGCTAAGATATGACGAAGGTGAGGACTATGGATCCCCTTTATAGCCATAGGAGCGTCTGGTAATCAAGAAAGAAGAATCAAACCTCCCTTGTTTCAATTCTTTTTATACCCGTAATCGGTCCACAAGCAAACCCACATCTCAAAAACTTCACTCGAAAAATCAAAGGGTTAACTGTGGTGGGATTTACTTGCTTGGAATCGGATTGGGTTCATTTTGCATTCGAAAGTCTCGTTACTCTCTCTCGATCAAACCTTGTGTTGTAAGGATCTCAAACCCTTGTTTTAATGTTCTCATTTGAATATGTTTATGCTTCTGTAAATGTTCTTTTCTTTCGGAATCTTGAATTGTTACCGATTTTTGTTGGATAGTGAATCTATTATTTATTTTAATGTACGACTTGTGACTCGATTGTATTTTTCATCTTGTTAAATCTTTGGTGTTAATCGACCTAAATCCGCCTCCTGTGAATCACATAAATTTGCGTTAAGTTACTGCTGTTGCTTGTTTTGTGTGGTAAAAATAATACAATCTCAACTAGAACCTAGTATTGGCTCAATGGAAGTATATATCATTGATATGTTTGCTCATTTTTGTTGCTTATTCTTTAACTGAAAATTTAGGATATGATGGTTGTTGGTGTTTGGTTGTGGTCTAAGTCGAACCTACTATGGTTCAAACCATAGTAGGAGAATTTGATGTTTTCTTATCTTGGTCAAGTTGCCTCAAAAGTGTTAGATTAATAACATGTGACTTGTTGTGTTTCAAGATGGGTTATGATGGTTTGGACGCGGGTCAAAACCCACTGTGGTTGAACCACAATGGTGAACTTTTGGTTTTGCTACTTGCGCCTTTGGCCACAAGCTTACAACACTAAAATGGGTACAACATTAGTCGAAAATAAGCGTTGAGTTTTCCCCCATAAGTTGTTTCATTAGAACGTGTATATCACAGAATAAAACAATAGTGTTGGTGTTTAGGTTCCAAATTGTAGCGCTGGATCTTTTATTTTCCTGTTACTTACAGGTTCTAACTATCGGTTAGGCCAGGTTCCATTGAGTCTCAAGACTCTAATTGTTGGGTTCACTTTGGGCCACAGCCCACTCCACTCAACCATGTATAGGGTGCGTTTGTCTGGTCCAACTCATATCAGTATAAGTATTTCTTCCTCTAACATGCCAACGATTAAATAAAAACTCAAATTTTTGTAACCTTTTTTTTTGTGTACCAACGTATCTCGTACTCGATCCTTTCCACAACTCGTTATTAACTGCCCGACTTATATGTCGCGACGCATTCTTCAACACACGCCAATCGACACAACTTGTATATATTAGATGTGATTATTTAACTTGTACTATATATCATCAAAACTGTAAAAACTTAAGCCTCAGAACAATTAAAGAAAACATAAACTTTAAACAATTAGGAATCGTGTTTAATTAATATTATGAGTTTCTATTTCACATATAAAATGCAAATGGATATTTTTATATACTACTTATAACTGGAATTTAATATTTTCAGACCACTAAACTGACTTTAAAATCATTAAATTACATATCTTATGTAGATTGTTTAACTTGGTAAAATTATTTTGATTATAAAACCTTGACACTTGATTCAACTCAGACAAACAAAAACTTATACTCCTTTGTCAAAATATATATATCTAACCTACTTTTTTTTATAACCAACAATGTGGAATTTTATTCATAACTTACCCCATCAATTCATTTAAAAACGAGAATATTAAATGAAGTTATTACTTAATTCTTTTAGACACTTTTATAAACATATGCACACTTAGTATCACATGTTCTTCTAACAATAATGTTTACACTAATCCGCCAACGCCTAATATTTAATTGTTATTACTTTCTCGTACTTCGTCCTTCGGTTATTGTCAAACCGAAGGTTTATTCGTTTTGATACTTTTTACTATTGTATAATTATACATTCATACACTTCCAAGAGTCAATACCCTCAAATGATTTAGAACTTTAGAAATGATTTTTAAACTTAAATCCTGCCACACCAGCAACGGCAACATAAACTTTTTAAAACTCCAAGATTTAACTAAAGTTCATAAACTCCTAAACTCGATCCGTGAACTAAAACAAACCTTACTAATTCAGGTCGCGTGTTGGTGCTGAATACTGTCTGAATTGTTGTGTTAACTGACTGCTACTTGACAAGGTGAGTTCTCGTAGCCCCTTTTTTCATTATATTTTCCTTGGGGTAAAATGGTACTCAAATGATATTTTAACTATTTTCATGCTGTGATTAAACTTTTTTCATGTTTTTGGACAAGATGTGTGTTTTGATTGCATTATGTGCCTTACTGTGTGTATTCAGACTGTGCGACTTAGCTTGAACGTGCGAATTGTTTTGTGATGCATTGTGAGTAGATCATTTTGGGAATATGGCACCCAGTATATCATTTTGGGAATATGGCACCCAGTATATCATTTTGGGAATATGGCACCCAGTATATCATTTTAGGAATATGGCACCCAGACTATGTGTGGATCAATTATGCGTGTTTGTCGTCTGAGATAGTTTTTGACCTTTGCTATGTGCTCATATTTGTATATCTTGCTCATTATTGTCCTACTCTATTATTCAGAGCTTCGTGGTTTAACTTTTAAACCTACGAGCTCACCAACTTTATGTTGACATTTTCGAGTATCCATTTTCAGGTGTTAAGAATGATGGTACTATAGGAGGTTGAGTATTGGCCTGACATAGCAAGACTTAGTCAAGACCCTCCCGGGTTTTATCTCGTGGAGTTGCATTCTAATATTGTTTAGTGAAGTTGTGTAACTTTGAGACTCATGTTATTTTGCATCTTGTATTTAACCCGTTGTGGGAATTTGTGACTATTATCAGATCAATGTATTACATTTAGTATTTCTCTATTGTGACACCTTGTGTTCTTGACAATGAGGTCATACCCCGTAAATGCCTTTCCGCTGCGTCATTTTTGGGGTGTGACAATTTCGAACCTGAGATAAACATGCTAAAAGTCAACACAAAGGGTTGAGTGAATTCATAGGTTTATAGTAAAGCAGTAGTGAACAATAAAATTCATAGTATAATTGCAAGGTGCACAATCATCATCCTAATAGTTATTATTGCTCTAAGCTCTTGGCACGCACGACTGACTGTATATATATATATATATATATATATATATCACCTTACGATATATATATATATATATATATATATATATATATATATATATATATATATATATATATATATCACCGTACGATATATACATCAAATAATTTGCCCCGTGTAGGTACTATGCCATATACCTAGAAATTCAAATATAGTGCGTTTGTGATATCCGCTGTATGATTAACACAAACGGGATTCGTCAATCCTGATAGGCCTATCCACAATATTTGCGCTCACTCGCAACAACAAGTGATTAGTGGTCCATGATAAGGGGACTTTTGGCATAAACAACTCAGGCATGCAATAATACATTCAGGGCTAGCATTCAGTTTGCAAGTAATTGTCCATAATAAAAACAGTAGCATGTATCTCCCCCAATTTATAAACCAGTTAAACAAAAGTAGGGGCTATGAACTCACCAAAATGATAAGTGATGGATTACGACGATATAAAGTATATCGAGAAGTCGCGAGCTTTAACGACGACCTAAAAATATAATAAGTGCGACTTAGATATTTATATGTAACGAGATCGTACAAAATTACTTTTATAAAAGTATTTATATACTTTTGACATTGTACACATTTTTGTAAGTTTACGAAAATGTAAAAGTTTAGTTTTTATCAAAAATAGTAACAAGCCCTATAGATAGGCAACCCTAACGTCGGGTTTATATCACTTTTAATATTTCACCTATTTCATAAATTATTACGTTTAAGTCATGTTTTAACTTATGGACAGGTAAATGAGTTGTTTCCGATAGTGAGTCATACCACTTTGGTTTTTATATAAACGTGGTCAAATGGTTCCAATTAATACTTAATGGTCGTGATTCGGTTTTTAGATATATAGTTATCCCGACGTGATCAATACATTATTTCAATCACATAAACTATTTTGACTTGGTTCTTATGTCCCTAGCTAAGTAAACAAATGTATTATCAATTTTCAGTGGTCTATTGTCTAAATTTTATCATAACACAAGTCAAATTACAATTTCAATTTCCTAGTTCAATGCAGAAAGTTTGGCAGCACACTCCAGTCCCACGGAAATGATCATAAGTAGAGTTCTACAACCCCGATTGAGGTGAGGTTTTCGTCTAAGATTAAGTCTAGATGTTACCTACATTTCATAAAACTAGGCTGACTACCAGAAATGATCACAACAGTAGACTTTTTCCAATTCAAATCCAGTGTGCAGATTCTGACACCTTTTACCATTTTAGCTCTAGTTTACTCACGCCACCCGGCGAAATGACCAAAAGACATAGCTCTACAGGCTTATCTTATAGGCTATGTTTGGCGCAGAGCTTTTTGGAACTTTTTTGGGCAATGAGCGGTGAGAATGAGCTTTTTTATTTTTGATGTTCGTTTGGTAAGAGAGCAATGAGTTGTAGCAATTTTTTAGGAAAGCTTTTTTCCCAATGCTTCTTTTTGAAGCTGTGGCAATTTACAAAAGCTGTGGATATATTCAATGACTAAAATACCCCTACCCCATCCTTAATAAAAACCCTAAAGTAATATAAACATATGTCGCATCTTTTTTTCTCTCTCAGTTGCTGTCATCTCACATCTTTCACAGGTTAGTGCAAATATGAGCCAATAAATTGTTTTGTTTAATACAAATATGACATGCATGCTTATTATTTAATAGCCTAGTTTTCAGTTTGTGTTTCTGTGATTCAGTAGACTTGTAATTCAGTAGACTTGTTACTCATAATGATGATATTTCTAGTGCAACATCTACCGAGATGAAACAGATTCGCAATGATATTGCCACTTCAATATGGAATGTACGTCGTCGGTAGTACATTACTAGTGTATAAAGGTATTATGAAATGTCCAGCTAGGGGTGTTCATGGATCGGGTAATATCCGCAGTAACCGAAAACCGAACCGAACCGAACCGAAAATAACCGAACCGAATTCTTAACCGAACCGAATTGGTAAAAACCGAACCGAACCGAACATTTTAATCGGTTTATGGTTCGGTTATGGGTTTAGCATATTGACAACCGAACCGAACCGAAAACCGAATTATAATTAATATTTAATATTTTTTATATATTAATTAAAAAAATATAACTTGACTAACCCTAGGTCCTATGATGTTAGGGTATTTTGTGTTCAATAGATGTTAAAACTTGTCTAGGTATGTCGTTTTGCATATATTTTGGCATACCGTCATGGGGTCATGTGCTATGATTAGTTATTTCTTATGAAAGTTTATGTATCTGGATGATGTATGTTCTATTCTCTAGGTTTAATCATTTGACATACATATCAATATGTGTATGCAAGACTGTTATGGTTCAATATTAGAGCAAATATAAATGTTGTTCAATATTCAAGTACAAAATTTCGGTTTTCGGTTTTGACCCATAACCGAACCGAACTTCGGTTCGGTCACAAATATTTTCGGTTAGGTTCGGTTTTCGGTTATGACTCAAATTTTTTTTTAACCGAACAACCCGAACCGAATAAACCAATTAACCGAGAACCGAACCGATGAACACCCCTATGTCCAGCATGTAAACGTAACTTTATTATTTATTTACACAATTTTCTATTGAAATATGTATATGTCCTTTTACGTCATTTTACATATATATAAATATAACTACAGCTATGTTACCAAACAGCTACTGCTCACGGCTACTGCTCACAGCTACTGTTTACTGCTACTGCTACTTTTACCAAACACAGCCATAGCCTAAAGCTCATAACTTACTGAGTTGTGCAGACTATTCAATCTTTGGGGCTGTTGTAAATTTCAAGTTTATATATCATACATAGGGCTTGTTTAAGCTTGTTTTTATGATTAAAAACATATGTACAATGTCAAACACTTACAAGATCATTATTATATCATAAAAATATGTATAAGTCAAATATCTATTACAACCATATTGAAAGTAACAAGGAATAAATAATAAACCTTACAATGAAAGTGATGAAAATTTACAAGAACAACAAATCAAACTCTTAAAACTCTAACTTCAAATCTTCAAGCCAAGTCTCCCAATCTTCAACTCAATCTTTAACCCTTGTTTTAATAACCCAAGATCATTTGAAAACATTCTTACTTCAGCCCCTAAACCTCAAGAAAATGATAATGTTTGATGGTGATTTAAGATGAAATAAATCAAGAACTAGTCCAGGACTTATAACCTTCAATCCTAGATAATATTACTTGTAAAATTTTAGTAGATTTGGTATTTGGGAATTATGATGGTACGACATTAAGTGTGAAACAAAAGAGATAGATAATTACATGAATAAAATGATATAGTATAAGTTAGATTTGATGAATCATGCTAAGTAGTGATATATATGTCTTAAATAAAAGACATGTGTATAAGTAATGTTTGTAGGCGTGGCATGGTGAAGTTGTAGGATAAGTTTGATAGTTTTTGTGTTAATTTATCATAGTGTTAGGTTTTAAATGCATAGTTTGATCCCAGTAATTACTAACGTTAAGCCTGTAAGTCATCATTAAGTCACGAAATTTAAAACCGGGCAACATAAAAATGTAATACTTATAAAAATGTTAAAACTTATCAATATACTCTAACTAAGTATATTAGATGTGTGATAAGTTTAATGGAAAGCGTATACGTTGATAAAACCTAATAACGTAGGTTTGAGTACGCGTATTACGTAAAGAGTATAATGCTCACGTAAAAATGACAAAATGACAATAGTTCATATTAAATATGACTATTGATGAGATTTGAGTATCTTGAACATATAGACTCATCCTAGTCTTGTTTTGGTCGCGGGAAAAGGTGACACGATTAAACTTTTGTGATTACTTATAAAAGTAATTAAAAGTAATAGTATATGACATAAAAAAATAATAATAAACAAATCAATTTGTTTGTTGAGTTTATTATTGTGTCAGTACACGTTGTGTGCGATTTTCACGTTTTGCGAGATATCTTCTCGTTAAATAGAGACAGGTGAACGAAAACGTTCAAAGAGTAATAATTCAAAGAATAGTGAATTATTTAACTTGAAAAATTACCGGTTACAGTATTTGCTTTACGTTACGGTAAAAGTCAAATAGTCAAGAAGTAAAAGTCAAAGGGCAAAATAGTCATTTTGCCTTATGAAATTTTACTGGTTGCTACACATACTATCACAATGTATACACACAGCAGTCACAGGGTTTGGCCACAAGGGAATACCCTCTAGAAAGCTTCTAAGCCATTCTGCTTCTTCAGCAGCTTTGTCTAAGGCTACAAATTCTGCTTCCATAGTTGATCTGGTATTTACAGTTTGCTTAGATGATTTCCATGATACAGCTGCCCCTCCAAGTGTAAATACATAGCACTTGTGGAATTTCCTTCATTATGGTTGGAAATCCAATTGGCATCACAAGATCCTTCTAACACAGGAGGATATTTAGTGTAATGTAACCCATAAGCCATTGTATGCTTAAGATATTGAAGCACTCTAACTAGTGCATCCCAATGATCTCTCCCAGGGTTATGTGAATATCGTCTAAGTCGGCTTACACTATATGCCAAATCCGGTCGTGTACAGTTCATTATATACATCAAGTTTCCTAGTACTTGTGTATATTGTAACTGAGATACACTTTGTCCTTTGTTCTTCTTTAGTTGAACCTTAGGATCAAAGGGAGTTACAACTGGTCTGTCATCATAATGCCCAAATTTCTTAAGGGTCTTCTCAATGTAATGAGATTGGGTAAGGATGTATCCATTGGAATTCTTTTGAATTCGAATACTAAGAATGACATCAGCTTCTCCAATGTCTTTCATATCAAATGAAGAATGAAGCATTTTATTGGTTTGGTTAATAATATCCAAATTTGTTCCCATAACATATCATCCACATATAAACAAATAATGAAAAATGCATTTTTGCATTGTTTAACATAAACACATTTATCACATTCGTTTATTTGATAGCCGTTTGATAAGAGAGTGTTATCAAACTTCTTATGCCATTGCTTTGGAGCTTGTTTAAGGCCGTAAAGAGATTTACCAATTTACATACCTTATGCTCTTGACCTTTGACAACAAACCCCTCAGGTTGTTGCATATAGATTTCTTCATCTAATTCACCATTTAAGAACGCAGTCTTCACATCCATTTGATGTATAATAAGGTTGTGAATTGCTGCTATAGCCATTAACGTTCTTATAGAGGTTATCCTTGTAACCGGTGAATAAGTGTCAAAGAAATCTTGACCTTCTTTTCCCTCGTAATCAGTGTGAATTTTAATGTTATACGGCCACTGATCCTTACAGTTTTCATCTGATTCATTCTCCCAAACTGCAAACACCATAGTATTTATGTATTCCTAAACACAGTTTTGTTCTATGGCTGGAAATTAAACACAAGCTTCTCACACAAGATAGATTACTCAAATGAATAAGAGTCTGAAATGCCCTATGTGTAAGAATGTGGAAGATTCTCATGACCACTTGTTTTTTCAATGCAAGTATTCCCAAGAGGTGTGGACTGCAATCAAAGAAATGGCCAAGATTAGATCTAATAATGCAAGTACTTGGGACAATTATGTGACATAGATGAGTTGTATACAGAGCCACAACAGTATTTGGAATGTGATTAGAAAGCTTTGTTTTGCTGCCACAGTTTACTACTTATGGCTAGAAAGGAATCAAAGGGAGTTGAGACAGTAAGAGAGGGATAAAGGTATCTTGATTAAAATTATAAGAGATGAGGTAAGGCTTAAACTAATGTCAATCAGAGTTAATGATACTAATGCTGTCAAGGAGGCCTGCACTCTTTGGGAAGTAATATGGGCTTAAGTGTTACTTTCAGGCTCTAAAAGGGGTGCTTGGATGATTGGTTTATGAAGAAGCAGATGGCTAGTACCTTAACAACTTTACTTCTTTATACTCAATGTGAATCTTTGATACATTTATGTGGTGATGGGGTAACATACATGGATCAATAGAGTCAAATTGGGTATATTAGAAGCTAATTAAGTGGTTATAAAGTAGTATCCTGCTGGAGTGGTGATCTCTACTACATGCTGATATGATCACTGGGGTATTGATATAGAAAACACACTGTTTTCTATTCTGAATGCTCACATAATGCAGAATGGTTCATGAAATCTGCAAATCAATGATAGGTTTATATACCTACATATTTTTAGTTCTAACTATAAGAATTGAAAATATTGCTGAACTCACTTACAAAAGACGGCCTTGTACCTTGGTTTGCTAGGTCTAATTCACTAATAAGAGTGATTTATACCTCAATAGGCCTTTGTTAGGTAATTGGGTGCTGAATTATGGATCTTCTTTTTTTTTTTGAACGGCAGATGATATAAAACAACTAGCAAAAGCTAGGAAACAAGATTACATGGAAGTTATGGAAGATACAGGATCTTTTAACCAACCTATCCAACTAAACTTCCTAGAGGGATTTCTAGACGAAATCCATAGAAAAGATTGAGAAACTATAGAATCCCATAGCGTGTCCTTCCTAGGATGACAACTGGAAAAAATCAAACTATTACGAAAATTCCATATAGACCACATAAGAGTCCCTCCCACCCCTTCAAGAACAAGCCGCACCTTGGTGGGAACATGGAGGGAATCTAACCAATCATACCAATCCGAAAAAGTGCCACAAACCGGAATGTCCATCTCCCACCACTTAGCCAAGAGATACCACAAATCTTTTGCCAAGCCGCAATTAAAAAAGGAATGATTGACCGTTTCAAGATCTCCAAGGCATATAGGACAAAGAAGCGAGTCTACATCGATACCTCTCCTATCTAGATTGACTCTAGAAGGAAGCTTGTTAAGCATCGCTCTCCATAAAAACACGTTAACCTTGATGGGGACATTTCTATTCCAACGAGAAGGATCCGAGCCCGAGCTTAAGAAAAAGGAGTCAACCAAAGATCGAGCAGAGGCAACCGAATAGCCCTTAGCCGAGCCCACAGTCCAGAGCCAAGAGTCCCGATTGTCAGAGAGAATGATGCCTCTGGAGATATTAAGAAGATCTTGGAATTGATTAGCTTCTGCACCACCCCGAGGAGTGCGCCTAAGAACCGAAGACCAGTCGGTTAAACTAACTCGACTCGCAATATTGCAATTCTTGTCCGTATCTAGATTATAAATACGAGGGAAAGCCGTCTTAAGGGGCTGCTCTCCGTACCAAGTGTCATCCCAAAACAGCGAATCAAGGCCATTGCCAACCTTACGGTAGCAAAGGGAAAACAAATCAATACCTTGATGTTTAAGCTTGTTAACCGAGGAAAGGATGGCACCCCAAGGGCTGCGTTTAAGGCTATTATTAGAATTAGAAGAAATGCCACCATGCCTACCATGCGTACATTTGATAACATGAACCCATAGATCAGATTGAGCATTTAAAAACCTCCAAATCCACTTGAATAATAGCGCAATATTAAGCCTAAAAATGCTACCAATCCCAAGACCGCCGTCTTTTTTGCTAGCAAGGCACTTGTCCCATTTAATCCAAGTCATCTTTTTGTCACCAACGTCACCACCAATAAAGAATTTAATTCGCATAGATTCAAGATGCCTACGGATGGAAACCGGCATCGTATAGATAGACATATAATAAGTGGGAAGATTACCTAGAACCGATTTGATGAGAGAAAGCCGCCCGCCAACAGATAAAAGTCGAGCTTTCCAAGAGCAAAGTTTGGAAGAAAACTTTTTAACTACGGCGTTCCAATTAGTGCACCTTGTCATGCTACATCCCACCGGAACACCTAAATACTTCATAGGGAATTGAGACACCCCGCACCCAATTATATTCGCCAAATAAGAAACCTCATTGTCGGTAACACCAATCCCAAGGACGTTGCTTTTCTAGATGTTGATTTTAAGCCCCGATATGAGGTAAAAACATCGGAGAATACTAATGAGGTTGTGGGCGTTATCCCAAGACCATTCACCCAAAAAGATAACATCATCCGCGTACATGAGATGAGAAATGCGCATATTTTCTTGACCAATAGAGGCGCCATTGAAAATACCTAGAACCTCCGCCTTACGAGTGAAAGCGTGTAAACCTTCCATAGCCAATATGAAGAGAAAAGGAGACATGGGGTCGCCTTGCCTTAGACCTCTATAATGCTCGAATTCATCCGTAGGAGAGCCGTTGATAAGGACGGAAGAACGACCATTATGAAGGCACCCTTTGATCCACGCACGCCATTTAGAGCCAAAACCAAATTTTTCCAAAATCAAGTCTAAGAAATCCCAACGCAAAGTATCAAAGGCTTTCTCAAAATCGACTTTAAAGACCATAAGCTTCTTTTTGTGTTGACGATACCAAGCCAATACTTCATTTAAAATTAGAGGGCCGTCAAGAATGTATCTACCTTTGATAAAAGCAGATTGCGCAGGGCTTATGCAACTCCCAATCACGAAACTAAGCCTATTAGCCAATAGTTTACCAATAATTTTATATTGGCAACCTATTAAGCTAATAGGACGGAAGTCAGATACTGATTTGGCATTAGGTACTTTTGGAATTAGGGCAATAAAAGAGGAGTTACAACCTTTGGGAAAAAAATTGGAGCGAAAAAATTCTTGAACAAATCTCTCCACATCATCTGCTATAAGATCCCAAAAGGAGGTGAAAATTTTGAAAGTGAAGCCATCAGGCCCCGGCGCTCGGTCACCACCACAATCCCAAACAGCCCTTTTAATTTCATCGCGAGAGAACGGTCGTTCCAAGAATTCACATTGACTAGAAGATAGGGAATTGAACATATCCGAATCCAAAGTAGGGGGAGTACAAGAAGGCTGTTGAAACCGGTTCCTAAAGTGCTCAAGGAATTCTGATTTGACAACAGTAGGAGACTCAATCCACTCTCCATTCTTTAAAATACCACTTATGGCCAGTTGACGTCTTTTTTTATTTAACGTACCATGAAAGAAGCTCGTATTTTCGTCACCCTCAAGGGCCCACTTCACCTTAGCCTTTTGAGCTAAGTCCCTAGCCTCTAAACGGTCAAGATTTCCCAGGAAGGCAAGAGAATCCCTACGCATTTTAAAATCCTCATCACAAGCTATACCGGAGTCGATCTTTTCGTCCACAATAGAGAGCCGCTGTTGGTGTTCTTTTTTCAAAACAAAGGATTCAGATTTCTTAGAACCCACCCATTCCCTGATTGCTTTTTTAAGATTCTGAAGTTTTTTCTTGAAAAGAACCAAACCATTAGCATGTGCGATGCCATCGTTATTCCAAGTGTGAGTAACAAGATCATGGAAGCCTTCTAGATCCAACCATGAATGAAAAAACCGAAAAGGGGTCGGCCCATAATCAACTTGGGATTCCTTCAAAAGAATAGGCCTGTGATCCGGAATACCTTTTTTCCAAAACGATCCCTTTTGAATGAGGAAAGTACTCAAGGAAATTTTCAGAGGCCAAAAAACGATCAAGCTTGCTCATCTTAGACCCCCATTTATCTGTCCAAGTAAAATTATAACCACCTAGAGGGATATCAATAAGAGAAGCTTTGTTAATGAATTCGTTGAAAAAATTAGCTTGTTGATCACTAAAAACTGAGCCATATCTTTCACACGCGTCGCGGACTTCGTTAAAGTCACCCATCAAAACAGAAATGCCATCCCAGGAATTGATGAGATCCGATAAAGAAGACCAAAGAGCTAATTTACTAGGTAGATCTTGTGGAGCATAGATGTTAATCCACCTGATATTGACATTACCTGGAGCCCAAAAACTATCAACAACAATGTAATTGTCATAACAAGTAATATTATCCCTAATGAAAACCTTATTATTCCAAACACTAATTAAGCCGCCTGATAAACCACGAGCTGAGGAAGAAGCAAAATCAAAATGGGTATTGCCCCACACCTGACGAAGAATCCTTAAATCAACCTTAGTCATTTTAAACTCCTGAATGGCTAGAAAATTAATCATATGCGAATGACATAAATCTCGAATCCACTTCCGCTTATAAAGGTCACCGAGACCTTGAACATTAATTGAAAGGCAATTCATTTATTAACAACGAATTCTCCTTTTTCAGCAATGATGCAAGCGAGATTTTTTTCGCACCCCTCCATGTTGAGACCAAGAGCCATGCCCACCTTAATTGTTTCCTCCAAACTGTGTAAAAGGGAGAAGCCCGGATGCTTGAGAGATTCCCCACCGGAGAGATTGTGAATTGACTCTGATGGTTGCTGTCCTTCGTTAATTGGGGAAAAACCTGGAGGATATTCTGGAGTCTCTGATTGGCATACATTGGAACCATTATCAGGCTTCTTGTTAATAAGATAATCCAGCTCAAATGGATCACTGTCACATGGCAAGTTGTTAGGGACATCATGCACATCAGGAGAAGCATCCACCTTAACATCCGAATTATCAATATGAACATTGTTAGGAACAACATGCGCATCAGGAGAAGCATCCACCTTAACATCCGAATCATCAATATGAACTTCCTCACCTGTTCCACCATCAGCCTTGAACTCAACAGCCGACTCCGCCTCATTTACCTCAAACATATGATCCTCCTCATTCTCAAACGCTCCCATGAAACTTGAGTCATCTCGATCAGAGACTTCACTTGTAAAAGTAGGTGTCCACCTGCAAAGTTCTCTAACTCGAATAGTATAAGCAACATTATTAATAGTTACCAAGATGGAAGCAAAAACAAGGAGGGCATGGGAAGATTTGATACATAGACGCTTGGAAAGTCTATTACATTGATCAGAATCGTCCATGAATAGGACTTCCCCCCATTTTCCGCAAATTTGAGTGAAGATGTCATTGTTCCAAGCACGAATAGGAACGCCTTCTACCTCTAGCCAAATGAGGCGTTCCTCCACCACAAAATCATCATGCCAAAGCTTTAATGTAGAAAACCATGAATGAACTCCATTATGATGTAAAAACTTGTCCCTCGCATCCTTAGTTGTGAAATCGAATAAAACCCAGAGACCACCCAAGTATTTGAAATCAACATCCAAGAACCCCTCGTTACAGCACATTATGCGTGTATTCGCAATAGAACGAAAATCCTTATAACAACCAAGAAGAGCCAGGGGAAAGTCATTGGGGGTATCATACGAAAGAGTGGCAGCATGTTTATTTCTCATTGAAGTATCATGATCATTACAAGAGTTGGTACCTTCCTTAGGAAAAGAATTCTTCGCTACAGAAGCATAAGAAAAATCCTTGGTGTTATAAGAGACTTTAGGATCTGTAGAATTCTTAACTGGATTGGCATTAGGTTGGGCTTGTGACGGTTGCTTTCCAACTTTGCGACCAAACCTGGCCAAGTTTGCATGTAGTCTCAACTTACCTATCCAAATCTTGTTCAAAGAGTTGATGAGGTTTTCAGAATTTGAGACTTTGATGAAGCGGAAAAAACCAAACATTTGGCCCAATTTATTCCTGTGCTTGGCAATAAAAACATCTGCAATAGTCCCCTTTTTTCCATAGATATTCCAAAGTTCACGCACGGTTAAATGTGATGGAAAGTTTGAAACATATACCGATAATGAAATTTTCGCTAAATCATCCATCAGAGCTGGCTTAGGCTGAGGAACTTGGAGCCTGCTAAACACCGGTCCACGATGTTTCTTCCTGACCTCGATCCAATCGTTATCCCCCATGACAGAAAGGGATTGAAAAAAAAAATTTGCAATGGAAAATAACCTAGATCAGTAAAAACAAAACGAAACCCCTGATCGAAAGTTCTACCTATGGTGTACCACTTCTGTTGTCCCGCCTCTGGTGTCCCACCTATGACGTCCCAACCTCTGTTGTCCCGCCTCTGGTGTACCACCTATGACGTCCCAACTCTAGTGTCCCAACTTTGATATTCCATTCGAATCAGGGTTAAATAAATGAAAGTATTTGGATTGAAGGGAGATCAAGGATTTAAATGGGATCTGTTAATTGATAATTGATTGTTGCATGATTATGAAGAAAAAAATGTTGAAAAGGGATGGTGAATGGCGTTTGAACCCACCGGAAAAAGATCGGTTTATGGATCTTCTTAGTCAAATAGTCTAGTTTAAACCATAAAGTAGGTTTCCTTTTGTGAAGGGTAAAGTGAGTTGGTGGGAAGTGTATGAAGATAGGAATAGTGAGGAGTGAAAGATGAACCTACTTGGTCCTATCTATACACTACCAAGGAGGTAATGGTTGGTACTCACTGCAAGGTGTGTGTTCCCAGTTGTGCAAGGTGTGTGTTCCCAGTTGTGTAAAGCCATTGTAGTAGATGGAAATGTAGCATAACTTGTATAGCCCTTGAAGTGGAGAGGTTTTGGGTGCCTAGTGATGCCAATCTCTTGTTCCACTTTGATCATTGTGGTGGCAGGTTGAATGATCATGGTGGAAAAAGAGCATTGGAAATGTAGCTAGATGGTAAGGTGCGAATAAAGGTGAATAAAGATTCTGAATGATTGCTTGAATTGATAAAAATAAAGAAAGTGAGCAGGAATGTGATATTCTATATAGATTGTGTTCTAGTTCTGTCAGATAAAGGCTCTGCCTTGTCTGATATCGGACGATTAGATATAGTCTGTTATATGTTTCTCTGTTTTGGGGTTTGTCCACAACTGGATGTGTTATTCAAGCATTGTACAATATTTTGGATTAATAATATAATTCACCTTTGCACCAAAAAGTTTTTTTCCAAAAAAAGAAGGGTCGTTATTAGGCAGCTAGTTGTTAGCTAAATTCGACCCATTTACCTCAGAAGGTTTATTTGGGTTTTTTTTATATACAATGGGTCAAATTTGGGAATGAGCTAACATGGAAAAGGGTGAGATCGGTGAACCTGTCAAACATAGCAAAAGTCAACCAAACTAGTTTCCATGATATGAAAATATAAAATCAGAATATTATTTTTAACAAAATAGTTTTTACAATCCTATATAAAACTCTGCATATTGATAGTTTTAACTTTTAAATGTACAGAAAAGAAGACAACTATTCAAATTGGTCAAGGCCTGATCCATTTCAACCGTTGAAAAGTTACCCGCTTTAATCCACTACTAAATAAGCTTAACCCACCCATTATTCCACCTCTAGAAAAGAATCATACACGTATATTAGAAAGTTCCGTGTTTTGACACATAATCTGACCCGCCAACCCATCCATTTTTCTACGTCTGAATATAGTAGAGGTAGTGCTTTGTGCTGACTGCTTGCTGTTAGTCGCTTTCTTCTTTTTCAGTATGCTTACCAAGGCAAAACATAATCATCAAAGATAATAAAGCAGATATGTAAAATCAAAGCAAACCAAAACTTGGTTGATTGTAGTAAGAGGCAACTGCTTTTTTTTTCTTTTTCTTTTTTTTTTAAATGACTCCCTAGATTATTACGTCACCAAACTAGGACCAGGATCTTTTTCCTTCATTTAAAAAAATACCCTTTTCGGGTTTTGTTAAAGACAACCCTATGGGTTGTGTATAAGCATACCTTAATTAAAAATTTTGCATTAAATGAACACTAAACATTCCAAGTTTAACATCACATTCCATGTTTAAAATGAAAAAATATGTATAATTATGGAATGTGATGTTAAACATGGAATGTTTAGTGTTCATTTAATGTAAAATTTTTAATTAATGTATGCTTATACACAACCCATAGGGTTGTCTTTAACCTTCATTTAAAAAAATACCCTTTTCGCGTCTTCCATTTTACCACTTTTACAATAACCATCAATCACATTATTGTACAAATTGAAATCAAGGGTCACATTGGCCTCACTTAATCTCTCATAAACCCTCCAATATAAATCCATCTTATCATACTTTAATAAATCCTTCATCAATAAGTTTAAACAAACAGAATCCGGAAAACAATCACCATTCTTGTAATTTAACAGTACATAGACAGCTTTGTCAAGAAAATGAACATTCTTAAAAGCATTAACGTATAGTACTTACTCCAACACTTGTCATTGCATCTACGACATCTGAAACTGGCTTCAAGCTTTTAGCCATCATGGCAAGAACTTTACGTGCACAATTTAATTCATTCGCATCAGCAAAGATTTTTGAAAGAATTATGTAAGAGTTTATGTTTTGTGAGGCGCGCATTTGTTCGGATGACCAGACGAATAAATTATGGAGTCTTTGGGGACTACATGCATGATTTTGAACAATAACTGATTGAACTACATTAGGGTTAAGTTTCTTATAGAGTTGGGATATGATTCTGGGGGTTTCCAAACTTCATTATATTGTTGAGTATTGATGTGATTTTTTTGATTGTTTCTTTATCATCATCTTCTTGTTGTTGTTGGATGATTTTTGCATGGTTACAAAACCCTAATCTTGATTGTGAAAATAGTTGTGTTATTTGGTAGGGTTTTGGACGTATGAGCCTTGACAGTAACATCATTTTGCACATTGTTTCGTTTATTCTCAAAAGGGTATGTTGTAAAGAATAATTAGCCTAACAAACTATAGATAAAAATGGCTACAAGCTGATATCTTTTCTAAAATTGCAAAATATAAAAAATCTTATATTAATATAACAATATGTTGACCAATAGAAATAGAAGGGTCGGAAATGGTCTCGGGATTAACCGATGAGGCCGCGTACATCTAAGTCCAAAGGCCCATAACCATGAAAAAAATAGTACTCACATTTTCACAATAAGAGAATTGCTTTTTGAATGGGCCAATGGGGTTAGTAATAAATTGTGAAGCCGAAGGGGCTCCAAAACCACATTGGCGACACAGGTTGACATTTGGAAGACCACAATATAACGTTGGAAGTAATGGTCATCAAATGCACCACCTCCACGTCAGCGCCAATTCACCATTTAGCACACCACAAAACCTACAACTAAACAGGTGTAATGGCCACCACAAAACCAAACACATAAAAATACCCCCACTCCATACAAACATATCACACAAACATACACAAAAAAAAATAAATAAATAAAAAAAATATAGCAAACCGTTTGGTGGTCTGCACCACAAAACCATGACAAAAGAAGGGAGACCGCACATGATCAAGGTATATGTGTAAAGGGGTATACACTTGAAATGGGCAGGTGGTGGTGGTGGTGGATCACCCACCATTACCCCGAGCATAAGATTGTCGTCAAGGAACACACGATACCAGTAAAATGTACCACGCTAGTAAATGTACCAGTAAAATTCAATAAGATAAGTGCATAGGATCCTGATAAGGAACATGGGTTAAATAAATGAAATACTGTTGCAGAATCAGCAAATGAAATTTGCTGCATAAGTATCCTGATGCCGTTTCCTTGTTCATCAATGTAAACTAGTAATGTTATACGCCAATGATCATTACAGCCTTCACATCATTCGTTCATTCTCCCAAACTGCAAATTGGACCCATTTACCTCAACAGGGATCGATTTGTGTTGTATTTTATTTCCAATGGGTCAAACATAGCGAAAGAAAGTCTTGCAAACTTGTTTCATATGATTACACCCTTTATCAAATTGTAAAATCAGAACATTTTAAAAAAATAATTTTATATAATCCTGTATAATGTACTGATTTTACCTCGCATAGTGCGAAACTGGCCAGAAACCTGATCCGTTTCAACCCGTTAAAAAAGTTACCAGCTTTTAATCCATTACCAACTTACCCTAACCCACCAATTATTCCACCTTTAGAAAAGAACCATACACAAAAATTAAAAGGTTCGATGTTTTAACTCATATCTAACCCGCCAAGGCGCTGACCCATCAACTTTTCTACTTCTGAAAATAGTAGTGGCTGCTAGGAGTTTGAATATATTAAGGACCATAGAAGCTAAACTATACGGCTTGCTATTAGCTGCTTTCTTCTTTTTCAGATTTTCAATATGCTTACCGTGGCAAAGCATACTTATCAAAGATACAAAAAAAAAGCAGATAAGTAAAATTATAGCAAAGCTAAACCTGCTTGAAAATAGTTAGAGGAGACTCTTTTTAATAAAGACCCCCTAAATAATACTACTAATTAGTAATAAAACCTAGTTCAATGCGGACTTCCATAATCTTTAACTTGACATTACGCCCCACGTCACATACTCCATTTTTAACCCAGCAACAAGTTTCTTACACAAGTGTAACCCCTCTCTTCTTCTTCTTAATTACTCCAAGCCAATACTTCACAAGAACTAGCCTTAGTATATGTTTTGTCTTTAACATTTTATCAAAAGTGTTGTCATTTGGACATGCATATCTTTGTTGCATTTCATTGAATAACTTGAGGGCGTTCTCATTATCACCTTCATCAATGAACCCAAAAATGAGGGAAGTGTAAGTAGAAACATGAGGAATCGATACTCTCTCACAGACCTCTGCATATAACTTCATTGCGAACTCCGTCATATTGTTCTTTAATAAACCTTGAATAACAACATTGTAAATGTTTCGATTACCAGGAATGATAGTGTTATCTATTATATTTCTCATTATTGAGAGGGCTTTCTTTGAGTTTCTTCTCTTAAAATGACCTTCAAACATGAATGCGAAAACGTCTTGATTAGGAATTATGTTATGGGCAATCATCTCTTTGAATACTCATTCACATCCTTTTCTTTTGCTAAATAATTATAAGCAGACATAAGAGCTCCATATGTAAAGGCATTAGGCATTTAGCTTTTCTCTATTTTTCCTCATTTGAGCAAACAGAACCCATGCTTCCTCAATTCTTTTCGCCTTACAAAGACCAGGTATGATAGGATAATAGCAATTAACATCGGGCTTAACACCATCATCCTTCATACCTTCAAAAAGCTTGATCGCTTCCTTGTATTCACCAAGCTTGCACAACCCCTTTATTATGCAAATAATGTCACAATATCAACTTTAACCAGTGTAGTAACCATTTTATCTTTCAACTTCAACGCCTCATCCACTTTACCTTGTTCCAATAACCCTCCAATTAACGCGTCGTAAGTGCCAAAAAAGTCCTATAATCTTGTTCCTTCATTTCCGAGTATACCCTTTTTGCGTCTTCCATTTTCCCACTTTTACAATATCCTTGAATCACAATATTATAAAAATAAAGATCAAGGGTCACATTGGCCTCACTTAATCTCTCATAAACCTTCCAAAATAAATCCAACTTATCATACTCCAATAAATCCTTCATCAATAAGTAAAACACACCAAATCCGGAAAACAATCACCATTCTTGTAATTTAATAGTAAACAAGTAAAGCGGCGGCCGGCCGCGTTGCGGCCTGATGTTTTTTTTTTTTTTTTTTTTTTTTGGAGATGGCTATTATATGTAATAATTGCTTCTAATTATATGACTACGTGAGCGTAAAATAAAACATCGTAAAATAGCTGTTAATTAGGGATAACGGTATAGTTTTTTTTTTTTTTTTTTTTTTTTTTTTTTTTTTTTTTTTTTTTTTGTTTATTGCTTTTTTTTCTTCCAGATGAGCTGTTGTAATTTGGCATTTTTTTCGAACTTTTTTATGGTATTGTTGCTGGCCATTCTTCCGAACGTGTTGCTTCTATTTGTTTTGCTAGGTTGCTAATTCTTTAAAAGTTATTACTGTTGTGGGTTTTGATTTTTCCATAGATATTGTGTGTGTATTTCGTTTTGCACATTTATTATGACATATTATGTATTTAATCTACTCGTTTCGGGTTTTTTTTTAGCAATCACTTTTTGGATATTTTGAATTAAATATATATTAAAGTATATATAGTTTCTTTTACTTTAAATTTAGTTTTGTTTTTAAACTTTATACCCGCCATTTTTGCTGGACCTTATATTTGGGCTTTTTAGACCATATCTTTCTTAGATTGCCAGAAACGGTTATCCACAAGTTAGGGCGTTTTAAATTTTTTTTATAAGTTTCTGGGCAATCGGAGATTTGGGATGAAAGAGGCATGTTATAAATAGGAGTAATGATGATATTTTTTTTTTGGCTAATGATTGTGGCAGCCGCCGTTTTAAATAATCATGTAGATGGGTGTATTGTGATTGGTAAGTGGTCTTTCAACGTTCAATCTTCTGCAGACTTCTCATTTCCTCTGTCAATCGTGTAATTAATACTTTTGGCCGCATGTGAATTCTTTCAAGGCAAGGGGCGGCCTCTTCGTTTATATATCTTGGATGGATCATTTCTTTTTTTTTTTTTTTTTTTTCAAATACTTTTCAAAACCAATATTCAATTACTTGTATCTAAGTTTGTGGAAATGTCTGACAAACCATACTTGAAGGAACTGCAAGAGGTTTGTGGTTCTGATAAGATCCATGACTATTTTAAATTTCTTGCGGTGCAGGAAATACCGATCAACGAAGCTAGCATGATATCATTGGCTGCGATTAGAGACGATCTTCGTATGAATGTGGATAGGAGGACGGACCGCATGACCGAGGTTTTCGAGATCAATGTGGATGAGGAGCCTGCTGCTGGGGTCGTGTATGATTCGCAGCATGATGTTCAAGTTATTGAGCGTCATTTGGTGGAGGCTCTCGCAGCTGTGGTTGCTGACCTCTAGAGGTTGATAGCCTGGAAGGAGGAAACTATCAGGGTATTGGAAGAATATGATGAAGATTGAAGGTTTATGGTCCTTTTATTTTTTTGGGATCTTTTGGTTGTAGTTATTTATGGTGTTGGACAATATGTTTCTTTTGTTATCTATTTTTAGGGAGTTACCCTAGAAGACTTTTTTGCTGCTACCTTCTAATTTCTTAAAAGTATGGTTATGAATATAGTATGTTGGTTGTTTTTTTTTTTTTTTTTTTTTTTTTTTTTTTTTTTGTGGAATGCTTCGTACACGATTACATGGTATACATTTAATGAGTAGGTTTGAATTTTATGTAGAATCAGTTAAAAAATGTCTGTTTAGTTAAATACCTATTTTGATAATTCTCTTTTTTGTCTTGTAAAGTTTTTTTGTTGTTAATTAGTCAGCAACAATGGTGACTTGAGGTTTATGTAACTGATTTTGTGTACAGCAGAAAAAATGGTTATGGTATGATCTTAGTTTTGTGCTTCTTAACTATTTAGGTTGTTAGTTTGATAGCGTTTTTGCAAAAGTATTTGAGTTGATTCAATCGTTGATGCTGCTAAAAACGCCAATGTTGGTGACTGGAGATAACTCTCTTCAATTATTCTTGGGATGGGAGGGAGTAGGTCTTGCTTCATATTTGGTAATTCATTTCTGGTTTATGAGTAGGTGATTTTGGATTAGTTCCTGGAATTTTGGCTTGTTTTACTCTCTCTCAAACAGCAGACTTTTTCACCATTTTTGCCTGTGCTAGTGTCCCCACAAATTGTGAACGGTCAATTTGCAAGGAAAACTGGTCAATATTGCATCAGTTGATTTTGTCGTAGGATTCCAGTGTATTAGTCTGAAGCCACTATTTAAGTTTGTAACAGAACAATCATTGATGAACCTGGGGTTCTTTAAATTTGAGTTTTTGGTTAATTTGTTATCGAAGTTTATTTTGTATGATTATAGTTTGTATATGAGTTTAGTATGAATTTCATTGAAGGACATCTTCAACAACAATTAGACCATTCAGTGGTGCTGCCAGCAGTGAAATCACCACTTCATACACTGGTAAATGGATGCAGGTTGGTTTAAAACTGTTAAAGTTTGGATCTTTTTGGGCTTTTGAAACTGGGTTTGTAAGGGTTTATGTAATTCTTTAGTTTTAAGGCTAATTACATGAAATAGTAAGTTGAATCTTTAGATAAAGAAATATGGTAAATAAGCAATTTAGGGATCTGCAGAAGTTTACTATATTATTTTTTATTTTTACTATAGCGGGTGTTGTAGGGATCTGCAGAAGTTGATTTTTTTACCGAATATGGTGAAGGAAGTAGATATAAGATAGAGGATTGGTGTTGTATGTTCGGCTTACGATACACATTTAGGTAAAAAAGTAGCGATTAAAAAGATAAATAATATATTTGAACATGTATCTGATGCCACGCGTATTCTTCGCGAGATTAAGCTTCTTAGGCTTCTTCGTCATCCCGACATTGTAGAGATCAAGCATATTTTGTTGCCACCTTCAAGGAGAGAGTTTAGAGATATATATGTGGTGTTTGAGCTTATGGAATCTGATCTACATCAGGTTATTAAAGCGAATGATGATTTAACACCGGAACATTATCAGTTTTTTGTTTATCAACTTCTTCAAGGATTGAGATACATACATACAGGTATATTTCATTTTTCAAGTGTTTAATGTTTTGTTATGTACTTATGTATCCCAAAAATATTTTGGCCAATGCTGACTGCAAACTTAAGATCTGCGACTTTGGTCTTGCAAGAGTTGCATTTAATGATACACCTACTGCAATATTCTGGACAGTATGTCTCTATATCCGATCTTTGCTATATAAAATATAGTATTTAATTGAAGTACATATGCTTATCGGATTCAATCATAGGATTATGTTGCAACGTGATGGTACAGAGCTCCAGAATTGTGCGGATCGTTTTTCTCTAAGGTAAAACAGACGGTTAATTAATTTAGTGCTATTTTAGTTTAACTGATTTAGCTCCATTTTAGTTCAATTGAAGCAAGTTTTTTAGCTATTTAATGAAAACCATTTTCGATCTATATTGACTTGACTCTTTTTTCTGCAGTACACTCCGGCTATAGATACATGGAGTATTGGATGTATTTTTGCTGAAATTCTTATCGGGAAGCCCCTTTTCCCTGGGAAAAATGTGGTGCATCAGTTGGACTTGATGACCGATCTTTTGGGGACACCATCAGCTGAAGCTATAGCCAGGGTCTGTTTAACTAACTCTTGATTAATCATATGGACGGTGTTTGGATATGTTTATTAGATCTGATATCGTTGCAACCTGTAGCTGCATCTAATTTTTTTGAAAGTTAAAAGTTTGGATATTTCTGTTCTGTTTTTCAGTATCTCTATCTCGAAAAGAACGTTTTTTACAACCATATTATCATCTTATTATTTTAAATGGATCAGATTTGCCGAATTTTCCAACATGTTATTGTTACAGCACCGAGTATTAGGATAAGGCCAAATCATGTATTGTGATAAGTCCATAGCTGTCAATCCTCAATGCTATTAGTTGTACATTAATAGGTGATTAGCATGATTTATGGGGTTTACCCAAAATAGCTTATGTAATCCTCCTATATGTAGCCAATGGTTTGGCAGTAATCTTCAAGCAATAATAATCATCATTTGCATATCACAAAACACTATCTTACATGGTATCAGAGTACAAAACCATAACTCGATCCTGTAACCTCCCTTTTTTTTTTCCGCTGCTATTTTTTTTCAGTTTCACTCTTCAGTTGTTGTGTCGATCGTTGGTTTCTTGATATAACCAGTCGACTTTGGTTTATTTGGTGTTGTCGATCGTTGGTTTCTTGGTATAACCAGTCAACTTATTTGGTGTTGTCGATCGTTGGTTTTTGTTTGTATAATTAACCAGTCGACAAAGGTACTGTTTATCTCTTCTATTTGGTGCTACTGCTTTTCCTTTGAACCTACATATACACCATCCACTGCTCACACCCTAAACATACTTTGTCTTCATATCATACCATCATCATGACTGTTCTTGATACGCCTCAACAACCTCTGATTCTCCAATCCGATAAACTCATGGCCATCACCAACCTACATAATCTCATTCCCGTTAAGCTTGACGTAGATGAGATGAACTACTCCTCATGGGTTTACTTTTTCCTCAACCTCTGTAAAGGAAATCTACTTTTAGATCATCTCATGGACAAAAAAGACGAAGGTGTCTCCACGAGCACTACCCCACCTCCCGATGCCGAATGGATTAAGATAGAAACCATCATTCTATCTTGGATCTTTGTTACGGTGTCTAAAACTCTCCAACAACGACTTATAGTCGACAACCCTCAATCGGCTAAGCATGCATGGAACATACTAGCCGATATATTCCAAGACAACAAACATACACGATCCATCGCGTTAAAGGCAGAACTACGTTCCTTGAAACTTGGGGACATGACGATAGATGCATACTTTAGGAAAATTGAGTCCATTGCGACCATTTTGACTAATCTTGGTTCACCTTTGAATTTGGACGACATGGTGACATTTGCACTTGAAGGGTTACCCACACGGTACGACAACATATCGACTATTATTGCACATCGTGAGCCGTTTCCGGACCTTAAGACCGTTAGGTCTATACTTACTATGGAAGAGATGCGGTTGAAGTCGCGGGGACATGATACTTTTGTTGATACCTCGCAAATGGTGTTATTGGAAAACTCCGTTTCTAATCCTCGCCGCTCGTCCTCATCCAATGAAAAGATACACAAACCATTCTTCAACTTCAATAAAGGTTTGTGCCGCTTTGGTGCCTCGTGCAAATTTTTACATAATGGGGTGCATGGTCTTGTTACTAATACACCTAGCTTGAGTAATATTTCTACCTCGTCTTTGAGCCAAACTGAGATACAAACTCTTTCAGTCACTTTTATCTAAACTTGGGTGTACTAGTTCGAATGTGTCTACTGCCTCAAACCAAACACAACCTGTGGCCCTTTATACGAGCACAAACATCACACCCTCTTATAATAATACTCAGCCCAACGCTTATAATACTCATCCCACTTACGTGGCCCAACATATGTCCCCACCAGGATTCCCACAACCCAATGCCTATAATAATAATCAGCCCACTTTATTATTTGGACCGGGGTTCAACAGTTACCCGGGTCACAACACCACAGCAGGTTCAATGTGGACTGGACAGGTTAACATGGGGGGTCAGGTCGCAACAGCGGGTCAGCAACAGGTCCAACGTGGACAGGGGGTTCTCACGGGGTTGACAGGTTCACAGATGATAGCAGGTCAGGCAATGGTAGGACAGGCAGGTTCTTTTGGTGTTGGGGGTTCATCAGGTCTGGCAGGTTCATTTGGGGGTTCATCAGGCCTGGTAGGCCAAGCGATGGGGTCAAATAATACCACTGGTCAAACGCAGCAAGGACTGGGTTCTGCCTTTGGTTCGGGGCTGCTCCCGGGTCAAGAAACACTTTTTACCACACGCTTTTGCTGCTACCACTCTTTTCAAGGATCCTGCTTCCGGAAATTGGAATATGGATACAGGTGCATCATCTCATCTTAATGACTCTGTCAATAATCTAAGTGATGTTTTTAATACTTGCATATATCCATCTGTTGCAGTTGGTGACGGGCATTCTATACCCGTTACTAACTCTGGACACAGTATTTTGCCCACACCATTTCGACCCTTCATTTACACAATGTCTTAATCACTCCTAATATTGTAAAAAATCTAATTTCCGTTCGTCAATTTGTTTGTGACAATTATTGTACCGTTGAATTTGATCCTTTTGGTTTTTCTGTTAAGGACTTTCAAACTCGTCGGGTTCTGCTCCGCTGTGATAGCACTGGACCTCTCTACCCTGTTACGAAGCCCTCTCCAATTCCTCAGGTCTATCTCACCAGTCAGTACACGTGGTATCAACGTCTTGGACATCCAGGAAGTGAAGTGCTACGCAATGTCCTTTCAAATAATTCCATTTCATGTAATAAGGATAAGTCTCCTGTGCTTTGTCATGCCTGTCAACTTGGCAAACACACGCGACTACCATTTGCTAGTTCTTCTACTTTTGTTCAGTCTTGTTTCGACATTATTCACTCGGACTTGTGGACTTCCCCAATTCCGAGTCTATCTGGATTTCGATATTATGTTTATTTTAGATCATTATTCTCAATTTGTCTGGGTTTATCCTTTAGTCAATAAATCCGATGTTCTATCCAAATTTATTCTATTTCGTTCTCTAGTTAAGAATCAATTCAAGTGTGACATAAAGTCATTTCAGTGTGACCATGGTGGTGAATTTGACAACCACGCATTTCATAAACTATTTGCCGACAACGGAATTCAGTTTCGTTTCTCTTGTCCACGCACCTCTCAACAAAATGGAAAATCTGAGAGGATGATACGCACCATCAATAACATTATCAGAACATTATTGTTTCAAGCCCACTTACCACCCAATTATTGGACTGAAGCCCTTAACATGGCCGTTCACTTATTAAATATTTTACCATCACGCGCCATTGAAAATGAAGTTCCCTTTACCCGCCTCTTCAGAAACAAACCTGATTACAGCCTCATACATGTTTTTAGCTGTCTTTGCTACCCTCACCTTGATACAGAACACAAACTTGGAGCCCGTGCTACACCTTCCATATTTCTAGGGCATGCTTCTAACCACCGTGGCTACCGTTGCCTAGACCTAAACACAAACAAAATTATCATTTCACGCCATGTTACATTTGATGAAACAGTCTTTCCGTTTGGTTCCATGACACCCAGTGTAAGTCCCTCATACAATTTTTTGGATGACTCCTCCAATGTTATCTCAAATATCATCAAACTAACACCCACACCACCAACCGAGTTACCTCAACCAGACACTCCTGTTCTCATTAACCCCACCTTTCACACTGATGAACCCATTTCACCAATACACGGCTCCAGTTCACCAGCCCAAACACAAAGTGCCACCTTACCTACTACTGAAACACCCGCACATATTAACACTCCACCTCCACACAATGTAAGTCCCATTCATCAACAACCCAACCCCGTTTCCGTTTCCCAAGATCCACCTCTTACAATTATTAACCCAAACCCAGGTTCGATTCACCCAATGGTCACACGCTCTCGTTTCGGGACTAATCGTCCCACTCAGCGCTAAAACCTACATGTGTCACCTATCTCCCCTTTACCAAAAACATATAATGCTGCGTTTACTGACCCTAATTGGCAAACTGCTATGTCTGATGAATACGATGCACTTATTAAAAACAAAACTTGGATTCTTGTCCCCCGACCCAAGGATGCTAATATTATTCGCAGTATGTGGTTATTTCGTCACAAGTTTTTAGCAGATGGCACCCTCAGTCGATACAAGGCTCGGCTTGTTGCAAATGGCAGTACACAGATCGAGGGTATAGATGTTGATGAGACATTTAGCCCAGTTGTTAAACCCGGTACTATTCGGACAGTCCTTAGTTTGGCTCTTTCTAGACATTGGCCGATTCATCAGCTTGATGTCAAGAATGCCTTTTTGCATGGTGATTTAGCTGAGACCGTTTACATGCATCAGCCTCCTGGTTTTCGGGATCCTGCACATCCGGATTATGTTTGCTTATTACAGAGATCTCTTTATGGTCTCAAGCAGGCTCCTAGGGCTTGGTTTCAGCGTTTTGCTGCTTATATTTTACGGTTTGGATTCACTCATAGTCATTGTGACACATCGTTATTCATCTATCGACAGGGGGATGATATTGCATACTTATTACTATATGTTGATGATATTGTCCTAACTGCTTCTTCTGAAGGTTTGTTACAGCGGGTCATAGATGCTTTGCATAAAGAGTTCTCTATGACGGATTTGGGGCCTCTAAATTATTTTCTAGGGATATCTGTTACTCGTGACTCTTCAGGGATGTTCTTATCTCAGCGTAAGTATGCTGCTGAGATCCTTGAGCGTGCTCACATGGTTGGTTGTAATCCTAGTCGGACTCCTGTTGATACTGAGTCTAAACTGGGTGATGATGGTGATTCAGTAACTGATCCGACCTTATATCGCAGTCTTGCGGGCTCTCTTCAGTATCTCACTTTTACTAGACCTGATATTTCCTATGCAGTGCAGCAGATTTGTCTTCATATGCATGATCCACGGGAGCCTCACTTCTCAGCTCTTAAACGGATTTTACGGTATGTTCGGGGCACTTTAGATTATGGCTTACAGTTATTTTCCTCTTCCACTTCCTCATTGGTTGCTTATTCGGATGCTGATTGGGCTGGCTGCCCCACTACTCGGAGGTCTACTTCTGGTTATTGTATTTTTCTTGGCAACAACTTACTTTCATGGTCCTCTAAGCGGCAACCAACGCTCTCTCGTTCAAGTGCTGAGGCAGAGTATCGGGGTGTTGCCAATGCTGTTGCTGAAACTTGTTGGTTACGAAACCTTCTACGTGAATTACACACTCCATTACCTTCTGCTACGCTTGTTTACTGTGACAATGTCAGTGCAGTCTATTTGTCTTCCAACCCGGTTCAACATCAACGTACGAAGCATATAGAGATTGACATTCATTTTGTTCGAGATTTAGTAGCAGCTGGCCAGGTCCGAGTTCTGCATGTTCCTTCTCGATATCAGTATGCTGACATTTTTACTAAAGGCCTGCCTTCTGCATTATTTGAAGAGTTTCGTTCCAGTTTGAGTGTTCGTTGCCCTCCCGCTCAAACTGCGGGGGAGTGTTAACCGTGTATTAGGATAAGGCCAAATCATGTATTGTGATAAGTCCATAGCTGTCAATCCTCAATGCTATTAGTTGTACATTAATAGGTGATTAGCATGATTTATGGGGTTTACCCAAAATAGCTTATGTAATCCTCCTATATGTAGCCCTTGGTTTGGCAGTAATCTTCAAGCAATAACAATCATCATTCGTATATCACAAAACACTATCTTACATGTTATATTACAGCACCAAAGTACAGGACACGCAGACATTTTATCTACCCACTTTGTTATAGATAATTATCTAAGTATTACTACTATATACAGTATATGACATAATTGCTATCATAATCTAAACACCTCCAAAAGCTATCTTCCTTTTTTTATTTTTCTTTTTTTTTTTTCTTTTTATTTGAGTATTAAATTGATTTAAAGGAAGAAAAAACCCATCCCTTTTTCGCAGAAGTTTCCAAATGCAGATCTTCTTGGTTTTCGTTTATTAGAAAGAATGCTTGCATTTGAGCCTAAAGATCGTCCTAGTGCTGAGGAGGTAATTTTTATTTATTACTTTTTGTTTTTCTGGTTTAATAGATTTCATATTTACCTAGGAAAGCATATTTTTTCTTTGTTCCAGGGTCTTTCAGATCCATATTTTAAGAATTTAGCCAAGGTTGAGAGGGAGCCTTCTGCTCAGCCTGTTACAAAGATAGAATTTGAGTTTGAACGGCGAAGAATTACAAAGGAAGATGTCCGAGAACTCATTTATACAGAGATTCTTGAATACCATCCAAATATGCTGAAAGAGTTGTGGTGTTAATGCTGCATAGTTCAATTAGTTTTTTTAACAATAAGACAGCACAAATAGTGGGTGTTCGTTGCTTCTATGGTTTTTATTTGTTCAGATTTGTTTTGGTTTTGTTGCGGTCAATTTGTGGCCAAATGTTCATGGATGTCGTTGTTTTCTCTTCATAATGTTATTGTGATGTTAATGTTGCATAATTCAATTAGTTTGTTTAACAATAAGACAGCATAAATAGTTTATACTTGTAATTCTGAGTTTGAGTTCTTATCAGTCTATCATGAATATCCTGTACTGAACACTTGCCCTTTCTCGCCAGCAATAGAAGCTCTTGGGGTTACAGTTAGTATAATTTGATTTCTATTTTAAAGGAATTCTTAAGTACCATGAAATATGTCCAATAATAGAAAATTAGGTGGATACCGAATGATTTTGAATCAATAGAATGATTTAATGGATTTTCATTTAGATAACAGAAATTTACATAAAGGTTAATTTCGACACTCTTGATACATTATAGTAAATCTACTCTATACATTATAATGTGCTAAACATCGGTATGCTGCTGTTTTCTGTTTGTCATTGTATCTTTTGCTGTGCCTGCATTATTTGATGCGGTTTAGATTGTGGCTGGAAGTGAACGTTTGACTCTGCAGAATCCGTCACTTTGACCACCTGCAACGTAGGTGATGAAGAACAGTCTATGCTATTTGGATCAATAACCGGTAGACCTACATACTATTTACACGTAAAAACTACAAATTGAAACATACTGATTTGGTTTCCTTTTAATATTTGTTATACCTTCAGGGGACCAATATATCTTAGTGGTAATCAAGCAAAAAATATTCCAATTGCACGAAAACACCATAAATTAATCAGAATACACATTGTGTCTGTAAATTTGCAATAGCTGTGGTTGGTGGGATCATACTTCTAAATGCGTACATGTTCACGTCCAAGTCCCATTTGAGTACCCACACCCATAAATCCACCCATTTAATTCATTGAGAAATTTTTCTGTATTTCCATCAGTACTATTTGATCTTGGGAAAAGGCTCAACGGATTTGTTAATCATGTGTTACTGTATAATCATAGAAGTAACATTCAACATTTCAGATCTGAGAGTCTTTTACAGTTATCAATATCAGAACATCGACCATGTGGTATCACTTGTCTGTCGACAAAGAAAACATATATATATATATATATATATATATAGTATATATATATATATATATATATATATATATATATATATATATATATATATATATATATATATATAGTTTGTGCATATCGACAACTGCAGATTCATAGAGGATGGTGATCATAGAGGGCAGTGCAGGCAAGCAATGTGCACCTACACTGTTCTCTTCTGTTCATTATCTACGAACTGGAGCTACGAATATGCAAGCGAAAAAAGTAATGTGAAAAACAAAAAGTTTCCGCTTTCATTGTCGGCAGCCAAACAATACCACATGGTCTTAATTTCATCAAATCATAACTTGTTAACCATAGTAATTAGATCTAATTTACGCACCTTATTTTTCTTCGCCATATAGCAATGACGAAATTTTCCCCTTCCTAGCAGTTTTCCATTGTGAAAGACAGCAACAACTATAGTCAAAGGAGCTGTTGTTGCGGAAGACCAGGTAAAAAAAAAAAAAAAAAAAATAAAAATATATATATATATATATATATATATATATATATATATATATATATATTAAAAAATAAAAAATAAGAATAATAATAGGTTTTAGCTCAAAGAAATTATGTTTATAATGTTTAAACCACGCATAACAGGCATGTTTTATGCACGCTGAACATGTGGTAGCGCTATTTGTCTAAGGCTAGGCATTGATATTGAGTGCCGTATGCCTGCTCGTTTGAATTCAGGGAGGAGATCGGTGGGAAACGAAATAGGATAACGTGTAGAAGTAACCTGCACCAAATTACTTGTCATACGTTCCTATTTCGTTTCGCATCCTCCCAGAATTCAAGTCCGAAGGCACCAACAATGTACCAGATGTCTATGTCAGGGAATGAAGAGTATCCGATTTTTTTTTAATCACCAATACTAAAAGTCGATGTCTTGTATCTGCCATGTTAAATTTGTTGACGCATGTTTGTACTTGCAAATCTTCAGAAGGTCTTGCTCAACAGCATGACTAAATTCTAAAAGATAGATGAGAAATAAAAGAGGATGGTGCAAGAAGCAGCTTGCATCAAGCTACTTGTCACAGCATTCTCTCTTGTTTCCCATCTATCTTTTAGAATTGCACCATTCTGCTGAGCAGGAGCTTTTGCAGAGACGCACGTACAAACATGTGAAAAAAAACTTAATGCAACAGACATAGACCACCAGATGTTAGTATCGACAGGTAAAAGAAGGTACATAATTTTCAATTCCTGATATCGACATATGATGCATAACATGTGCTATTGTTTTTGTGTTTGGATGTTGATGGTCCATTTCCATTACGACATATGGTTCCACAACAATTCGAAACCAAGAATGTGATTGAATTTCGAAAGATCAGTGGCAAATGAAATAGGATGGTGCGTAAAAAGTTATCTGCACCAAATAATTTGTGACACCATCCTATTTCATCTGCCACCAATTTTTCAAAATCTAATCATGTTGTTGGTCAACATAGCTGATTACAGGGTGCTGGCTTATGTTACTATTATTGTATGCATCATCGGTTCAACAAACTGATGACAATGCAAGCCGCACCGTTTTTTATTTATTTTTAGATATCTAAAAACAGAGAAATCCGATGCGACTTACATTCTCATCGTTTTGTGGAACGGATGATCCATATAATAATAGTAACATAAGTCAACATCTAGGAATAAGTGGTCTCTTTTATTGCATGAAAAAAAATACATGTATATAGATGATAACAAAAGAGAATGGCACATGATTGAACAATAAGAAATAAAAAAGGGAAAAAATAATAAAAATTGATATGATGTGGTGGTTAGACCTCTGTAACTTCTGGCCAACATGAAGATTTAAAAGCCGCTGCCATAGCACCGAATCTGCTGTATACACAAAAGACGTTAGTAAGCTAAAAAGGGGAAAAGCCATTGTAATATCTGAATTTCAGTGACACTTATCTTTGTCTGGTTCTGGTAGTAGCATCCAAGGCTGGCAGCCATATTGATGAATATGGAGTAAAAAAAACCTGACAGAATAAGACCAAATTCAGTACAGTTATTGGGTACGTTGTTTCATCTGCTACCAATTGTTTCCATATTTGTAATGGTGGTGACACAATTACTTCTGGTCAATAGTATGGTTGAATAACGAAAGAAAGATGGGAAACGGAAGATGATGATGCGAAGAAGCAATCCCTTTTAAATCACTCGTCACACCATCCTCTTAGGTTCCGCATCTTTCTTTAGAAATTTAACCTTAGCGTTGACCAGAAACTTTTATGCGACCACGGTTACGAATATGTCTACAAAAATCAGTTACGACAGTTAAAAAAAACCGACCCTTTCTATATCCCCTTACAATTCCTTTCGTCGTTTGAACTCTCTTTGTGCAGAAGCCTGCACCAGGCAAATTGCTAGATTGTTCAAATGACGAAAGGAACTGTATGGGAATATAGAACGGGTTACTATATATTAAATTAAAAGAATTCTGGTTATTCTAATAGTGATCCTTTCTAAATCCCCTTACAATTCCTTTCGTCATTTGAACTCCCTTTGTGCAAAAGCCTGCACCAGGCAAATTGCTAGATTGTCGAAATGACGAAAGGAACTGTATGGGAATTTAGAACGGGTAACTATGTATTAACAGAAGCGTCAATAGATACCTATCTAAGTATAACATTACTACATCTGAGTACGTACATACCTGCACTTCTGATAATGTTACCATAGCATTGAACCTGGTGCATATACAGAATGTGTTATGAGTCTAAACTGAGGAGAACTCATTGCAATATGTAAATTTCAGGAATACTTATCTTTCTTTGATTCTGCTAGCAGATTGTTATTGGCTACGACCATCTGCATATTACTGATTGGTATTAAAAAAAAAGTTAGGCTTCAACTAAACTTTAAATCTAGGATAGTGATTTGAGTAATACTTATCTTTTGGTCGTAGTCAATAAAATAGATTGAGAAGCGCACCGTGGATACTCTGACAGGCTGAAAATGTGGAGAAAAATACGCAGTGTCCTTTATCGCATAAAAAAATATATGTGTATATAGGTGGTAACAAAAGAGAATGGAACAGAAGCTTCTTTCTTTGGTATACTGCAGTTGTGCCTTTTAATCGGTCGCTGTCTTGCTCATGGATTTGATGACCTGCAGAAGTAAAACGAAATAAGGATTTGCCTAAGAATTTCTATGATTTTCATGGATGGTTTCGACTTCATCACTAAGTGTATATTGAATAGTATTTTGTCTTCAATATGATGAACACAATGTGTTGTATCTGAACCATTCAGTTAATGTCGCAGCTGATTACTGGTAGAAGTAAAACGAAGGACAGTTGACTGTCACTACAAAGGAACACCATTAACTGAATGGTTCAGGTATAACACGTTGCGTTTTCTGAAGGTGCACTGCAAGAAGGTGAGTGGGTGGATTTATGTGCAATTCCTCATTTCGTTTTGCTTCCTGTGAGTAGGATATTTTTCTTACCTCTTTTCTAATGTTTTGTCGGCAACCCGTAGCATTCTATTCCAAAGACAGCTACGTATGTGTCACCCTGCAAATATATACACATATATATATATATATATATATATACAATGACATCTCTTTTGAGTTTCTCTTGTTAGTTCCATTGGATTTTTAGGCCATTGCAGAAACAAAAGAAACTGGAGAAAAAAGGTAAGACCATGCAACCATAGTGTACGTTGCCTGCTCGTCCATGCATCCGCAACTATGGTGACATACATGGTACTAATGAACAGTACGATCCAATTACTAAGGAAAGATGGGAAACGGAAGAGGACGTTGTGGAGGAATAATTTTCTTTGAATCACTCATCACAACATTCTCTCCTGTTTGCCATCTCTCTTTCCAAAGCAGACCCTATTGTTGATCAGCACTTTCTATGCCACCACAGTTATGACAGTGTGAAAAAGATATGGCCATAGTGTACGTTTGCCAAGAAAAGTATGCTAATCAACAGTGGATAGCGTACATTAAATTTGGAACAACTGCTTACATCAGCTGGCGTTCCTTTATGCACCCGAGAACATGAGGTTAGTTAAATTAACAATAAAGTTGACTTTTGGAACATTGAATCTTGGTCTTTGTTAATTACCAGCAGCTGAAGTAACTGAATATATGGTGGAAACTCTGACCTCCTACTCAAACCCCTTTTGTTATTTAAAGGGTCTTTAAACAATGGCCTGCACCAGGCGTATTGATAGACTGTTTAAATACCAAAAGGAATTCGAGCAGAAGGTCAGACCAGCCACCTTGATTGTTGTGGAAAACTAGAAGGGGGGGTTGAATAGTTTTACCGGTTTTTGTATCTTTTAAAAATCGTTTTAAAAGTTTGTTTATGAAAAACCTTGATTCGAGACTTATGTGCAATCAATCAACACCAATATGAACTCTATACTAAACTAACTAATAAAAGTAAAGTAAGTAAAATATAGAGTTGGAAAGATCAAACCGAGACAAGGGATTTATAGTGGTTCGGCTACAAAGCTCTTCTTCACCCTACTCCACTCCCCGAGTACCACACTCGAGAGTTTCAAGCACTATGTCAACAACCTCCCTTCAGGCGGAGAAAACCGCACACGTCACTTATCCTATTTCCGACACTAAGCTAAATGTCGAGTGCTAATCTTAGCTAGCACCAATCTACCAAGGTCCATGTGACCAATCACTCAAGCCCAATGGCTACAAGAGATCACCAAGATCTCAACACGATCACAATGATCAACTCTCACTACACTCAACTAAATCTAACTACTCTAGATCCTTTAATCACTCACACAAGCCCAATGGCTTTTAAGAGATCTTCACTATCTCTTGAGATCACAATGATCTTCACTCACACTCTCACAAAAGAAAGATAATCTTGATGTATACTAAGATACAACAAGGATGTAACAAGTGTTACAAAAACCTAACAACTATAACTCTTGTATCTTCTTTGATACCTTGAGTTCTTCTCTTGCACTTGGAAGAGGAATCACAACACTTTGTATCTTCAAGGATACTTGTGTTATTCTCTTGCTAATCAAGAGGAATGAAGAGGATCACTTGGTGGATGATTGGATCACTCTTGAAACAAAAGAAAACTAATCTAAATGATCAAAGAAAGAAAGTGTGAAGAGAGTATTAAACTCAGAAAGTTTTGTGTGTGAAAGGATGCCTAAAATCTGTGAAAGGGGTTGGTATTTATAGTCAAAGAAAATCTGAACGTTACAGAAAAAATAGTACGGACGGCTCCACTAAACATGCCACGGCTCCACTAAATTTAGTGGAACCGTGGAGCCTTCCTAGACTAGGACGCTCCAAATTTTGTCTTTTCTGGTGAAAACTTATTTGGGGAAGGTTGGAGCTGATTTTTGGGGGGGGGGGGGGGGGGGGGAATAGCTGTTGTGATTTTCAAACTTATCTTTCCATTAAAACATTTCTTAATATTTCAAAAATAATTTGTCATGTGTTATTTTTGAAAAAATGTTTTGTCCCATTAAAATGTAAACTCTTAAAACACATATTCACTTCTTTTGATCATTAGACAAGTTGTAAATTTGTTCTAGAGTGATTTGCTTAGAAACGGGATCTTCCGATTAAAAACTTGTTTACGTTAATTTTAACGTAACGTGATTTCACATTTTGTCATCCTCAAAATGTGAAGTAATCAAAAGATATAAATAACGTTTTTAGAACATTATTTGCATCAACAATCTCCCCCTTTTTGATGATGACAAAATATAAACTCATTTTATGTTAAAATTAGTTTTAACAAGTTTTTAATGAGTTTACTCCCATTTCTCCCCCTTTTTGTTGAATCAAAAAGGTTGCAAAGGCTCCCCCTTGATGTATACTCCCCCTCATTTGGAGAACACCAAGGAATCGAGCAATGGTGTATGCTACAAAACAAAGTTAGATAACACATATACAATATCTAACAAGTAGCACATATGACAAATATCCAATCCCCTTAAAGGAAACCTCCACATAAAGGAAAATATTCATTCATAAAACAAACAAGTGTCATACTAATGTATGACTACATAGAAAACATAAAAGAAGACAACAAGAAGCATAAATCCCTAATGACTAGAGGCAAGCTTCATTTCCAAGAGGGGTCCTAACGGTTTATTGTGGAGGACTAAACAAGAAAGTGTTTAGTTGTTTTGGTTAGGAGGTGGTGGAGATGGTGGCATCATATGGGGTGGTGGTGGGTTCAATAAGTGCTCCACAAAGGAGAACATGAAGTGAATCTCATCTCTTTAACAAAAGATAAGATTACGGTTGTGGAGGCAACATAGGCAATTAGCACTATGTAGATCAAAGGGATGGGGTTGGATGGGTTGACCCATAATAGGTGAAGGTGGTGGTGGTGAGTTTGTTGGTGGTGGAGTTTGCATGTTATAATCCAATGGAGTTATGGGGGAAAGTGTGTACTCTATGGATGGGGTGGTGTTGAAGGATGATGAAGATGTTGTGTAGGACGAGGTTGTTTTGGAGGGTGCATTAGGTGGAGATGGTGAATAGGGATTGGTTTGGGAAGGTGGTGTGTTGGCTTCATCATCTTTTGTAAGATCCACAAAGAGAGGCTTTAATGGTGGTCTTACGGTTATCCTAGGTTTCTTTGAGATGTGGGTGGTTGATCCTTGTGTTGAGGAGATGGTGTTAATGGGATGTGAGGTTGAAGATGATGAGCAAGGTAATTTTGCAAGGATGTGGCATTATATAGGCAAGTGGGGTGAAATTTAAATTAAAGTGAAAGGAAGTGTGTTAGGAGGTAGCAAGGGAATCTTAGGGTATATGTGAGGGTGCAAGATTTGCAGGTTTGAGGTTAGGGTGATAGGGATGTAGGAGCAACAGTGAAAAATCCGTTATACAGTGTCACAGCTCCGTTAAATACCACACGGTACCGTTAAATTTAACGGTGCCGTCCCTATTTAGTGGTACCGTGACACTGTTGTCACGAAAATTTCTGTACAGGCTAGTTCTGGGCAGCTAGGGGGATATTTTCTAGGGGAACTAGTTCTTGGAAATGAGATTGCCTCAACTCACTAAGCATTTAGTTTCCTAATATGTCCCATACAATGCTACATCTAGCACATAAAGATGATCATGCAATGTTCCAAGATAATCATAAGCATGCAAGCATAAAAGACAAGATAAACTATCATCCAAATATCACATAGAATATTCATGTAAGGTGATAGATCAAGTATTAAGCATGCAAGATAATTAGAGTATTAATTCCTAATATAGTCTATTAAGAATAAACCCTAGTAAGAGATATAAATGTCTTCATAACTACTTATGACTTGAGCATTCTCCACTTCTTGTCACACTCTCGTCTTGAGCATTTGTCTCATTCGCATGATTTGGATCATCAAAGGGTGCATAGTGGGTGGTGGATTCGGAAATGAGGATGGTTGAGACATATGACTCGGTTATGGGTTTCATGACTGGTGTGAAAAGGGAGTATTGAGGACCATGAAGGTAAGGGTGAAAGGTCATGAAGTGGTGATAGAGACGGGTTAGGAACATCCCATAGGGTATCAATTTATTTTTGTTCCCCTTGAGATGTACAATTCGCTTAGCGAAGAAGTAAGCAAGATTGTATGGTTGTTGGGTTAGGAGATAGTAAATCATATGAGCACAACACGCCGGAAGTTGCTCACAATTTCCTGTTAGACTAAGAACATTTTCTCGCAGGATGACTGTCCAAGAAAGTAGTTCATGACGGACTTCTTCCAAATGAATTTTCGTTGGATGTGGGTGAGGGTAAGTACGGATGATTTTGGTTAGTTCGGTTGGAGAGGGTATGTAGGAGCTATATGGACTTTCCTCTTCACGATAGTGAAAGAGGGACTCAAGACACCAATCTTCAGTATAGGCACATTGCCCATGATTGGGTATTTGGAGAATTTGAGCAAATTTCTCAAGGGTTAAGACGAATTTGAAATTTCGGACCCAAAACTAAAGTGACAAAGATTGATCCTCGTTACGTACGAGTTCAACTTGTTGGAAGAACTCTAACACAAAACAAGGACAAATGTGCTCGTTAATGTGGAGTAGACAGTCGAATCCTATAGCTCTAAAGGAAGTGTTGATGTCCCGATGGTAAGCTAGGGACGGATCAACGACGCGGCCTTCATGAAACCGACGGGTTTCAAGATTGACATAGGCACGAATGTGGTTACCGGGTGTTGTGGGTTCACGGGAGATTTCGGGTGTATAGGTATCGGTTAGGAGATGATCAAATCATATTCATGAGACATTTTTGTTTCCTATAAGAAATTGTTTTAGGAAAAATTAGAGCAAAGAATAGTTGCATTAAACACGTGCCTAGTGTGTGCCTATATGCAAACTATGTGGAGGTGCGGTAATCTCGACTCAAAAGAAAATAATGAGATTACCCAAACACTCCTAGTTTTACTTTTTCTCAAACAAATATGTCGAAAAGTACATATTGATTATGTAATTCGATCAGTATTCGTGAGATCATGAATGCTTGAGGAAGTGTTTTTAGTTTGCATCAACAATGCATGAGGAAGAACAATTTCATGATCCTAATTACGTGAGATTTTGAAAATAATGGAATTAGGGTGTTTTAGTGTTGATGACTTCTAATTGAAAATTTCATAGTAAAAAGTGAAAAACCCCAATTCAATTTTCATCAATGAACAAACCCTAGACTCAAAATTAAAAAGAAATTAGAGTAAGATAACTTACAACTTATGTTGAAAAGGGTAAAATGATTGAAGATCTTGAAATCAATGTCTTGAATATGATCTTGAAGAAGTGTAATTGAGTTTTGGATTGTGAGGTTAGGTTATGACAGCAGTTGCTGAGGTTGTGAGGGTTTGGAATGAGTAATGTGGGAAAAGGGGATTGAAATCCGAAATGTTCCAGATGCAAGGTTCCACGATACCGTTAAATTTAACGGTGCCGTGCCACATTTAGTGGAGCCGTGATCTACTGGGACTGTTTTCTGTCCCATTTTGATTTTTGACGAATAAGTCTCGCTGTTTTAGTGAGACCTTTTGACGCGAGGAAAGAATTTGTACCTAACAAATTCTTATGACTAGGGGTTCCTAAACTAGAATAAACGAGACTCACGAGATGACTTCAAGAGTCATGATATTTATGGAATATGTTCCATCATTCCTAGACCTAGACGGAGGTAGTTAAAGGATTCTTGTTTGAGAGGTTTGGTTAGTATGTCTGCGATGTTGTCCTGAGAAGGAACTTTCTCAATGGAAATATTTCCTTTCTGAACATTATCGCGAAGAAAGTGGTGGCGAATTTCAATGTGTTTAGTACGGGAGTGTTGGACGGGGTTTTTGCTCAAGTCAATAGCACCTTTATTATCACACATAATAGGAACGTCATCTAAATGTATGCTATAGTCGTTAAGGGCTTGTTTCATCCATAGTGCTTGCTGACATGCCTTTCCGGCGCTTACGTACTCGGCTTCGGTTGTGGAGATAGCAAGAGCCGTTTGTTTCTTGGAGAACTAAGAAGTTAGACAACAACCCATGAAGGTACAAACGCCACTCGTGCTTTTTCAATCCACGTAATCTCCCGCATGATCAGAGTCGGTATAGACAACAGTTTCTATACCGGTCCCTTTGGGATAAAATAATCCCAAGTGTATAGTGCCTTTAATGTATCGGAAGATACGCTTAACCGTTTCAAGGTGAGAGGTTTTGGGATCCTCTTGGAAGCGAGCACAAAAGGCAGACACTAAACATGATGTCGGGCCTACTTTCTGTGAGGTATAGTAAACTACCTATCATACCTCTATACTTAGTGCTATCCATGGACTCACCTTCTTCATCTCTCGTGAGTTTTATTTCCGTGGACATGGGAGTTTTCATGGGCTTAGACTCTTCTAAACTAAACTTCTTAAGCATTTCCTTACTATACTTAGATTGATTAAAGAAGATACCATCTTCCATTTTATTAATTTGTAAACCAAGGAAGAAATTTAATTCGCCCATCATGCTCATCTCAAACTCGTCATGCATGATTTTAGAAAAATCATTGCACAGTTCTGGACAAGTTGAGCCAAATATAATGTCTTCGACATATATTTGAACAATGATGAGATGTGAATCTCTTTTCTTTGTGAAAAGTGTGTTATCTACCACTCCCATGGTATATTCATGTTCAATCAAGAATGCTTTCAGTCTATCATACCAAGCTTTGGGAGCTTGCTTAAGACCATAGAGTGCTTTCTTGAGTTTATAAACATGATTCGGATATTTGAAATCAACGAATCCCGGAGGTTGTGCAACATATACCTCCTCGTTGATATAACCATTTAGGAATGTACTTTTCACATCCATTTGGTACAATTTAAAGTCTAAGACACACGCATAGGCAAGGAGTATTCTAATAGATTCTAATCTAGCTACGGGTGCATAGGTTTCATCATAATCTATTCCTTCTTGTTGGTTATAGCCTTGTGCTACCAACCTTGCCTTATTCCTAGTCACGACGCCATTTTCGTCGAGTTTATTCCTAAACAACCACTTAGTTCCTATGATGGTTTGATTCCTAGGAGGAGGTACTGTTGGGTTCGTCAGTACCCAAGAATACTTGAAACAAGATTTGAACACAAATTAACCAAGTGTTAACTTAAACCGAGAACAATTCAAGTCACTGAGAGAACAGTCTCTCAGTGAGTCATCTTCAGGATGCTTAAGGCGAATTCAAGAAGAAGGATTCACTTCTCAGGAAGGCGGTACTCCCTGAGTAGAACTTAAGTCGAAGAAGAAGATGATGGTTCAGTGAGTGTTGGACAAGAACTCACTGAACCCCAGTCTCCTCAACAACATTAAAGTGATTGAAGACTGAGGAACCAATGCCTGAAGAATAGGCGGGAACAAAAGGGAAAGATCTGAGAAGATAAGAGTGTCAGACCAAACACTCTTATCTTGTCAGATACCAACCTTCCCTATTACGGCTAAAAGTCATGGAGTGTCAGCCAACAACTCCCAAAGTCTTATTAGCCCATTCCTATTGGTTCTTGGAAATGACAATTACTATTTTGTAATTGTCAGACACGCTACCTCAACAACTTGTAATATTTTAATCACTTATACTTAGATTACTTGTGTATAAATAGATCAGATGGAGAGAAGTTAAGTGTGCTTTGTATATTGAAAGCTTAGAACTTTTACAAAGTAACTTCTCTCCTACAAAGAGTATACAACTCACTGAGATAGCTCAGTAGGTATATTGTTACCACTCAAGCAAAACTTGAGTTTTGATAGGAGACACCATAAACCCTTGTCTATTCAATCCCAAGTGTTTATTCCGCAAAACACTTGGGTAATAGATTCTTGGAATTATTTCTAATAAGAATTTAAACGTTGAAAAATATTGTGTTTTTATATTCACGTATTATAACTGTTAGAAATATTCTTTGCATTGATCTCAGTCATAAGCTCACTTAGTTTAACTTAATTGTTATTACTCGGTGTGCTAAGGGAACAACAAGTGGTATCAGAGCCTCTGGTTTATAAAACCTTTCAAAAACCTAGAGAGCTCCAGGTTTTTAAAACCAAGATCCTAAAATGACTGATACCAATGTACCCCAGTTAGTCGATAAAAAGGGTGGCAGCTATTCTGCTGTTGCACCCAGACTTGAGGCTGGCAAATTTAACAAATGGAAAAAACGTATGATTTGCTATTTAACTGGGATGGAACCCTACTACATCGCTTGTATCAAGAATGGCCCATTTGTCCCAAAAACTGCTGTAGGGCTAATTAAGCCTGAAGCTCAATGGACCATAGATGAGAGGAGGGTGGTCAATTAGGACCATCGCCTGAAAAGCATCCTTATATCATGTCTTCCTGATGATATAATGGAATCAGTCATCAACTGTTCTACAGCCAAGCAAACTTGGGATGACTTGGTAAATAGCTTTGAGGGTCCCTCAGATACCAAGGAAAATAGGGTCATGGACCTTAAACTTGAGTACAATACTTTCAGGGCAAAGGACTCTGAAAGTCTCTCTCAGACCTACACTAGATACAAGACTTTGATAAATGAGCTATCAAATGATGGTGTAACTTTATCTAAGCATGAGACTAATGTTGGCTTTGTCAACAGTCTCCCTGAGAAGTGGCTCAACTTCTCACAAGGCCTGAGGAATGCTAACCACATTCAGACCCTTGAGCTCCCTGAAATTTATGGGAAGTTTGTCTATGAGGACAACTTGATCTCAAGGAGATACCCTGACTCAAAAGCTCTTGAGTCCAAAAAGGCCTTAACCTCCACACCCATATCAACTGCTTTCTATTCTAATGGTGTTGTGCAGGATTTTCAAGAGGATGCTGAAGATGAAATTGATGAAAGGACTGGTGAGGAGTACCTGAACGACTTGAACTTGTAATTCCAAGAAAGGGCACTCCTTACTAGTTCAAGACGTTTCATCAAAAGAAATCAGTCCAACTTTACAAAACCAAAAGCAAATGAGACCACTGAATGCTTTAAATGTGGTAAAAAGGGTCATTTTGCTAGGGACTGTTATTCTAAAACCATCTCAGAACCCTCTTACAAATTTTCAGGAAACAGTTCCTCAGGAACTAGCAAGTTTCAACCAAAAATGTTTCAGTCCACCCAACAATTTCAAAACAAGGGTCAAAAGGATTTTGAAACAAAATATAGGAAAATCAAAGCTAAACTTGCACTTCTTGAAACTAACCCCATATTGTCTCGGGCTGCTCAAACATCCAAACCTATTCAGACAAAGAACAAGGTTTTAGTAGCTGAAGCATATGATTGGGATGAAGAAGAGGTTTCCTCTGATGAGGAAATAAGAGTTAGTGCACTGATGGCACTTTCTGAAGAGGATCAGATGGCTGTTGGAAAAAGCCATGCTAGGAATGGAGAGTGGGTCAACATCACCATGAAGAAGGTAAATACTTTACTTTCTATGGATGATGATTCTGATTGGCAGTCTTACATGAATTATATTTGTGTTGATCTAAAGTTTGTTGAGGAACAAAGGCTTAACCTGTTTTCAAAATATAACAATATTGTGTCAGAATTGAATAAATGTAGAGATGAACTGCTTGCACTGAAACAAGCCAAATTAGAATCTATTACTCCACAAATTCAGAACACTGAAATTTTTAAACAAAACCAAGCCCTTCAAACAGAACTTAAGAAAGAAAAGGCTGTTATTGAAAGCTGGACCAAAAAGAACCCTAAGGTCTTTGATTCTGTGGGCTTAATTCCTAAGATAACTATAGGAATTGACCACCTCACTGAAACCTCCAGTGAGAGTCCCAGTGAAATGACCTTTGTTCCAGCTGGCATATCCTTTGAGCAAGAGATGGAACCCAAGTCAAATGACTAGATTGTCAGGGACAACCCAGTCAGTAAGTTGCCAAACTTTGAGACTGGAAACATCTTGCTCCCTGAAAGTCAGGCTCTGAAAGGTATGCTTGGACTCTTTGACCAACTCAGTATTTCTGATCCAATCAGTGAGCCTGAATCAGAATCTACTCCTCCACTCCCTCCACTAAATACCCTTCAGGGTGCTGCACCAAGCTCTGACCTCCCACCATTGGTCTACTCCCCACACTCTCCAAAGGAGAGATCAGGAAAAGGTAGAATCCTCCTGAGAAGACCACCCCTTGAAGTCTCAGTAAATACTGATGACTCATCAACTTCAGTCCCTTCTGAAGTAGCAACCCAAAGCCCTGATTTAAAATTTGATCAGTTGGCTGAAATGGTCAGGAAGCTGGGAGAGAAGATTGCATCTTCTGAGAAACCTTCTCAATCCAAGAAGGAACAAAAACCAGCTTCCTCAAAGACCAAACCCAAACCCACAAAACCCCTGAAAAGATGTGAACTATGCAACTATACAAATCATCTCACTGATGATTGCTATAGAGTCCTTTATTGCATGATTTGCAAAAAGGAAGATCACAGGACCTCTGATCATAAACAATGCTCAGTCATGTCAAACTTTTCAGGACTTAAGGCTCAGTGCCTGAACTACCCTTCTGATTCTAAGCAGAAACAGAAGCAAAAGGCCAAGCCTTTTCCACCTTGCCCACTGTGTAGATTCAATGACCATCACCCTGAGGATTGTCAAAATGACAAACATTGTGAATCTAGTGGAAGTTCCACTCAGAAATCCTCAGGAAAAGAGAGGGTCATTCAGTCAAGAAGAGGAATGAATAAACAATCCTCTCAGACTACTGAGGCTACCCCTGCGCCTAAATGCAAAACATGTGGTAGCTCAGTCCACTCAACCACTGACCATGAATCGATTAATACTTTCATAAAGACCTACAAAACCAAACCCTCCATGAAATGGAGTCCTAGAAAGAACTGACCCAGTTTACTATTTGTGCAGAGGCATGCCAGGGATCCTGTTTGGCATCTAGACAGTGGATGTTCAAGGAGCATGACTGGTGTTAAGGAGTGTCTGCACAAATATGTGGAAGAACCAGGACCCAAAGTGATATTTGCTGATAATTCATCATGTCTCACTGAAGGTTATGGCTCAGTAAACTGCAATGGTATTGTCTTTACTAGGATAGCTTATGTAAATGGTCTTAAGTACAATCTGATCAGTGTCAGTCAACTATGTGATGCAAAATACATAGTTCAGTTTGATGATAAGCAAGGAACCATCTTCAATGCAAATAAGGAAATTGTCCTCATTGCACCAAGAAGATAAGATGTTTATATATTAGACATGTCCAGTGTAACTCAGGATGGAACTTGTCTCTTTGCTAAGGCCACTGATACACTCAACTGGCTTTGGCATAAGAGACTCACCCACCTGAACTTTAAAAACATAAACAATCTTGTAAAACAAAACAAGGTCCTTGGCTTACCATCACTTGTGTTTTCAAAGGATAAACCATGCTCAGCTTGTGAAAAAGGTAAACATCACAGAGCATCCTTTAAAACCAAAACCAACTTTTCCATCAGGAACTGCCTACATCTTCTCCATATGGATCTATTTGGACCAGTCAGTCCAAGGTCTATTAACCATGAGAAGTATACTCTGGTCATAGTGGATGAATACTCTAGATACACTTGGGTATTCTTCCTGATCAAAAAGAGTCAGGCAGCTGAAACAATCATGTCCTTTGTCAGGAACATTGAAAATCAAAATGACATTAGGTCAAACAGATTAGAACTGACAATGGGACTGAGTTCAAAAATTATGAACTTGAATGTTTCTGTGATGAGAAAGGTATCTCCCAAAACTTTTCCTCTCCATACACACCTGAACAAAATGGTGTTGCTGAAAGGAAAAAAAGAACACTCATTGAAGCTGCTAGGACAATGCTAAGTGGATCAGTCCTTTCCAAACATTTTTGGACTGATGCAGTCAAAACTGCCTGTTATACACAAAACAGATCCATCATTGTCAAGAGACATGGGAAAACCCCATATGAGTTATTCAAAGGAAGAATCCCTGACATCAGCTACTTTCATGTCTTTGGTTGTCATGTGTTTATTCATAATCACAAGGATCACTTAGGGAAATTTGATGCAAAAGCTGATGATGGATACTTCCTGGGATACTCACTTGTCTCAAAAGCCTTCAGAGTGTTCAACACAAGGAGACATCAGACTGAGGAAACATTTCATGTTACCTTTGATGAGAGCACTGATGCAATTAGGTTCTCAACTGCCTCAGTAGAAGAGATAGGAATTGATAACTCTTCAAGATATCCTCCTGATGAATATCTTCCTGAAAACAATCCTTCTACTCAGTATCAAGATGATGCTAACCTCTCCTATTACATAATCCCTCACAACCTACCTAACCCAACCATCACTGAGTTTGTTGAGGCACATGCAAACACTGATGAAATTAATCAGTCTGTTCAAAATGCTCAAGAACCAAACAATCTCAGTGATCAGGTAGACACTCAAGATCCAATCAATGATCATGTGTCTACTCCAGAACCAACCCCTCCACCCAATCAGGCCTCCACAAGTTCAAATCAGTATCCAGGACCTCAGGAAAGTTGGACTAGGTCTCAAGATATTGAACTTGTCAATATTATTGGAGAGCCTACTGAAGGCATGCTCACCAGGAGCATGGCTGCTAGTCTAAGAGCAGCCTCAGCAAATGAATGCCTATTTGTGGACTTCATTTCCATAATTGAACCCAAAGTGTTAAAGAAGCACTTACACATCCAAGTTGGGTTCAGGCCATGCATGATGAACTGGAACAATTTGACAGAAACAAGGTAATGACCTTGGTCAAATGTCCTGAGAATGTCTCAGTTATTGGCATGAAATGGGTATTCAAAAACAAAACTGATGAAAATGGCATAGTCATTAAAAACAAAGCCAGACTTGTAGCCAAAGGCTATAATCAACAAGAAGGCATTGACTATGAAGAAACATTTGCACCAGTAGCAAGGATGGAAACCATCAGGATCTTCCTTGCTTTTGCTACATACATGAACTTCAAGGTGTACCAAATGGATGTTAAAAGTGCATTCTTAAATGGTTCACTGAAAGAAGAAGTTTATGTTCAGCAACCTCCTGGATTTGAAAGCCATGAGTTTCCTGATCATGTCTGTAAGCTTAATAAAGCCCTTTATGGACTGAAACAAGCTCCCAGGGCATGGTATGAAACTCTTTCAGCCTTTCTGATCCAAAACAAATTTGTCAGAGGCAAGATAGACAACACATTGTTTATCTATAAGACAAATACTGATGTCATACTAGTACAAGTGTATGTTGATGACATCATCTTTGGCTCAACAAGTTACAAGCTTTGCAAACAATTTGAAAAACTAATGGCTAAGCAATTTGAAATGAGCATGATGGGAGAATTAACCTACTTCCTTGGTCTTCAGATCAAGCAGACTGATAAAGGAACCACTATCAGTCAAGAGAAGTATGTTAAGAACTTACTGAAAAAATATGAACTCAGTGACTGTGCCTCAGTCAAGACTCCCATGGTTCCCCCAAACAACCTTGGTCCTGATCTCACTGGTAAACCAGTAAATCAAACTCTCTTTAGAGGAATGATAGGATCACTGATGTATCTACTTGCATCAAGGCCTGATATCCAATTCTCAGTATGTCTATGTGCCAGATATCAATCTGACCCAAGAGAATCACACATCACAGCTGTGAAAAGGATATTCAGGTACCTGAAAGGTACTCCAAACCTTGGATTATATTATCCAAAATGCTCAGGCCTTGATCTTAAAGGATACTCAGACTCTGACTATGCTGGATGCAACATGGACAGAAAAAGCACCTCAGGCTCTTGCCAAATTCTTGGTGGGAAACTAGTCTGTTGGAGTGCTAAGAAGCAACAATCAGTTGCCTTGTCCTCAGCTGAGGCTGAATATGTTGCAGCAGCTAGTTGCTGTGCAAATGTACTCTGGATGAAAAGTCAACTCAGTGACTATGGAATTCAGTACAAGATGGTACCCATCTTTTGTGATAACACAAGTACAATTGCAATCTCAAACAACCCTGTTCTTCATCAGAGAACAAAACACATTGATATTAGATATCATTTCATCAGGGACCATGTCATGAATGGTGACATTGAATTACACTTCATTCCTACTGAATATCAGTTAGTTGATATATTCACCAAACCATTGGATGAACCAACTTTCACCAGACTGAAAGCTGAATTAGGAATGCTGGATATAGAGAATCAGTCCACTGATTGATTTCTCCCAACCAAGTGTCAATTAAAAATAAACCTCAGGTCCCTGACTCAATGTGTACATCAGTGAAAAAAAATCACTGAATCCTCAACCTCAGGAACTAAACCCAAGTTCCTGAAATCTTTAGGGTTCAGGAACTAAACCCAAGTTCCTGAATCCTTGTAGCTCAGGAATCATTCCATATTCCTGAATAATCAGTGACTAATCCCAAGTCCCTGAAAAACCATCACTGAATGAAAAGTCATTCAGGGCCCTGAAAAGCGACATTAAATACTGACTTAAATGCTCTAAGTATCTAGTTAGTAAATGTCCGAGGTTGGTAACTGAACTCATATTTAATTTAAGAATATTTGTTCTTTTTGCCTTTCTGGCTTCCACCTCTGGGCCACCACATTACTACTTGGCATTAAATGCCTCTCCAATCACATTATAGATATGTGATGACTCATCTCTGCAAATTACACTTTTGCAGAACTGCTCAACTGTTCACCTTGACTGTTGTGCCAAACCAGGGAAAAGTGGAGTGTTGACATTAAATGCGGATCCCAAAACATTTTATTCAGAACAGTTTCCAATAATTCTTTTTGAATAAATTAAATCCGCTTAATGCCTAAAGTACCCTCCACTTCAATTCCCTATAAATACTGTTGGTCCCTTTACACGATTAGAATTAACTAGAAAGTTAATCTATTGGTGTTAATGACGAATACAATGTTTAAGGATTATTCTAACAGTTATAAAACGTGAATGTAAAAAACAACAATATTTTTCAACGTTTAAATTCTTATTAGAAATAATTCCAAGAATCTATACCCAAGTGTTTTGCGGAACAAACACTTGGGATTGAATAGACAAGGGTATGGGGTGTCTCCTATCGAAACTCAAGTTTTGCTTGAGTGGTAACAATATACCCTACTGAGCTATCTCAGTGAGTTGTATACTCTTTGTAGGAGAGAAGTTCCTTTGTAAAAGTTCAAGACTTTAATTATACAAAGCACACTTTAACTTCTCTCACAGTTGCTCTATTTATACACAAGTATTCTAAGTATAAGTGATTAAATATAATACAAGTTGTTGAGGTTGCGTGTCTGACAATTACAAATAGTAATTGTCATTTCCAAGAACCAATAGGAAAGGGCTAAATAAGTCTTTGGGAGTTGTTGGCTGACACTCCATGACTTTTAGCCGCAATAGGGAAGGTTGAGTCTGACAAGAGAAGAGTGTTGGGTTTACACTCTTATCTTCTCAGATCTTTTCCCTATTGTTCCCGCCTTTTCTTCAGGCGTTGGTTCCTCAGTCATTCAATCACTTTGTTGGTTGAGGAGACTGGGGTTCAGTGAGCTCTTATCCAATACTCACTGAATCCATCATCTTCTTCTTTGGCTTAAGTCCTACTCAGGGAGTACCGCCTTCCTGAGTAGTGAATCCTTCTTCTTGAATTCGCCTTAAGCATCCTGAAGATGACTCACTGAGAGGCTGTTCTCTCAGTGACTTGAATTGTTCTCGGTTTAAGTTAACACTTAGTTAATTTGTGTCCAAATCATGTTCGAAGCATTCTTGGGTTTTACATGACCCAACAATCTCCCCCTATTTGGATATAAATTATTCCTAAGTGTTTTGATCAGATATGAGTGAGCTAACGACTTCTGCTCATACTGAATGTACTAGAATGTAAATAAGGACACTGAAATAATAAAAACATCATCTTATTAATATCATTTACAAGTCCTAACAAAACTAAGTACAAAAAGGGATAGTGTTGGGTATTCAGGCAGGTCATCAGTTCAACTTGATTCCAAGGGCTTCAAGCTTGGGCTTCTTCGACTGCAGCTCATGTTGGTCAGGATGTTCATTGATTTTTCTTTTCAGGTCATGACAAAACCTCACATTCTCAGGACTCTTGAGTGGAGAGGCCATCATTAGAAAGCCTAGCATAGCTTTGATCCCTGATAGATCTATATCACTCCACCTCTGGAAGGCTTTGTCACCAAACTCATCAATGAAGAACAACCCTCTTTCAGGCTGTTCAATGACCATATTGTTTCTGAAAGGAACACCTTCAGGGAGAGCCCTATTGCAGTCAAGACCAGGAATCTTGATCTCAGGCTCAGCTTCTATCTTCTTTCTTTTCCTTGAAGAAGACTGAGAGGAAGCAGGTTGTGCAGATTCAGGGAGAAGAGATTGAATGCCAAGTTCCTGAGGTGCTGCTGCCAATCTTTCATACCTCAGACTCAATGACTTCATCAGATTAGGGACCACAACATTTGATTTCTTTGCTATTAATGGACCCAACTCGTCCAATTCAGTGATCCCAAAGTCAGCGAATCTGAAAGGTGAATGAACGTCAAAGTTTCTCTTGTCAGCACCTCTGTAGACAGTGACAACGGCAGGATTGGTGTTTCTTTGAATATGAACATCAGTGATTGGTTCTGGCTTCATCCTTTCAGTCATATACCACTGATATTTCTTAATCCTATTCTGCCTGATCTCTTCAGCCCTTTTGGCTCTTTCCTCCCTTTTCTGCCTGAGAGTGGTCATCTCCTCAGACTGAGCTTTCACAAAGGTCATACCACCTTCTCTTCCTGAGAGATCCTTAGCCTCAAGACCAATTTTCTCAGCCTCTTCATGAACAACCTTGATTAAGGCAGACTTGCTTGCCTTCTCCTCTTCCTTCAACTTCTTCTTTGCCTCCTCTTCCTGAAGATAAGTACTGAGTTCATCAGCTGAGAAGTGGTAAAGAACTCCATCAATTTCATATGGGATCCTGAGTGGTGATTCAGGATCCTTTGCAACCGTGATAGGTGCTGGTTGAGGCTCAGGCTCAGTGAGAATGCCTTTGCCTTTATCTTGATGGGAGGAAGAGGCTTCAGGAATGTCTTCCTTAGTGTGAGAAGGAATCTCCCCCTCAGTGTGAGAAGGTTGTTGGCTTTGGCTTGAGACTCCAGTGTCTTTCTCCCCCTCAACTGTTGCTTGAGCCATGGTGATAGCAAGAGTTGGAGTCACTGGAGCAGTAGGACCTTTGAAGGCCTGATAGATCTCAGTCATCATTGATTTGATGTCCGAGGTGTCTTTTTGAAGACTTGAGATCTGATCTGCCAGAGAAGCCTGAGAAGCCTCGATGCCTGACATCCTTGACCCAAGAGACCATGCCAAGGATGTTGAAGATTGTGCCCAAGTACCAAGATGTTTTTCCTGAAGACCCATGGAAGTCCTGATTGAGTCCAAGGAGGTAGTAAGACCCTGAAGTTTAGAATCCTTCAGTAAGCTGAGGAGATCATGGATTTCAGCTGACTGCTTCTGATAAGTCTCAGCAGCTTGAAGGATCTTTTCAGTGAGTATGGGGTCATCCTTAACAGCTGACTGAATAGTACCAAGGCTTTTGGTGATGCCTTCAAGAGAAAGATTGAACTTCTAGAAATGAAGATCAATAGCTGTCAGGGAATGTTTGGTGTCTGATTGGATTTCGATCACATCTTCATGAAAACTTTCAACATCTGCCTTCAGGTTGGCATAGTGAACAGCTGCTTCAGTGTGTTGATCAAACATCTCATCAGTGAGACCAGTGAAAAGAGCATTGTTGGTCTTCAGTAGGAATTTGACCAACTTTCTTTCAGTGAGGGGAAGAGAGTTATCATACTTCTGGAGAATGTCAGTAGATGAATCAGAAGATTGAGAGCCTGACTCTTCACTTTGGCTTGGAGAGGACTGATGTGATGGATCAGGTTGTACATCAGTTTCCATATCCTCTCCTGCCTCAAAAATTTCTTCTTCACTCTCTTCCCTGAGCTCTTCATCAGACTCCATAAAAGCCTGATAGTCCCCCATGGACTCAATACCCAAAAAATCAACCGGCTCCTCTTTATAAAAAGATTTGCCTTCGGTTTGGTCAGGTCCTGACCCCTTTGTCATAATAACTGAGTGGGTTGTCTCAGCCTGACTAGCCATAATAACTGGGGTAACACCAGCCTGGCTTTTGGGGGCAGTTCCTGAAAGACTGGATCCGCCTGAGGGGTTGATGGGTTCCATATCAGCGGGTTGTTTCTTTCCCTCTGAGTCTTTGTCCCCCTTAGCACCTTTAACTACTGATGGGTGCTTCTCAGTAGTATCACTAGGTACTGATTGTGAGAGTTTGTGGACCCCCTTCCCATCAGGATTGTACTGTCCTTCAGGGGATTTAGGATCCTTTCTCCCTGAGATCCTGAGGGTGATTGCTCAGGAACGTTAGCGGGATGTGAGTGTTTGTGGGTCCCCTTCTCAGTAAGGTAGTGCTGCCTTACCGAGGATTTAGAACCCTTTCCTCCATTGGGAACTGATTGTTTTTTGACAGCTCCTTCATCGGGATGTGAGGGGGTGTGGGTCCTCTTCCCAGTAGGGTGGTGCTGCCCTACCGAGGGTTCAGGACCCTTTCCTCCCTTGGGCACTGATTATGATTTATCAGTACCTTCATCGGGATGTGAGGGGGGAATGCTTCCTGATCCTTCTGACTTGTTTATGTCAGTTGGACCATGTGGAATGGGTGTGCCCGAGGTCACTGAGGATGATTGCTCAGTGACTTCCGTTGGCCTTTGTTTTGAGGTCAAGAGGGTCTCAGAAATGGGTGTCTCAGAGGTCTCGGCCTTTTTCAACCTCTTTTTAAGGTTGAGTTGGTTTTGAGGATCAGTCTCAGTGGCGAGTGGCTTGGGTCTAACCACCTGGCTGGACTGACCCTTCTTTGTCTTCTTCACCTTTTTGGTCGGTGAAGGAACTGGAGAGATAGCGTCATTACCCTGAATGACTGATTGCATGTATTCAGTCAGGGCAATAAGTGTAACCTCACTGATGCCACTAGTGAAGTTTGACTTGTGCAGTACCTCAGGCTTCGTACCTTCTGCATCAGTCCTCACATAGTCAGAACCGAGTAGGTCCTGAAGCACACAGGAAACAAATCTAGGATAAGACATGTGCCTTTGCCTATGTTTTCCTGAGAGCTTAGCAACGAGGTCTCGGAAGATTATTCCCCCGATGTCTATTTTTGTACCCTCAAGGAGACTGAACAACATCAATTGTTGTGATGAGTTCAACTGTTCCGTAGAGGATTTATTTCCACCCAGGACCTGAATGACAAATGTCATCAGTATCCTCCAAATAGGGTGGAACCATGTTTTGACTACTGGAGCCTTTTCCAGTAAGCCTCCCATAGACATTCCTGGACGTCTGGGGTCATGGGGTGCAAGAAAGATCAGTTCATTCTTTATGTCCTGATCAGTAGGGTTGGGAGAAAAGGCTTCAGCAAAGTCAAGGCCTGTGGCTTTGATGAATGCTGAGTAGTCAAAGGAGAGGGTTCTACTCCCATTCATCACCGTGAAGGTGATGATTGACTCTTTGGTGTCTTTGGGGCTGGTTGCCACAGCCGTACACCAGAATTCCCTCAAATAGTCATGGTAGATGACTGAGGGGGTATGTGTGAAAGCCTTTGCAAGAAAACAATTACGAAGATATTTCATAACGTTCTTGTAGGCTGGGTAGATTTGTGGATATGAGAAATTTCCCACCACATTATTTTTGGTTAGGTCTACACCCTCCATTGTGAAATCCACGTTGGGGGCATATTTCACAGCTTTAGAAGAAGCCATTTATGGGTAAGTCTGGGTTTGACTAAGGTTAAAGGGGTTCTAAAGCTTAAGAATGCACACACAATTTGTTTTTGAGAATAAAAAATGGCAGAGTTTTGCTTAAAATTCTATAAAAACGTGTGTATGTATTCTTCTGGTTGGGGTATTTATAGGAAAGAGGAGATGGGGGTGTTTTGGTCATTTGAGCAAATCTTTATTTATTCAAAAAATTATTTGGAAATTGGTTTGAATAATAAGTTTTGGGATCCGCATTTAATGCCAACACTCCACTTTCCTGGTTTGGCGCAACAGTCGAGGTGAACAGTTGAGCAGTTCTGCAAAAAGTGCAACTTGCAGAGATGAGTCATCACATATTTGAAATGTGATTGGAGAGGCATTTAATGCCAAGTGGGAATGTGGTGGCCCATAGGTGGAAGCCAGAAAGGCTAAAAAAGAACAAATATTCTTGAATTAAATATGTGTTCAGTTACCAACCTCGGACATTTACTAACTAGATACTTAGAGCATTTAAGTTAGTATTTAATGTCCTTTTCAGGGTCCTGAATGACTTTTCATTCAGTGATTGGTTTTCAGGGACTTGGGATTAGTCACTGATGACTCAGGAATGAGGAATGATTCCTGAGACAAGGATTCAGGAACTTGGGTTTAGTTCCTGAGGAAGAGGCTTCAGTGAGATGTTTTCACTGATATACATATTCAGTCAGGGACCTGAGATGTTAAGAATTTACACTTTTAGTTGGAAGAGAGAAAAAAAATTAGTCAGTGGACTGATTCTCTATATCCAACATTCCTAATTCAGCTTTCAGTCTTGTGAAAGTTGGTTCATCCAAAGGTTTGGTGAAGATATCAGCTAACTGATATTCAGTAGGAATGAAGTGTAATTCAATGTCACCATTTATGACATGGTCCCTGATGAAGTGATATCTGATATCAATATGTTTTGTTCTATGATGAAGAACAGGGTTATTAGAGATTGCAATTGCACTTGTGTTATCACAAAAGATGGGTACCATCTTGTACTGAATTCCATAGTCACTGAGTTGACTTTTCATCCAGAGTACATTTGCACAACAACTAGCTGCAGCAACATATTCAGCCTCAGCTGAGGATAGGGCAACTGACTGTTGCTTCTTAGCACTCCAACAGACTAATTTCCCACCAAGAATTTGGCAAGAGCCTGATGTGCTTTTTCTATCCATGTTGCATCCAGCATAGTCAGAGTCTGAGTATCCTTTGAGATCAAGTCCTGAGCACTTTGGATAGTATAATCCAAGGTTAGGAGTGCCCTTCAGGTACCTGAATATCCTTTTCACAGCAGTGACATGAGATTCTCTTGGGTCAGATTGATATCTGGCACATAGACATACTGAGAATTGGATATCAGGCCTTGATGCAAGTAGATACATCAGTGATCCTATCATTCCTCTAAAGAGAGTTTGATTGACTGGTTTACCAGTTAGATCAGGACCAAGGTTGTTTGGGGGAGCCATGGGAGTTTTGACTGAGGCACAGTCACTGAGATCATACTTCTTCAGTAGATTCTTTACATACTTCTCTTGACTGATAGTGGTTCCTCTATCAGTCTGCTTGATCTGAAGACCAAGAAAGTATGTCAGTTCTCCCATCATGCTCATTTCAAACTTCTTTGCCATTAGTTTTTCAAATTGTTTGCAAAGTTTGAAACTTGTTGAGCCAAAGATGATGTCATCAACATACACTTGTACTAGTATGACATCATTATTTGTCTTATAGATAAACAATGTGTTGTCTATCTTGCCTCTGACAAATTTGTTTTGGATTAAGAAGGCTGAGAGAGTCTCATACCATGCCCTGGGAGCTTGCTTCAGTCCATAAAGGGCTTTGTTAAGCTTATAGACATGATCAGGAGACTCATGGCTTTCAAATCCAGGAGGTTGCTCAACATAAACATCTTCTTTCAGTGAACCATTTAAGAATGCACTTTTAACATCCATTTGGTATACCTTGAAGTTCATGTATGTAGCAAAAGCAAGGAAGATCCTGATGGCTTCCATCCTTGCTACTGGTGCAAATGTTTCTTCATAGTCAATGCCTTCTAGTTGATTATAGCCTTTGGCTACAAGTCTGGCTTTGTTTTTAATGACTATGCCATTTTCATCAGTTTTGTTTTTGAATACCCATTTCATGCCAATGACTGAGACATTCTCAGGACATTTGACCAAGGTCATTACCTTGTTTCTGTCAAATTGTTCTAGTTCATCATGCATGGCCTGAACCCAACTTGGATGTTTAAGTGCTTCTTTAACACTTTTGGGTTCAATTGTGGAAATGAAGTCCACAAATAGGCATTCATTGGATGAGGCTGCTCTCAGTTCAGCAGCCATGCTTCTTGTAAGCATGCCTTCAGAAGGCTCACCAATGATATTGACAAGTTCTATATCCTGAGATCTGGTCCAACTATCCTGAGGTCTTGGGAGTGGGTTAGAACTTGTAGAAGCCTGATGGGTATGATCAGGATTAGACACAAGATTTCCATTTCCTTGTGTGTCTAAGTGGGTTGAGTCATCACTGAGATTGTTTGGGTCCTGAGTATTTTGTAACACCCCGACCCCACAAGGGTAGAGATATCACAAATACATGGTTTCATATCAGATAAACATAGCATACAATCAATAGTAATACAATGGTTCTCAAAGGTTACAAATGAAATCTTGCAATACAAGGGTTACAAAGGAAAATAAAAGCTGCCTATTAAATCCATAAGTACATCTCTTCTAATGGCTTCTACTCAAAGTCTTCTAAGTCCAAAAGTCTCTTCACTCATACCCAAACCCGTCGTCCTGCTTATAACCTGCCGCACACGAAAAGAAAACGTGCGGCTGAGCTTAAAAAGCCCAGTGAACAGATATAACGGAAACAAAGCAGTAGCATAATGAATAATACATGAGTAAATGAGAATGGAAGCATGAATACATGGTAAGAATACATGGTATCATAAGGGAAAGGACAAAGGTGCATGGTAAGGGAAAGTCAGTAATCCACTACGAGCCCATAACATGAAATCATAAGCATAATCATAATCATAAACATGTAGAGGGGAGACCTCTTAGTATCCTGTAAATATGAGGGGTGTCCTCATCATGGGTATCTTGTAAATATGAGGGGTGTCCTCATCATGGGTCGGAGTAGCTAGCTCCCAGAGTGTGAAAGACGTGTATCGCACACACCATCAGTCACCATGAATATCATAACATAACATGAACATGAACAAATCTAGGATGCATCCATACGCCCCCGGTGGCCATAATCTGCCTCTACGTAAATATGAATCATAAATATAACATGCAGGGACGGGACAGGTCATCACTCTCCTGCCCTAGAGTCATGCCATCGGTGCATCGACTGACATGGACATGAAACCCTCATGCCTAGTGAGTGGCTCGTAGTATCAAACTGAGGGTAAAGGTCAAGTATCATGAATCATGTTTTAGTTTACTTGCATAGGTCAAAATCATGTTTCATAAGTTCATAATCATGGTTCATAAGCAAGGTTCATAAGCAAAGGTTCATAAGCAAGGTTCATAAGCAAGGTTCATAAGCAAAGGTTCATAAGCAAGGTTCATAGTCAAGGGTTCATAATTAAAGGTTCATGCATGAAAGGCTCATAATCATAAAAGGTTCAATATCATGATGATTCAAAAGATCGGAGTTCATGAATGAAGGGAACATAGCAATGGTATAGGGGACCCTAATATGAATCATAATGAGAGAATGAAGGCCTCTTAATAAAGAAGCAGAATATCTGTACCTTATTGCTTGACAAGGATCACACTGAATAAGATGATAAAGAGCACAGGACTACTCCCTCTTCACACCTAGAGGAGTAAAGACATGATTACTAAAGATCCCATTTCCATATTAAGTAACTTTCTATTTTAGCAGGTTTCCATTTTTAGAAAGTTTCCATATCTAGAAAGTTGGATCAACATTCTTAGTTAAATCATTATTTCTGGAATTAGGGTATCTTTTATCACATTTACATATTAGGTCCTTAAGAATTCACAATTTACACTTTACACCCTTTAGTTTCAAAAATTACACTTTAGACCCTTAATTTATCAAAGTTTCTCAATGGTCACTCATTTTATCATATTATAAGAATGTATCCTCAAATTTACAGAATTTACACAATAGGTCCCTCTAGTTTTCAAAGTTGCATATTTAGTCCCTTATTATACAATTTCAACTTTATATTATTAATAATTACATATTAACCCATTAAATCACCAAATTTACACATACCCCCCTGAATAGATTAAATTACTCAAAACAGCCCCAAGTTTCCAGAAATTACAATTTTAGTCCCTCCATTTAATTATTTTATAATTCGTACCTTAATTAACCCTAGAAACATTTTAATCCTTTAAAATACAAAAATGACACTAGACCCCCCTCTTTTTATATTTTATACAGTAGGTACATGTTCCAAAATAAGTTCTAAAAATAACCCTTAAGCTTTAAAAATTACAAAACTCACCCAAAACATTTTTAGCAAATCGTATAACACTTTATTTAATCAAAACCCTAACCCTAAAATACAAATCATTCACCAATCATTATACCATCATTAAATCCTCATTAAATGACCAAGAAAAAGCCCTCAATCCAAACCCTAAATCGAATTACACTTTATTTCTTTTTCTTTTTAATTTCTTTAAAATCGGTAAAACTAAATAAATCAAGAATAATTATTTTAGGCAATAACAATTCGAAATATAATTTTTCCCAGATTAGTATGATCATATGGAGTCCAAATAAAATAAATATGAAGCCTCAAAAATTCGAATTGAATTATTTAGGGTTTATACTCGTTTTCCATGTTTAATTCGCAAATAATATGTAGATCATGCATGGTATGTTATAATCATTTTATTTGATGTTCTAAATACATATAGGATCTGAGAAAAATACCACAAAGAGATTTGAACATGTAGAATGGGTTGGAGAATTTATCTTGTACGCGTATAGCCAAAACGCCCAAAAAATCACCACGGCTTCAAAAATGATCTAAAAATCTTGAAACCAATTTTCACGTGTCACACATGATGTGAGGAACACAATAAAATTAAGAAACGAATTTTTCTAAGGTCGAATGAATCAAAATGGAATTCTTACCTTTCGGTTTGAATTAAACAAGAATTTTCGAAAACCCTTGAATCCGGCCACCACAATTCGAAGTATTATTTTTCTAGGACTCCTTGGATGATGATTTAACACAGAAAAATAGCTTGGGAATTTTAGAGTGTCGATTGGAGGCTAGGTGAATTATGTGTGTGTGTTAAATCTAATCGGCAATTAGGTTTCCAAGATAATTGTGTGGATTGATTTTTAACCAAGAAAGGCTGAGTCATAGGGGAGGTTATTGACCAAATTTCGGATTTTTGGTCAAAAGAATTAATTGCCTTGTTTAATTACTTTTAATGCCTTCTTTATTTCCCTTAATTACCTTATTTAACTCATAAAGTTTGAATTTAAATTTTATTAGGCGCCCAAGGGCATTTTGGTAATTTTATGACTTGAATAAAAGTTATATGAAGTTGTTAAAATTATTTGGGATCATTACTTGTTCATTGCTAGAAGTTTGGAATTTATTTTGTGCTTTACATATGTTTTATTTAGGTTTTAAATTCCCAGGGGCAATTTGGTCATTTTACATGTTATAGAATTTCAGGTATTACAACTTCTTCCCCACTAACAGAAAAATTTCGTCCTCGAAATTTGAAGTCGCCAAGTTAAACGAAGTCATAGTAAGTCGCGAAAGATTGTCACGAACATTTTCACGCCCGGGGAGGTTCTTTCAAAAGGATCGCTTATAAGGAAATATGAACATGATTTTAGATCAAATTAACTGTATCAACAGTAGAGAGCTCTTCAGGAGTTCAAGATTCATAATTGAGATAAACAGAATGCAAAACGATAGTTCAAACTTATCCAGATTTCTAACGAACGAAGGCAGAGTATATGAACAGGTAGGATGAACCTAAAGTCTCGCCAATCGCGGATATTCCAACGGAGATCAAGTTCTAAACTTATTAGGTACTTCCCAAGACATCCTATGGCCACAATGAGGGCACGTTATATGGTGTAAGTATTATCACGTTAATAATACCAGTACCACATAATTATGCCTTCATGATGATCATACTTTATCTCAAGTCGTAAGCAATCACCTGTCTTAGTCCACCTAGTACTTCTACAGTCTCAGAGGTTAACCAAAGCAATGTCATAGCAAGGCATGAATCAGAGTGATGCGGAAACGATGATACTTGAATACCTTATAGTCTACCCATTCCTCACTGGTCAAAACTTAGGTTCATATCCAGAAATCCTTAAGCAACTTCTTACAGGTTATCTTATGAGCGCCTACAGTGGAAACTTAGTGGTCCTAAACGCACAGGACAGGGTAATTGTATTACAAGTCGTCAACCTGTCTCTGATACCATAAATTGTAACACCCCGACCCCACAAGGGAAGAGATATCACAAATACATGGTTTCATATCAGATAAACATAGCATACAATCAATAGTAATACAATGGTTCTCAAAGGTTACAAATGAAATCTTGCAATACAAGGGTTACAAAGGAAAATAAAAGCTGCCTATTAAATCCATAAGTACATCTCTTCTAATGGCTTCTACTCAAAGTCTTCTAAGTCCAAAAGTCTCTTCACTCATACCCAAACCCGTCGTCCTGCTTATAACCTGCCGCACACGAAAAGAAAACGTGCGGCTGAGCTTAAAAAGCCCAGTGAACAGATATAACGGAAACAAAGCAGTAGCATAATGAATAATACATGAGTAAATGAGAATGGAAGCATGAATACATGGTAAGAATACATGGTATCATAAGGGAAAGGACAAAGGTGCATGGTAAGGGAAAGTCAGTAATCCACTACGAGCCCATAACATGAAATCATAAGCATAATCATAATCATAAACATGTAGAGGGGAGACCTCTTAGTATCCTGTAAATATGAGGGGTGTCCTCATCATGGGTATCTTGTAAATATGAGGGGTGTCCTCATCATGGGTCGGAGTAGCTAGCTCCCAGAGTGTGAAAGACGTGTATCGCACACACCATCAGTCACCATGAATAACATAACATAACATGAACATGAACAAATCTAGGATGCATCCATACGCCCCCGGTGGCCATAATCTGCCTCTACGTAAACATGAATCATAAATATAACATGCAGGGACGGGACAGGTCATCACTCTCCTGCCCTAGAGTCATGCCATTGGTGCATCGACTGACATGGACATGAAACCCTCATGCCTAGTGAGTGGCTCGTAGTATCAAACTGAGGGTAAAGGTCAAGTATCATGAATCATGTTTTAGTTTACTTGCATAGGTCAAAATCATGTTTCATAAGTTCATAATCATGGTTCATAAGCAAGGTTCATAAGCAAAGGTTCATAAGCAAGGTTCATAAGCAAGGTTCATAAGCAAAGGTTCATAAGCAAGGTTCATAGTCAAGGGTTCATAATTAAAGGTTCATGCATGAAAGGCTCATAATCATAAAAGGTTCAATATCATGATGATTCAAAAGATCGGAGTTCATGAATGAAGGGAACATAGCAATGGTATAGGGGACCCTAATATGAATCATAATGAGAGAATGAAGGCCTCTTAATAAAGAAGCAGAATATCTGTACCTTATTGCTTGACAAGGATCACACTGAAATAAGATGATAAAGAGCACAGGACTACTCCCTCTTCACACCTAGAGGAGTAAAGACATGATTACTAAAGATCCCATTTCCATATTAAGTAACTTTCTATTTTAGCAGGTTTCCATTTTTAGAAAGTTTTCATATCTAGAACGTTGGATCAACATTCTTAGTTAAATCATTATTTTTGGAATTAGGGTATCTTTTATCACATTTACATATTAGGTCCTTAAGAATTCACAATTTACACTTTACACCCTTTAGTTTCAAAAATTACACTTTAGACCCTTAATTTATCAAAGTTTCTCAATGGTCACTCATTTTATCATATTATAAGAATGTATCCTCAAATTTACAGAATTTACACAATAGGTCCCTCTAGTTTTCAAAGTTGCATATTTAGTCCCTTATTATACAATTTCAACTTTATATTATTAATAATTACATATTAACCCATTAAATCACCAAATTTACACATAACCCCCTGAATAGATTAAATTACTCAAAACAGCCCCAAGTTTCCAGAAATTACAAGTTTAGTCCCTCCATTTAATTATTTTATAATTCGTACCTTAATTAACCCTAGAAACATTTTAATCCTTTAAAATACAAAAATGACACTAGACCCCCCTCTTTTTATATTTTATACAGTAGGTACATGTTCCAAAATAAGTTCTAAAAATAACCCTTAAGCTTTAAAAATTACAAAACTCACCCAAAACATTTTTAGCAAATCGTATAACACTTTATTTAATCAAAACCCTAACCCTAAAATACAAATCATTCACCAATCATTATACCATCATTAAATCCTCATTAAATGACCAAGAACAAGCCCTCAATCCAAACCCTAAATCGAATTACACTTTATTTCTTTTTCTTTTTAATTTCTTTAAAATCGGTAAAACTAAATAAATCAAGAATAATTATTTTAGGCCTTAACAATTCGAAATATAATTTTTCCCAGATTAGTATGATCATATGGAGTCCAAATAAAATAAATATGAAGCCTCAAAAATTCGAATTGAATTATTTAGGGTTTATACTCGTTTTCCATGTTTAATTCGCAAATAATATGTAGATCATGCATGGTATGTTATAATCATTTTATTTGATGTTCTAAATACATATAGGATCTGGGAAAAATACCACAAAGAGATTTGAACGTGTAGAATGGGTTGGAGAATTTATCTTGTACGCGTATAGCCAAAACGCCCAAAAAATCACCACGGCTTCAAAAATGATCTAAAAATCTTGAAACCAATTTTCACGTGTCACATATGATGTGAGGAACACAATAAAAATAAGAAACGAATTTTTCTAAGGTCGAATGAATCAAAATGGAATTCTTACCTTTCGGTTTGAATTAAACAAGAATTTTCGAAAACCCTTGAATCCGGCCACCACAATTTGAAGTATTATTTTTCTAGGACTCCTTGGATGATGATTTAACACAGAAAAATAGCTTGGGAATTTTAGAGTGTCGATTGGAGGCTAGGTGAATTATGTGTGTGTGTTAAATCTAATCGGCAATTAGGTTTCCAAGATAATTGTGTGGATTGATTTTTAACCAAGAAAGGCTGAGTCAAAGGGGAGGTTATTGACCAAATTTCGGATTTTTGGTCAAAATAATTAATTGCCTTGTTTAATTACTTTTAATGCCTTCTTTATTTCCCTTAATTACCTTATTTAACTCATAAAGTTTGAATTTAAATTTTATTAGGCGCCCAAGGGCATTTTGGTAATTTTATGACTTGAATAAAAGTTATATGAAGTTGTTAAAATTATTTGGGATCATTACTTGTTCATTGCTAGAAGTTTGGAATTTATTTTGTGCTTTACATATGTTTTATTTAGGTTTTAAATTCCCAGGGGCAATTTGGTCATTTTACATGTTATAGAATTTCAGGTATTACTGAGATAGTTTGGGTCCTGAGTATTTTGTTCAGACTGAAGGATATCATCAGTACTTGTATGTGCTTCAACAAACTCAGTGATGGTTGGGTTTGGTAGGTTGTGAGGGATAATGTAGTAGGAGAGGTTAGCATCTTCTTGATACTGAGTAGAAGAGTTGTTTTCAGATAGATATTCATCAGGAGGATATCTAGAAGAATTATCAATTCCTATCTCTTCTACTGAGGCAGTTGAGAATCTGATTGTATCAGTGCTCTCATCAAAGGTAACATGAAATGTTTCCTCAGTCTGCTGTCTCCTTGTGTTGAACACTTTGAAGGCTTTTGAGACAAGTGAGTATCCCAGGAAGTATCCATCATCAGCTTTTGCATCAAATTTTCCTAGGTGATCCTTGTGATTATGAATAAACACAGGACACCCAAAGACATGAAAGTAGCTGATGTCAGGGATTCTTCCTTTGAATAACTCATATGGGGTTTTCCCATGTCTCTTGACAATTATGGATCTGTTTTGTGTATAACAGGCAGTTTTGACTGCTTCAGTCCAAAAATGGTTGGAAAGGACTGATCCACATAGCATTGTCCTGGCAGCTTCAATGAGTGTTCTGTTTTTCCTTTCAGCAACACCATTTTGTTCAGGTGTGTATGGAGAGGAAAAGTTTTGGGAAATACCTTTCTCATCACAGAAACATTCAAGTTCATTATTTTTGAACTCAGTCCCATTGTCAGTTCTAATTTGTTTGACCTTAATGTCATTTTGATTTTCAATGTTCCTGACAAAGGACATGATTGTTTCAGCTGCCTGACTCTTTTTGATCAGGAAAAATACCCAGGTGTATCTTGAGTATTCATCCACTATGACCAGAGTATACTTCTCATGGTTAATAGACCTTGGACTGACAGGTCCAAATAGATCCATATGAAGAAGATGTAGGCAGTTTCTGATGGAAAAGTTGGTTTTGGTTTTAAAGGATGCTCTGTGATGTTTACCTTTTTCACAAGCTGAGCATGGTTTATCCTTAGAAAACACAAGTGATGGTAAGCCAAGGACCTTGTTTTGTTTTACAAGATTGTTAATTTTCTTAAAGTTCAGGTGGGTTAGTCTCTTATGCCAAAGCCAGTTGAGTGCATCAGTGGCCTTAGCAAAGAGACATGTTCCATCCTGAGTTAGACTTGACATGTCTAATACATAAACATCTTGTCTCCTTGGTGCAATGAGGACAATTTCCTTATTTGCATTGAAGATGGTTCCTTGCTTATCATCGAACTGAACTATGTACTTTGCATCACATAGTTGACTGACACTGATCAGATTGTACTTAAGACCATTTACATATGCTATCCTAGTAAAGACAATACCATTGCAGTTAACTGAACCATAACCTTCAGTGAGACATGATGAGTTATCAGCAAATATCACTTTGGGTCCTGGTTCTTCCACATATTTGTGCAGACACTCCTTAACACCAGTCATGCTCCTTGAACATCCACTATCTAGATGCCAAATAGGGTCCCTAGCATGTTTCTGCACAAATAGTAAACTAGGTCAGTTCTTTCTAGGACTCCATTTCATGGAGGGTTTGGTATTGTAGGTCCTTATGAAAGTATTAATTGATTCATGGTCAGTGGTTGAGTGGATTGAGCTACCACATGTTTTGCATTTGGTAGTAGGGGTAGCCTCAGTAGTCTGAGAGGATTGCTTCATTCCTCTTCTTGACTGAATGACCTTGTCTTTTCCTGAGGATTTTTGAGTGGAGCTTCCACTAGATTCACCATGTTTGTCATATTGACAATCGTCAGGATGGTGGTCATTAAACCCACACAAAGGGCAGGGAGGAAAAGGCTTGGCCTTTTGCTTCTGTTTCTGCTTAGAATCAGAAGGGTAGTTCAGGCACTGAGCCTTGAGTCCTGAAAAGTTTGACATGACTGAGCATTGTTTATGATCAGAGGTCCTGTGATCTTCCTTTTTGCAAATCATGCAATAAAGGACTCTATAGCAATCATCAGTGAGATGATTTGTATAGTTGCATAGCTCACATCTTTTCTGGGGTTTGGTGGGTTTGGGTTTGGTTTTTGAGGAAGTTGGTTTTTGTTCCTTCTTGGATTGAGAAGATTTCTCAGAAGATTCAATCTTCTCTCCTAGCTTCCTGACCATTTCAGCCAACTGATCAATTTTTGAGTCAGGGCTTTGGGTTGTTTCTTCAGAAGGGACTGAAGTTGATGAGTCATCAGTATTTACTGAGACATCAAGGTTTGCTCTCTTCAGGATGGTTGTTCCCCTTCCTGATCTCTCCTTAGGAGAGTGTGGTGAGAAGACCATAGGTGGGAGGCCTAGGTTAGGTGTAGCACCCTGAAGGGTATTCAGTGGAGGAAGTGGAGGGTATGATTCTGATTCAGACTCATCCAAGGACTCAGTGATTGGTTCAGTGAGTTCAAGCTTACTGAGTTTTTCAGTGAGTCCTAGCATATTTTTCAAGGCCTGACTTTCAGGAAGCAAGATCTTTCCAGTCTCAAAGTTTGGTAACTTACTGACTGGGTTGTCTCTGACAATCCAGTCATTTGACTTGGGAAGCATTTCTTGCTCAAAAGATATGCCAGCTGGAACAAAGTTTAATTCATTTTGACACATAATTGGATCAACCATAAGAGGGTCAATGCCAATGGTTTTCTGAGAGATTAATCCCATAGTGTCAAAAACCTTAGGGTTCTTCTTGGTCCAGCTTTGAATGATAGCCTTTTCTTTGTTAAGTTCAGTTTGAAGGACTTGGTTTTGTTTCAAAATCTCAGTGTTCTGAATTTGTAGAGTTATTGTTTCTAGTTTGGCTTGCTTAAGTACAAGCAGTTCATCTCTACATTTGTTCAATTCTGACACAATATTGTTATATTTTGAAAGCAAGTTAAGTCTTTGTTCTTCAACAAACTTTAAATCAACACAAATATAATTCATGTAAGACTGCCAATCAGAATCATCATCCATAGAAAGTAAGGTATTTACCTTTTTCATGGTGATGTTGACCCATTCTCCATTTCTAGCATGGCCTTTTCCCACAGCCATCTGATCCTCTTCTGAAAGTGCCATCAGTGCACTAACTCTTATTTCCTCATCTGAGGAAACTTCTTCATCATCCCAATCATATGCTTCAGCTATTAAAACCTTGTTCTTTGTCTGAATAGGTTTAGGTGTTTGAACAGCCTGAGACAATATGGGGTTGGCTTCAAGAAGTGCAAGTTTAGCTTTGATATTCCTATATTTTGTTTCAAAATCCTTTAGACCCTTGTTTTGGTATTGTTGGGTGGACTGAAACATTTTAGGTTGAAACTTGCTAGTTCCTGAAAATTTGTAAGAGGGTTCTGAGATAGTTTTAGAATAACAGTCCTTAGCAAAATGACCCTTTTTACCACATTTAAAGCATTATGTGATTTCATTTGCTTTTGATTTTGTAAAGTTGGACTGATTTCTTTTGATGAAACGTTTTGAACTAGCAAGGAGTGCCCTCTCTTGGAATTCCAAGTTCAGGTCATTCAGGTATTCCTCATCAGTCCTTTCATCAATTTCTTCTTCAGAAACCTCTTGAGTATCCTGCACAACACCATTAGAATAGAAAGCAGTTGATATGGGTGTTGAGGTTAAGGCCTTTTTGGACTCATGTGTTTTTGAGTCAGGGTATCTCCTTGAGATCAAGTTGTCTTCATAGACAAACTTCCCATAAATTTCAGGGAGCTCAAGGGTCTGAATGTGGTTAGCATTCCTCAGGCCTTGTGAGAAGTTGAGCCACTTCTCAGGGAGACTGTTGACAAAGCCAACATTTGTCTCATGTTTGGTCAGTACAACACCATCATTTGATAATTCATTTATCAAAGTTTTGTATCTGGTGTAGGTCTGTGAGAGACTTTCAGAGTCCTTTGCCCTGAAAGTATTATACTCAAGTTTAAGGTCCATGACCCTATTTTCCTTGGTATCTGAGGGACCCTCAAAGCTGTTTACCAAGTCATCCCAAGTTTGCTTGGCTGTTAGACAGTTGATGACTGATTCCATTATATCGTCAGGAAGACATGATATAAGGATGCTTTTCAGGCGTTGGTCTTGATTGACCACCCTCCTCTCATCTATGGTCCATTGGGCTTCAGGCTTGTTTAGCCCTGTGCCAGTCTTAGGGACAAATGGGCCATCCCTGATACAGGTGATGTAGTAGGGTTCCATACCAGTAAGATAGCAAATCATACGCTTCTTCCATTTGCTAAATTTCCCAGTTTCAAGTCTGGGTGCAACAGCTGAGTAGCTGCCACCCTTTTTGTCGACTAGCTGGGGTACATTGATATCAGCCATAGTAGGATCTTGGTTTTAAAAACCTAGAGCACTCTTGGTTAGTTTAAAAGATTTTATAAACCAGAGGCTCTGATACCACTTGTTGGTCCCTTTACACGATTAGAATTAACTAGAAAGTTAATCTATTGGTGTTAATGACGAATACAATGTTTAAGGATTATTCTAACAGTTATAAAACGTGAATGTAAAAAACAACAATATTTTTCAACGTTTAAATTCTTATTAGAAATAATTCCAAGAATCTATACCCAAGTGTTTTGCGGAACAAACACTTGGGATTGAATAGACAAGGGTATGGGGTGTCTCCTATCGAAACTCAAGTTTTGCTTGAGTGGTAACAATATACCCTACTGAGCTATCTCAGTGAGTTGTATACTCTTTGTAGGAGAGAAGTTCCTTTGTAAAAGTTCAAGACTTTAATTATACAAAGCACACTTTAACTTCTCTCACAGTTGCTCTATTTATACACAAGTATTCTAAGTATAAGTGATTAAATATAATACAAGTTGTTGAGGTTGCGTGTCTGACAATTACAAATAGTAATTGTCATTTCCAAGAACCAATAGGAAAGGGCTAAATAAGTCTTTGGGAGTTGTTGGCTGACACTCCATGACTTTTAGCCGCAATAGGGAAGGTTGAGTCTGACAAGAGAAGAGTGTTGGGTTTACACTCTTATCTTCTCAGATCTTTTCCCTATTGTTCCCGCCTTTTCTTCAGGCGTTGGTTCCTCAGTCATTCAATCACTTTGTTGGTTGAGGAGACTGGGGTTCAGTGAGCTCTTATCCAATACTCACTGAATCCATCATCTTCTTCTTTGGCTTAAGTCCTACTCAGGGAGTACCGCCTTCCTGAGTAGTGAATCCTTCTTCTTGAATTCGCCTTAAGCATCCTGAAGATGACTCACTGAGAGGCTGTTCTCTCAGTGACTTGAATTGTTCTCGGTTTAAGTTAACACTTAGTTAATTTGTGTCCAAATCATGTTCGAAGCATTCTTGGGTTTTACATGACCCAACAAATACCCCAACCAAAAAGAACACACACACGTCTATTAGAAATTTTAAGCAAATTCTGCCCATTTTTTCCCTCAAAACTAATAGTGTGTGTTTTTAGCTTTAAGAAATCCCAAACCATCTTTGTTACCAGACTTACCAACAAATATGGCTTCTTCTAAAGCTGTGACATACGCCCCTAATGTGGATTTCACATTGGAGGGTGTAGACCTCACCAAGAACAATGTGGTGGGAAACTTTTCCTATCCACAAAAGTTCCCAGCCTACAAGAACGTTATGAAATATCTTCAAAACTGTTTTCTTGCAAAGGCATTTACCAAGACCCCCTCAGTCATCTACCATGACTACCTGAGGGAATTCTGGTGTATTGCTGTGGCTACTTGCCCAAAAGACACCAAAGAATCCATCATCACATTCACAGTGATGAATGGGAAAAGACCCCTTTCCCTGGATTACAACACCTTCATCAAGTCCACAGGTCTTGATTTTGCTGAGGCTTTTGAGCCCAATCCCACTGATCAAGAGGTCAAGAATGAATTAATCCTTCTAGGACCTCATGACCTCAGACGTCCTGATCAGTCTGCTAGAGCCTTATTGGAGAAGGCTCCACTAGTCAAAACATGGTTCCACCCAGTCTGGAGGATCCTGATGACATTTGTCATTCAGGTCCTTGGGGGGAATAAATCCTCAACGGAGCAATTGAACTCATCACAACAATTGATGTTGTTCAGCCTCCTGGAGGGTACAAAGATTGATATCGGAGGAATAATCTTCCGAGACCTCGTTGCCAAGCTCTCAGGAAAATCTAGGCAAAAACATTTGTCTTACCCTAGGTTTATTTCCTGTGTGCTTCAGGACCTTCTTGGTTCTGACTATGAAAGGTCTAACGTCGAAGGCACAAAGCCTGACGTCTTGCATAAGACCAATTTTTCTAGTGGCATCCCTGAGGTAACACCCATTGCCCTGACCACCTATATGATGGAGGTGATTCAGGGGGAGAACGCTGTTTCTCCAGTACCTTCACCTACAAAGAAGGTGAAGAAGACTAAGAAGGGTCAGTCTAGTAAGGTGGTTAAACCCAAATCACTCGCCACTGAGACTGATGCCGAAAACCAACTAAACCTTTAAAAGAGGTTGAATGTGGCCCAGACCTCTGAGACACCCACTACAGAGACCCTCCTGACCACAAAACAAAGGCCAACGGAGGGCAGCACTGAGCAATCATCCTCAGTGTCCTCGGGCAAACCCTTTCCACATGTTCCCACTGACATACACAAGTCTGAGGGATCAGGAACATTCACCATTTCACATCCCCATGAAGGAACTGAAAAATCACAATCAGTTCCTGAGGGAGAAAAGGGTTCTAAATCCTCGGTGGGGCAGCACTACTCCACTGAGAAGGAGACCCACAACCTCTCACATCTCGATGAAGGAACTGATAAATTACAATCATGGCCTGAGGGAGAAAAGGGTCCTAAATCCTCAGTAGGACAGCACTATCCTACTGGGAAGGGGACCCACAAACAATCACATCCTGCTAACGTTCCTGATCAATCACACTCAGGATCTTAGGGAGTTAAGGATCCTAAATCCCCAAAAGGACTGTACAATCCTGATGGGAAGAGGGTCCATCAATCATCACAATCAGTGCCTAGTGGTACTACTGGAAAGCACCCATTAGTAGTTGAAGGTGCTAAGGGGGACAAAGACTCAGAGGGAAAGAAACAACCCGCTGATATAGAACCCATCAACCCCTCAGGTGGATCCATTCACTCAGGAACTACCCCCAAAAGCCAGGCTGGTATTACCCCAGTTATTATGGCTAGTCAGGCTGAGCAAACCTACTTAGTTATTATGACAACGGGGTCAGGACCTGGCCAAACTAAAGGCGAGTCTTTTTATAAAGAGGAGCCGGTTGAATTTTTGGGTATTGAGTCCATGGGGGACTTTCAGGCTCTTATTGAGTCTGATGAAGAGCTCAGGGAAGAGAGTGAAGAGGAAATTTTTGAGGCAGGTGAGGATATGGAAACTGATGAAAAATTTGAACACTCTGAACAACCTGAACAATCACATCAGTCATCTCCACATCTAAGTGAAGAATCAGAACCTCAAGCTGCTGGTTCTTCGGATACTGACAACATCCTCACCAAGTATGACAACACTCTTCCTCTCACTGAGAGACAATTGGTCAAGTTCCTGCTCAAGACCAACAAGGCTCTCTTCCAAGGTCTGACTGAAGAAATGTTTGACCAGCACACTGAAGCCGCTGTTCATTATGTAAACCTGAAGGAATCAGTGGAAGCTCATCATGATGATGAAAATGAGCACATGTCATCTATCTCCTTCTCCCTGACGAATCTTGATTACAACTTAAAATTTTTCAACGAGGCTCTCACCAACTTACAAAAGAGCATTGAAACAATTCAAGAGTCAGTGAAGGATGACCCTGAGCTAAACAAAAAAGTTTTTCAGGCTTCAGAAACTTACCAGCAACAAACTTCTCAGTTGACTGAGCTGGTAACTGTGCTGAGATCCTCAAATCTTCAGGGACTCAACTCTTCAGTGGACTCCATCCGATCTTCCCTGGGTCTTATGGAGTCCCACATGGCTTCTTTGGCATCATCTTCTTCCTCCATGGCTTGGAATCTTGGGCCCAGGATGACTGCATTAGAAGCTTCTCAGGCTTCTCTTGAGACTAAGGTCTCAACTCTTCAGGAGGACACCTCAGACATCAAGTCCATGATGACTGAGATCTATCAGGCTTTCAAAGGTCAAGCTCCCTCAACTTCAGTGAGCAAACCAACTCTTGCTCTCACTATGGGTCAAGCAACAGTTGAGGGGGAGAATGTCACTGAAGAACCTCCACAACCTGAACAAGAACAACCTCCTTCTCACACTGAGGGGGAGAATCCTGAAGCCACCACCTCTTCATCCCACCAAGACAAAGGCAAGGGCATTCTAACAACCACTGAACCTAAGCCCACAATCTTGGTGCCTGCCTCCAAGGAAAGAAGGCCAGACCCTGATGAACCAGTCAGGGTTCCTTATGAAATCAATGGGGTAATGGAACTTCTCACTCATGCTGAAATTCAAGCTCACATAGAGAAAGAGGAGGCAGCAAAGAAAGCTGCTGAAGATGAAAGGCAGAACAAGCTTGCTCTCATTCAGGTTGCAAGTGAAGAGGCTGAGAAGATTGGGATTGAGGCAAAAGACCTTGCTAAAAGGAAAGGTGGCAAGAGCTTTGTGGAAGCTCAGAATGCTGAAATGGCTGCCCTCAGGCAAAGAAGGGAAGAAAGAATGAAAAGGACTGAAGAGATCAGGCAAAACAAGATTAAGAGATATCAGTGGATCATGACAAACAGGTTGAAACCAGAACCAATCACTGATGTCAAGATTCATCGAAACACCACGCCTGCCACTGTAACTGTCTACAGAGGTGCTGACATGAGAAACTTTGATGTTCATACCCCCTTCAGATTCGCCGACTTCAGGATCACTGAATTGGATGAGTTGGGTCCAATATTAGCCAAAAAATCAAATGTTGTGGTCCCTGGTCTGTTGAAATCCCTGAGCCTGAGGTATGAAAGATTGACAGCAGCACCTCAGGAACTTGGTATTCCATCTCTTCTTCCTGCTTCAGCTGAACAGCCTGCCCCTTCTCAGTCTTCTTCAATCACTCAAGCCCAATGGCTACAAGAGGTCACCAAGCTAAATGTTGAGTGCTAATCTTAGCTAGCACCAATCTACCAAGGCCCACGTGACCAATCACTCAAGCCCAATGGCTACAAGAGGTCACCAAGATCTCAACACGATCACAATGATCAACTCTCACTACACTCAACTAAATCTAACTACTATAGATCCTTTAATCACTCACACAAGCCCAATGGCTTTTAAGAGATCTTCACTATCTCTTGAGATCACAATGATCTTCACTCACACTCTCACAAAAGAAAGATAATCTTGATGTATACTAAGATACAACAAGGATGTAACAAGTGTTACAAAAACCTAACAACTATAACTTTTGTATCTTCTTTGATACATTGAGTTCTTCTCTTGCACTTGGAAGAGGAATCACAACACTTTGTATCTTCAAGGATACTTGTGTTCTTCTCTTGCTAATCAAGAGGAATGAAGAGGATCACTTGGTGGATGATTGGATCAATCTTGAAACAAAAGAAAACTAATCTAAATGATCAAAGAAAGAAAGTGTGAAGAGAGTATTAAACTTAGTAAGTTTTGTGTGTGAAAGGATGCCTAAAATTTTTGAAAGGGGTTGGTATTTATAGGCAAAGAAAATCTGAACGTTACAGAAAAAATAGTACGGACGGCTCCACTAAACATGCCACGGCTCCACTAAATTTAGTGGAACCGTGGAGCCGTCCTAGACTAGGACGCTCCAAATTTTGTCTTTTCTGGTGAAAACTTATTTGGGGAAGGTTGGAGCTGATTTTGGAGGGAAAATAGCTGTTGTGATTTTCAAATTTATTTTTCCATTAAAACATTTCTTAATATTTCAAAAATAATTTGTCATGTGTTATTTTTGAAAAAATGTTTTGTCCCATTAAAATGTAAACTCTTAAAACACAAATTCACTTCTTTTGATCATTAGACAAGTTGTAAATTTGTTCTAGAGTGATTTGCTTAGAAACGGGATCTTCTGATTAAAAACTTGTTTACGTTAATTTTAACGTAACGTGATTTCACATTTTGTCATCCTCAAAACGTGAAGTAATCGAAAGATATAAATAACGTTTTTAGAACATTATTTGCATCAACAATTGTAATCATGGTATTGCTGTTTACACGACAATACACTTTCTTATCTTGAAGTTCCACTCGAAATCCCATTGGCATGTTAATGAAATACGTGCAAAGGCCTGTGAAAAACCGATTGTAGTTACAGTTACATATGAATGGGTTTCCGAGGGGAAGCTCAGAGTGCGAAGCCGTGTTGGAAAAAAGTTGTAGTTCTAAGTTTGGTGTTACAAAACTTTTTAATTTTGTAATATTGACAAAAAATGTGTATCATTTATAGTTGTTTGTATACTAAAAAAAAACATTGTTTGTGTACTTAAAAATCATTATTTTTAAAACGGCCTCAGATCTGTCAATGAAATCAAAGTCTGACAAAAAGTTGATATGTTTGTTCGCAGCTGCAATGTATCGCGGTCGCATAGTAAAGAATCTGAGTATGCCGTCCATCGATTGCCATGGCAGTTTACAATAACAATTTCATCAGACTATTAAAGCTAGGTAAACTGAGAATATTCATCATTGGCCGTTATGTGAATCCTTTTAAGCCTAGAAAAACTATATATGTAGTAGCTGTCAGGCTCAGAACTCCAAATGAAATACAGTGGTGTAGGATTTGACTTTACCATGCCTGCAAAGAAACACGGTTGCATAACAATGCCATCCGGTGCTTGCTCTGCCAAGCTATGAAGACAATCCGCGACACCTCACGTCATTGTGCGTCTGAAAACAGACGGTAATCATCATAGCCCTACGACATTCGAAACAACAAAAGATGTTGTTATACATAGCAATGGTTCGTGGCATTGCTTAGATAGCATCTTAGCTGATGCGGACCATTCCTGCCGGCTTAATAATGTTAGCCGACGTAAACAGGTCTAAATCAGCAGTGGATGCAAAGAAGTACAGCTACATGATAATGTCAGCTGGCGTGTTTTACTGTCGTTATACAAAGAAATGCCACGTCGTATTGGTCACGTAGTACTTCCCCACCTAAACATTTCATGATATGGTGGAGAACACATTTGAAGTATGACAAAATATACACGTGCACTTTCAAAGGTATTAGAAGCTTATGCATACCAAACATTGACATGCATCGCATCGACCTTATATGTATGAGAAAAGGGTTGCAGACTCCACCATGGCTGCAAAACGACGCGGTTGCATACTAATGCCATCCGGTATGTGCCCTGCCAAGTTATAGAGACAATAATTGACAACCCACTTCATCTGTGCTAGAAATTAAGTACTAAGCATCATAGGCAACTATGATGAACATCGTACGCGAATATTCGCAGACATAAAGTATCATATATATATATCTTAATCCCACTGTTCCTTTCTAGTTATAAATATATCTTATAGGGCGTCAGTGACGACGTCGTCCGACTGTTCCTTTCTGCCGTAGCTGGCGATTTCTATTAGGTGTGTGCACAATTTCCGGTGCAACTTGCAAACGCAACCAACATAAGGTATAACGATCCACTATAGTATAGCAGGAATATATCAAAGGTATGGGTTCAACAGGTATATGTGTAGCAGTTTTTAGGCTCAGATTTTTAAACCAAAAGCAGTACAGACAGTTACAGGGTCCATAATGCGTACAAAGAAACAAGGTTGCATAATACTACCGTCCGGTTCTTGGCCTCGCAAATTATAGAGAGAACATGTAACAACTCACTTTGGATGTATATGTATCAGAAAACAGGCAGTAATCATCATAGCGGTAATCATCATAGCCACAACAAATAAGCCTACAAAGAGAAAACGAAATGTGTCTGTAAATGAAAGTCATGATACACATGCAAACGAAATGTGCCTGTAAATGAAAAGATTAACACCATAACAAAGGTGCATAGGTATTTCAGTATACCTTTGCAAAAAGCGGAATCACGCGGTTCACTTGCAAACTGAAAAGCACAGTCGTAAAAACATACACACAACAAAAATACACAACATATACGTTAAAAAATGATAAAGCACCCACCAATCCCCTCCCCTTCTTTTTATCAGGATATACTATTTTTTTTAGCTCGATTACAATGTGTGCAGAGAAGACTGATATGCAGAAGCTTCCAATCGCAAGTAAAGTACACGTGTATATGTATCGTACCTCAAACACAATCCCAGCCATATAATAATAAAGTTAGGTGAGAAAGTACAACGCACTAATACGACATAACATTCTAATGTATCAGCCCGAGGGAAATGGGCCAAAGGGCCAACGTTTTTTGGGCTAACAACGCAGGCCCAAGCGCAATCGCGGTAGCTGCGCCAGAAGGAATAGTGGTACGACGTCGCAATTGCTGCTTTATAACACTTGTAATATAAATAGAACAAATTTTACGCAGCAGTTCTTAGGCTCAGATTTCTAAACCAAATAGGACGTAAAATATTTTTGCCTCCACCATGGCTGCAAAGAAACACGGTTGCATAGTAATACCATCTGGCACTTGCCCCGCCAAGTTATGGAGACAATAGTTAACACCCTGTTTCATTTGTATCAGAAAACAGGTAGTAATCATCATAGCCACAACAAATAAGCCTACCAACAATCGTAAAAAGAGGATATAGGCAGCGTGGCTACAAGCCTAGTGGCCTGATCTGGAAAGATATAGACTAACTAAACTTTAAGCCTCTAATCTTCCATTGTCTATAGATCTTCGCAAAGACAATCAAGCCTACAAAAGAAGGACGATAAATAGTTTAACAACTTTTACAAACCACATAGAATAAATACATAAGAATTCGGTTATTAGGTAAGAAAATAACGTGCAAAAGCAAAAAGACTTTTGACATCAAATATTCTATTTAGCGAAACACAAACTGCAAACTGATCTAGTCGAATCACATAACTTAAATATAAAAGGCAAAAAGAATCAATCAAGCAAAAACACAAAGGCCTAAATCGGCTAACAGCAAAATCCAAAGGTTCAAAGCATAAAATCAGGAAAACTGAAAACACGGTAAACAGCTGAAATAAGGTACAAAAGCAAAAACCCTTTTGACATCAAATATCCTATTCAGGTAAAACTAAAAGCAAAGAAACACAACCAGCCAACTGATCTAGTGAAATCACATAACTTCCAATCAATCAAGCAAAAACATAGAAGCCTAAATCGACCAAGAAAAAGCATAAAATCAGGAAAACCGACATTTAAGCAAATCCTCAAATCTAAAAGCATACCTAACAACAACAAAACCCCATAATTAAAACCCTAGATATGACACAACACCAACAATCTAAAAAATATGACCTCGATATTTAAAACCCTAAGAAAGAATCAGGAATATAAGATAACCATATAACATGCAACAACAAAACCCCATAATTAAAACCCTAGATATGACACAACAACAAAAATCTAAAAAATATGACCTCGATATTTAAAACCCTAAGAAAGAATCAGGAATAATAAAAACCCTGATGCATATAAGATAAGCATATAACCTGCAACAACAAAACCCCATAATTAAAACCCTAGATATGACACAACAACAACAATCTAAAAAATATGACCTCGATATCTAAAACCCTAAGAAAGAATCAGGAATAATAAAAACCCTGATGCATATAAGATAAGCATATAACCTGCGAAATCCGGATAAGATGAAATCCGAACATGTGGATATAATGAAAGCGACACTGTAGAAATACAACACCCACCACACAATCAAATAGCTAAGTAGGAAAGTACGAAATCGACAAAAAGAGGAAAGGCCGCGTATTTTGGCCCAACGTAGGACGGGCTAACGCAGGCCCAAACGAAATTGCGCCAGCTGCGCCAGAAGGAACAGTGGTACGACGTCGTCGCTGACGCCCTATAAGATATATTTATAATAAACATCTTCATCAAACAAACTTCTATTCATATAAGCGTAAACCACTAGTGTAAACATATCAGAACTTAATTCAACACTTGTCATTGCATCTATAACATCAGACATTGGTTTCCGAGTTTCAACCATCATGGCAAGAATGTTCGTGCAAATTTTAAGTCACTCGTGTGAGCCGTGTCAACGAATTATTTTGAAAGAGTTAAGTAAGATTTCAAGTTTTGTGAGGCATTGTCATCACTCGAGCTTAAAGCTTCCAATTTCTTAGATTTTTGCATCAACCTATTAATCAAAGAACTGTAAGGTCCAATTTTAGGTTTTAAACCTGCATTCTTCATATCATCCTGAATTAATATTGCATCACTTGATCTCTTTGATTTACATAATTCATCTATAATCACCGAGTAACTATACCAATCCGAAACCACACCCTTTTCCATCATTAACTTTCTATAACCGATAGCTTCATCAACATGTTCATGATTACACAACCCTCCAATTAACAAATTATATGTCACCAAATTCGGATTATAATCTTTCTCCTCCATTCCGAAAAGACCCTTTTCGCCTCTTCCATTTTCCCACTTCTACAGTAACCATTAATCACTTTACTATACATATAAACATAAACGGAACTTGGATGAGTTTATTGGGAGGGCCGAGTGCTATATCAATTAATTGTGAGGGCTAAAGTTCTATTTCCTTTTAGCAAATATAAGTAAAACCTCAATGTTTTGGGAGGGCCGTGGCCCTCTCTGGTCTCCATTAAGGTCTGTCTATGCATATAAACATCATGTTTCACATTAATCTCACTTAACCTCTCATACACCTTCCAAAACAACTCCATGTTATTACACTTCAATAAATCACTCATCAACGAATTCAAACAAAGCGAATTCACAAAACAACCACTATCGCCATAATTCAACAACAAAAAAACGAGCTGCGTAAACCCTAAAGAACTTAACCCAACATCCCTAACAGCCTCAACGACATCCGAAACAGGTTTACGGGTTTCGACCATCTGATCAAGAACATTATATGCATAAGAATCAAAAAAGAATTCAAATTAGGAACAATACCCTTTTCATAAACAGAGCAGTTGAAGAAATGAAGAAGCTTTTTGGGGGCACATGATTGGTTTTTAGCAACAATTGATTGGATTAAATTGGGGTTTAAAGGGTTTTGAAATGATTTGATTCTTGAAATGAAATCATTATTATCTTGATTATTATTAGGGGTGAGTATGGGGCGGTTCGGTGCGGTTTTTGACTAAAACCGATCCACAACCGAAATTGCGGTTTCTATAAAAGTTGAAACCAAAACCATGCGGATTTTGCGGTTTCGGATTTTGTGGGTTTCGGTTTTCGTTGTGGGTTTTTTTCGGTTTTAACCGCACCACCCCACATTTAGCCATCTTGTAATCTTGTAAGATGGAGATCAGCAAAAGACGGAGCAAAGAAAAGAGCAGATGGGTTGCAAAGCCAATTAACACGAACATTTTCTCGTATGAAATCACCCTTGTCAGAACAATCCGACATCGGTCCTAATGGCAACTCATCCAAAGATGATAGCATGGATCAAAACAACCTTACAATGATGACGAGTGATTTAGAAGAAAACCCCAAAAGTCATGATGGTTTCAGAGTGGAGATTGAAGATAATATCTCAAAAAAAGATGCAAAACATAAAAAGTTACATGCAAATAGGCAATAGAAATAGCCAATATTTCCAATATGCGTACGGTCAAATAGAAAAAGAAAAGGCTTTGGAGCAACAAGAATCAAATTTATCATTTTCGGGGGTTATATCCATGGCAACTGATCCAAATATCAGAATTAGACCAAGAATTGAAGTTTCTTTTAAGGATTTGACTATTACTTTAAAGGGATCGATAATTAATATTATTATTAATATTATTATTTAATATTTATAGTAATTGCGGATCGGTGCGGGTTTACGGGTAAAACCGAAACCGCACCGCAAAATCGGTTTTTATTTTTTCTTGAAACCGATCCACCGATTTTTCGGTTTTGCGGTTTTTGTGGTTCGGTTTTTTGCGGTTTTGCGGTTTGCGGTGCGGTTTCTGCTCACCCCTAATTATTATTGAGTATTGATGTGATTTGGTTTATTGTTTCTTCTTCTTCTTGAATGATTTTAGAACAGTTACAAAACCCAAATCTTGATTTTGAAAATGGTTGTTTTATTTGGGCGGGTTTTGGAAGTTTGAGGAGCTTTGAGAGAGTAGCATCTTTTCAGAGTTTGACACTAGAGGGGTGTTTGGAAGTTGGAAACTTAACCATATGTATAGGTCTATGGAAGGTCTCTTTACCTTGAGTTGACCAACGATATGAATACGGGTATCATGTGTCTACATTTTACTAGGGTGGCAATTCGGGTTGGGTTCGAGTTGGTAGGTTCGGGTTGACAGGTTGGTGGGTCAGAAAACTTCAATCCGAACCTGACCCATTTAAATCATCGGGTCAGCTATGTCAATTTTAACCTGTTTACACATAACCCGAACCTGACCCATTTACCCCGTATATATACTTGGGTTGGCGGGTTAAATAGGTTATACGGGTTGAATAAGTTAAACAGGTTTCTGGTTGACCCATTTAACCTATTTTATATATAAAAGTTGGCACATTACACAAGTTAAACAGGTTAAACTGGTTTGTGGGTTGACCCATTACCCATTTAAACCGTATAATAAAATATAAATAATTTTTAACTTAAGAAAAAGAATCTTAAACGGGTTGGCGGGTCGACCCACTTAATTTATTCCCAACCCGAACCTGACCTGTTTATTAAACGGGTTAGATGGGTCTACCCAAACCCGACCTAAAATCTATTTAGACTCAACCCGAACCTATTAATTTTCGTGTCGGTCTCAGGTCGGGTCAGAAATTGCCACCCCTACATTTTACCACACTCATACCCCACTCATACAGGATTGAGTATCGTTGTGGCTGTTATTGTTAACTACTCCCTCAGTCTCATATTAAGTGTTCACTTTCCAAATGCACAAAGTTTTAGGAAATTCCACTAACTACACTCTCCACCAATCAAATATCACTATTACCCACTAAAGTCTCTTCTCATTGGTTGAAAATATTCCCTGGACACTTAATTTGGGACATCACAATATTCCATTATGGACACTTAATATTGGACGAAGGTAGTACCACTTACTATCACCTTTACGTCAACACCACATCATCATTCAGTACATTACCAATATTATCACATTTTACCTATTATCGTCATTACCAATAAAAATGTCCACTTTATACAAATATATCCTACACATACTCACAAACAAAAAAATAATGATAAGGGTGATCACTATTATATGCAAAAGAAAACGATGATGGGTTCTTTGATGGATGTCACGCATGAGCAAAGGTTGAGGGTTGGGGGTGATAATAGCGAGGGGTCATCCCCATGAAAACTCTTCTGATGACCCAATTGTTTTTTCATCTTGCATTAAATTAATTGTCCGCTATTAAAGACAAATAAGAATATTTTAAGTATATGTTTCAGTATGTGTTGCTTAACCTTGCTAACTCAACGACACATCAAAATACCCCTCCCACCATGTTCTCACTACTTTATACCATGTAATGATCACTCCCACCATTGCTCACTTTTTTTTCCCTTAATATTTTGAACATTGAAAAGTTTAAAAAACACAAGACGAGCTCAAACTTTTGATCACAAGCTAGCAGACCAAGACACGATATTGAGGCCGCCGCAATGGTGACCCGACCCACACCGACCTCGAACCATCCCCACCCGAGCAAAAAATCGCCATCACGGATACTCTTATTAGTTTCACTATTTAAAGATGTTACTCGTCAGAAAAAAGAGACTTGCAATGATCATTATTTTTTAATTTTTAGGGCTTTTTCGGGTGATAATATGGATGCAGTACAAAATCTTTTGAAAAAGCATATTTTCTATTCAGAAATAGCATAAGGTTTAAAAAAATCAAACAGATATTCGTAGAAAGAGTATTCGGGGTATCAACTCTCACTCGTGCAAAAGAGAGAAGAACATTAGTTAAGTTTAGTTCCAATTACGTTTATATGAGTAAGGTAACAAGTCTATACAAAATAAAAAGTTAATAAAAATCAAAGAAACATATCTCGAAGAAAAAAGCACGAAACTCAAATACTTAAAAGATTCATTTCAAAATATTTTTAAAACTAGTTCCTTCTGTATTCGAGTCTTTAGATTTCGAGTCTTTAGATCTATGATGATCCGATACACGGTACACTTACATTTAAAATAAAGGTATGTATGAAGTTCAAAGTTGTACTTGTCTCTTAATACAAACAACATTTATTCAATCATTCTCAAGGCCAGTGTACAACATTTAAAATAAAGGTATGTATGAAGTTCAAAGTTGTACTTGTCCCTTAATACAAACAATATTTATTCAATCACTCTCAAGGCCGGCCGGTACAATAGCCAAAATCGATCAATACAGCTTTATCAAACGAACTTAGCAAGAACAATTGGATCGAACGACTCCATTTCTTTCCCCATAAGTTTACACCTAATCAAACTCCCAATCGTACTCGAAACCATCTTAAAATCCTCCCATCGATCCCCTTTAGCTAATTTCTTATACAAGTAACTTTCAAATGTCATTCTTTGCACATACTCATCTCCACAAAGCTCAACTAATGCCTCCCTTGCATAATTACTTCCATAAAACACATGCTGTAACAAATCCAAGAACCTAAAAGTTGTAATATACTTGTCATCCCATTGTTTTAAATACTCTCTTTTCAAATCACTCTCACCAATCATCCGATAACCACCTTCGGACGCTTTCACAATCGCTTCACCACACATTCTACCACTTTTTGCCGCAAAATAAATCCCTTCTCCAGAACATTTTGTCACATACCCAGCCGCATCACCCACAAGCGCTACCCGCCCACGGACCCTAACAGGACGCGGGTGTTCTGGAATTGGGTGGGCCTCCACTTTAATCACTTTCCCACCCGCAATCTTTGGTAGGACCCGTGAACGAATCCCTTGTTGGTATTTTTTAATATCCGGTTTTGAACACACCGTGCCTGTCCCCACCGCGACATGATCACACTTAGGGAAAACCCACGCGTAAAAATCGGGTGACACATCGTTTCCAACATACATCTCCGCAAGATTTTGGTAATATTCCATTTTATCATCTGGGAGCCTAATACGCTCCTGAAAAGCAATAGCACATGCGTAGTCACCTGCATGGATTGCTTTTGCTACGCGGCTGTTGGCACCATCGGCGCCAACAATCACGTCAACGGAAAGCTTTTTCATTTTGTTACCAACAGTATAATGAATATCATAAGGTTGGTTATAAAGATCTGGTACGTCTATCTTGGTCACAAGCGCTTTAACAACATTAGCACCTTTGGATTCAGCTCGTGTTCTTAGATACGAATCTAGTACTTCACGACGAACCATAGATATAAACTCATTTGGTTTAAGAGTTTTGCCAAAGTCAACAGTGAGATTTGAAGGTGATATGATCTTCATATGTGTGACTTTTCGGTCGATGAGTTCTTGTGGGATTGAGAACTCATCGAGCATACAAAGTGGGATGGCACCACCGCATGGTTTAGCGCCATCAGGGCTACGTTCAAATAAATATGTTTCCACGCCGCCAGAAGCTAGTGCTTCAGCGGCTGAGGATCCTGCTGGGCCACCGCCAATGACAGCGGCCCTTAGCCGGCTCGAGATGGTTAGTTTGTGAGTGGGTTTAAATTTGTAGCATGGTGCTTGGGTTTTGAAAGTGAGTTTGTGTTTGAGTGTTAGTGTGTGTGAGTGTAGTGGGTGTGTTATGGCGGCCATGGTTGTTACTACTCTGGTTTAGGTTTTGATTAGTTATTGGTAATGTGGATCTGATTCAGACAATCTTAGTGGAGTGATTAAATAATATTAAAGGGAGCATCGGTACGTGATTCTTATTGGTTTGGTAACCATTTTGTATTACGAGTAGTATAATATAGCACATTTCGATTAAAGCTTTTTTGTCTCAACACTGAGCAGAAAGCTTTAAAAATTAGAACACCATGAATGTCGGTAATTATTCAAATTCATATATTAAAATTATTCAACGATAACAAAGCCCAGATATCTTTGGGCCTTGAGAGGCCTACCCATCCACATGTATTATCCTCTTTATAAACACTCGTTTTGGTTTCTTCCATTATATGATTTTAACATGGACAGTTGAAACAAAGTATAGTGAAGCTGTATATTCAAATTTGTAAAACCACTTTTAGATTATATCGGTTCATACATCTCCTGATCGTACTAATAATATGCTTCATGTATTTTTGTTTAAGATAAACCTGCAGTTAATGTTACTCTGAAACTATCCACCCCAAGTGATGAGGGTTCTCTAGTTTTTAGAAAAGAAACAAAATTTGAAAAGGATAAAAGAAAAGCACATGTTTGGCGACAGATCTACCTGTTGCTAGCAATGATATCTTTGTGTAACATCAAAGCACTAAAGCCTAAATTCATGGAAAAAGAGAAAAAAACAACATGACACGATTCCGATTTTGCCACGATACAAATAATATTAAGGTGTTAAAACTATGTGGTGGCAAGTGTTTTTGTACCTATGTTTCTTTCTTTCAAGATGTGCCTTTTAAGTTAAAGTTGTTATCTTCATTACATGACTTGTCTTACTCTTTTTGTGACATTACATAGGAAAGTTGCTATTCAGATTTTACGAAATGCTTTCACGTGGTGTAGGGCATTTGGGACGTCCTAGCACATGAGGCCTGTAACCTACCAAAGATAATGAATATGGCCTCTAGAGGATTCTTTTGATCCGTTTATTAAAATTCTAAAACCTTGGATAGTAAGTGAGTGAAAATATTGGTTGATTCATTATACGTTCTATGTTCTATTGTTGGATCCCTGAATTTATGTGAAATTTTGATAATTCAAGATATACATGAATTTTCTTTTAAAAATATTCAAATTTTACTAATTGTCATGATTTTTGTGACGTAAATAGATCGTTTGTTCTTAGTTGGCGATGGACAACATGATTAATAAGCATCATAAATAGTCACACCACTTCTTAGTTATGCATATTAATCTATAAGGGATGTACTGAATCAGGTTGAGGGTATGGGGATGATTTATGTGAATGTGGAGATCCAAACACCGGGTATGGAGACTAATGGGCAGCAAGCTAGTAGCGAATATGATAAAATTCCCATGCCACAAACCGTGAATGTTGCTAAGATAGCATGAATTCGAGTGATAATGTTGCTGACTTCGAAAAGGACCAGGTATCATCATACATGAATGTTGTAGTGATTACAACCTGTTCTTCAACCAAAGGATGTCTCACAGGCCGGTCATGACGACCCTTTGCAACCTATGACGATTGATGTGAGTTTTGACCTTATTACTCAATTAGCATGTAGGAGTTTCGAGGAGGCAATGGAAAGTGCTGCAACTAGTCTCAAGTCTACGTCCTTTGCTATGGTTGTAAATCCTGAAACTACTACAAGCAAGGAAAATTTTCGTTTTATCAAAACGAATGATTCACTTAACGACGCAGATTTTATCATCCCTAGATCGTCTGTCGAGGAGGTGAATAATAGGTGTGCACATACGTTATATGGTTATTTCATTAATTCATTGGCAGGAGAGTGGCATTTCCCGTTGTGCAATACTTTGCTCGTACTATGTGGGCAAAGTATGGTATCCAATGTATTATGATGTATTCTCAAGGTTTCTTCTTTTTTAAATTCTCTACAAAAGAGAATATGGAGGCTGTTTTGCTTAATGGTCCTTTGATGATCCTTACGGTTCCGATAATCCTCAAAACTGGGTCCACTAATGCTTGTTTATCAAAAGGTGATTTGAGGGCAAGAAGGGGACTCTAAGTCTTCATTTATTCACACCTTCAAATCAAAGCATTCTTTGATTTCCTCTCTTGCTCTCTAAAAATCGTCCAACACCCCAAGTAAGGGAGTTGGCTTTGTTTCTTCTCTACGACTAGCATTCGTGTTTAGTTTGTATGCTCGTGGGTTAAGCACTAGCATCCTAACGCTCTCGTTAGATGTGTAGTGTGAGTTTTCGATAAAGATTAACTCACTATAGTTGATTGGGTTTTCGTGGAGATACGGGATCCATTGAGTGTTCGTGGTCAAAATCAAGACTTGGTGGTTATCTATTTTTTAATAGATTCGAGGTTAGTATTTATTATGTGTTTTAATTCATAACATTAAATAGAGATCCATCTGCTGCGTTCTCGTGGTATTGATGGTTTAATCAATATGAATTCCCAACAGGTTGCCTAGACAGGTGATGGGTTAAGTATGATTGTCTCGAAACTCGGTACACCCATGCTCCTTTGACCATAGGCGGAGCTACATGAGGACCGGGAAGGGTCTCGGCCCCCTAGGCCTAAGTCCGATAGTGTAATTATTTGCGATTTTTATGTGTAAAAAAAAAAATTCATCTCGGCCCTCCCATCTAATGTTTTTTCGGAAAAAATTTGTTTCGGCCCTCCCACAAATTTTGTTTCTAGCTCCGCCACTGTCCTTGACTCATATACGGCTACAATGTGCGAGGAGTCGTGGGGTAGGAACAGTTATGCTCGAGTACTTATTGAGTTAAATGCTGACAATGAATTTAGAGATTGCTTCGTGGCTGCAGTTCCCTTCTTGGATAAACCTGGTTACACTAGTATGACCATTCGAGCTGAGTATGAATGGACACTTCCGAAATGTAGTGCATGTAATATATTTGGTTATACGGATAGTCAATGTGTGAAGAATATTACTGTTCCAAAAACCGAATATTACACTGAAGGTTGTACCAATACCAAAGGTTGCTCCGAATAAGGACCAAGGTTATGGATTTATAGTAGTTAGTAGTTAGACTTAAAGGGCCACACTCTAGGAAATATGAAGGTGTTTCTTTAAACAAGAAAGTTGAATATCTACCTGTTGGGAAAAAACCAATGACGACTGTGGTGTCTTCACCTGCTAAACAAGCAAAATATAATGATGTGTCTACATCTAAGGCTAATTTGAATTATGTTAGACCCGTTTCCCGGGTACTTGGACCCTACCCTAGATGAAAATGGATTAAGGACTTTACGTGATTGGCCAGTCAACGAATATTGCGTAATGGTCAAACCCGATAGTCAAAGTGATAGTCAAAGAATGTGTTATAAGGTTATGAAAGTTTTGTGTGGCACAACAAGAAGGAAATAGACTTCAAGGGCTTAAGTTGTCATATGCCAAATTTGTTATAAGTTATTGTGGCCAAAATAGAAGCAAAGAGACTTGAGGGGCTATTCTTGCCATAAGCCCAAACTTGTTCCTAGATAAGTATATCGAGGGAATTCTAGAGAAATCCATATCATTCAAGGGTGTTTGTTGAGGTCCGGTTTTGAGAGAGAAAAAGATAGGGAAATTGGAAGGTTGATGAATAAAGAGTATGATGATGTTTATATGTTCCAATCCAAGAGTAAGGTGCTTAGCTATGATCCACCCAAGTAAGTAATCTCTCTATCTAGTGTTAATTGATGAATTGAGAAGTTAGGGTTTATGAACCCTAACTTGGGAAAGATTGGTAAATGGTTTTGTAGGCTATATAAGAAGTTATAGTAATTATGTGGTGATTTATGATGGGTTAAGTTAATAAGTTTATGAGCTTGATCATCATATAATCAATGTATGATTATATGATGATTAGAGGTGTTAGTGGTAAGTTAATGGTTGTATAAACCATTGTTATAGTTTTTTTTTGGTTATGTGTTCAAGTGTTTGTATTTATAGTGATTATGACATAGGGTGATGATGATGAGGATGATGATGGTTATAAGGATGATGATGATGCTTTGATATGTTTAGCTTGGATTAAGGTAAGTATATGGTTATAACATGTTTTGTTAGCTTTATCATAATTATGTATGATAGTGGTTTATATTGTGAGTTTTATCATGTTGTTACATGGTAATGATGATGGATAGGATATAGGGCGCATTAGCTAGTTATGGATCCATTTCTAGGTGAGCTTAGTTAGTTATTGGGCTAACTATGGGTTGTGGTTCAACCATGAGGGTTGATCGTATTTACGCCGACTATGTTGGCATGAGGTAAGTTCCCCTATATCGCTAGCTTAACTAGTGGTTAGACTAGTTATAATTATAGCATAATTTATATTACGCGTTGTTGAGCTTGTTATGCTATGTACTTACTAAGCGAAAGCTTATGGTTTAGTTGTTTAACCTTTTTGTAGGCTCTTGTGATTGTGGATGGCGTGGAATAAGGAGTATGGTTCAATTATGCGGAAGGATAGAAGGTGGTATGCATTTAGGAGCTTAGTATAGAATACCGAGCTCAAGTGTCATGTTTGCACCCTCGTGAGTCATTAATGTTTTGTAAAGTATGGTCAAGTGTCAAGTTTATACCTTGGTGGTCAAGTGGTGTGTAAAAAGTATGTTTTGAGTGTTTACGGTCATGTTAAAGGGGCGTTTGGTATAACGTGTAATTATACTCATTTTGGGTTGCGAACGGGTAAAAGGTTATGATACAACTTTAATGTTTTAAGATAGTGATTTCAGAAAGGTTTGAGGTAGTACGGAAGTGTTATTGATGGTTTATAGTGTAAATGGGTCGAAACGGGCTTTGGTGCAAAACCCGTCAACTTGTAAAGTACTATTCCGAGGGTCAAACGGTAAATATTTTTGTATGAAAATGAGCCCAATGATATATTAATTAAATCTGGAAGGTTTGGTGAAATATCGAGTTCGTGAGGCCGGGTTTTCAAATACGGGACTTGGAAGTAGTTCCGGGAGGTTAGTAGCCTCCATCCGATCGGATGGAGGGTTCTGCCGATCGGTTGCAGCCCATCCTAATCGGATGCGGGAGCATGCCAATCGGATGGGTGATTTTTGACAGTTTTCGGCAATATTTGAAAAATTATATCTTTTAAAGCGTAAGTCGTTATGGGTCGTGCCACCCGTCGTTTTGAAGGTAATTGAGTCTAGTTTCATTTGAAAATAGTCTCAAGGTCTGAATGTTTATGGATTTTTATAAATGGTCAAAAGAGTATCAGGATGTCCGTAAAAGTCAAGCGTTTACGCGCAAAAAGTTTTAATTTTTGGTATAAGCGGGCACGGGGTGTAACAAATTACGCGTCAACATCCAGAAAAAAAATGTGGAGGTAAACACAACGAACCATTTTGATGTACATAATAGTTTCGATGATGGAAATAATGTTGAGAATGTGCCTATTAGTATGTCGAATAATACACCAAGTGGGGCTCCATCTGTGGAATTGGGCAAAAAGGTGGACGAGGTACATGAGATTAATGACAAGGAGGATAAACCTAGTATGAATGATGCTTTTGATAAAGTCTTGGAGAGTTTGGGAACATGTCTTACAGGGACTGATTAGACTGACGACCAGAATGATAATCAAAGTCCAACTTCCTTAGCTAGAAAACTTGATGATATTGAAAAGCTAATGCTCGAGGGGAAGCTCGTACAAGTGGGTGATTATGGAAATCCAATGACAGGGAAACATGTGGGAACAAGCACACAACAGAAGAAGAGTGCTTCGAGTATGAAACCAGTGGCAACAAATCCACAGCAGCGTTCTTCGAATGTGTGTGATGAGGATTCGGAAGTGGAGGATATACATGATCAAACTGTGAATTTCATGGCTTCTAAGTCAAGGGGAAGTGGATTCGGGACAAAGAGCTTGTATGAACAATGGGAGAATACGCGGGATGATGATCCATATGATGATGACACTGAGTACAATATGCATGATCTATCCGAAGAAAAATTGGCTTTCTATGACGCTTGAGATATCAAGGTTCGCGGTAAAAAAAAAGCCGTAGATTATATTTTGAGTCGTTAGAGTAGAATGTAATCTAATAATAGTTGTTACTTCATTTATAGAAGTAGGTTGCTTTTCATGTTAACATTACCGTCAATGTAACGGGCTGAGATATGAGATTTTACCTATATCCGTTGTACTTAAACATTTTTTTGTTCTAATACATTTACAGGGAAACCTTTAACCAAAAAAAAAAAAAAAAAAACAGATTATAGGCTAGTGATACTTATTACAAAAGTACACTTAAACCATGTCTTTTATCACCCATATATGAAATCTACTTGGACACTGATATTGGTTAGTTGTATTCAAACTAATAATGGAGGGTGAAAAGCAACAAGATGTGAACAACTATTAACATGGGATTGTGGGTCACGTAATCTCACTTCACTTTCTCTGATTTTGGTTGTTTTTTTATTATTTATTTATTATTATTATTATTATTATTTTTTTTTTTGTGACCTTTTTATCTTGAATACAAATGAATTGCAGCGATAAAACCTTATCAGCGGGGCCTTATTCATCCATCGGCATTTCTACATATTTATTATATCCTATTGCACACATAGTAATAATTACATGGTGGAAAGTAGTGCTCTAAGGTAGCTTTGTATATTATGTCACTAAGTTATTGACCCGTGAAATTCACGGGATTAAATTAGAATATATAGATAGATATATTCGTTATTCAGGTAGTGTTGAGAGTTGACTAACAAAAGTTTCTATCAGGTGGTAAAACCTTCAATTATTTTCCAAGAAATAAATTGTATCTATAACGAGCAGGGACGGGCGACCTAGGACTTTTGAAGAAGTGTTGCACAAAACTTACTTTCGAGAGTGTCGCACATATTTCTTTTATCATAATTTGCACCATAAAGAAATTTTGGGATACATTAAAGTTGTATCATAAAGAAATAAAGTATATTATGGGGTTGCACGTATAAAATCCGACACTTTTCAGTAAAATTACACTTCGTGACTCAATATCGGGTGTAGCCCGTGTCACACCAAGCTCCCATGTAAATCGATCGGTCCTTGATAACGGGTCAAACTACTAACTCTTTGAACATGGATAAAAATGAAACGGGTCAAATGGATCGAAACTGAAGCAAAAGTGTACAATTTTTTTAAGTCATTTAATTAAATATATAATATAATTGTGATATAAGATTTGACAACCATTGTTATAACGAATACTGTAAAAAACAAATGTAGTATATTAGTGTTGATGTCGACTTTTCTTGGAGAAGATGAACCGAACCACTTATGCTATCATACAACACACGACAAGAACAAGGATGACTCACAAACACAATAAGAGAACAAGAGAGGTGTGGATCTTATGTTAAAATATCTAGTCGAATGCTTATTATCTTGGGAAGAGAATAATACAATGACTAATGTAAAACACACACACACTCTCTACTAAACAATGAGACACACTTACAAATGAGAGAGTGTGTGTGGTTTTGATGTTGGCTGCCAATCCAAATGGGTTGGATGGGCTTTACATTGGACCTTATTGTGGGCTAATATATGCACTCCACTTATAACTTAAGATACTAGTAACACTAATGCTACTAGCCCACTTAACTTAATACATTTTATACATGACACTTTGATTCTAAACTACAAATGACCATCACTTCCAAAGTAGCATAAATTAAATGCTAACAATCTCCCCCTAAAGGATGGTCATTTCAATGATGCTCCCGTGATTGGTCTTTTGCTTTTGACGTCTTGAACTTTGTGTGTCAATGTATAATATTCTTCAATTAATTTTCCTTCATGCACTGTGATCTTCAAAGAATCATCTTGTGGTTTTCCTTGCCTTGATCTACATCTTCTGTTCAGCAGCTTCAATGTTGTAGATGATAATGGTGGATGAACTTTCGTCGGTACCTGCATAAGACAGTTAGCAATAAATCGTGCAGCGGCCATCATGTCGTGAGGCAAGATCCTTGGATCTCATTAAGACTCATACAACTTGTATCCTTTTGAGTGAACACAAGTGTATTGCATAGGAAGTGTTCCTAAGAGATCTTTTGATGTATCTCATGTCTCTAGACTCAATTATGTGCGTTTTGGTTTTAGTCGTCGGAGGCATGGAGCAGAGTGCCACCTTTTCAATATCAACACATCTCGGAATGAGAGGCCGATAGATTATGTAGTGTTCTCCGTGAGAAATGAAACAAATATCTTTTAAGAGATATCTGAGTGGATATGAGGGGTGCTGCAATGCGTCACTGGGTCCATGACGTCTTGTCTTCAATACCAGTATCACCTTAGTGAGAACCGATAGCAGATGTATTGACCCGGTTTCTGACCTAAGTTTTCATGGAGGGCTATTTCTTTTCACCCTTACAAAAACTTTTCTTTTTCATTCTTCAACCCCTTCTTTCTCTTTTCTCATTATACTCCTTTTTTCAATCTTACCTAAGGACTTCTAATGCTAAGCTATTGGAATTGTCCTTGGGTAGATCCCTCCGGTTCTGGCGGATCATTGGACATAACCTAGCCATAATCACCTTATTACTCCATGATTATCCTAGATTATTTGTCACATGCCATTAAACCTTGTGAAAATCTCTCAAGGTGTTTATTGGAAAAACACATTTTGATAACACAATGAGAGTTTTTGCATTTTTGAAACACTCCCCCTTCACATGTGCTCATGCATTTTTGAAATAAATTGCACATGTTGGGTAGAGTTCGCATATTTGAAATGATCGATTTTCAGTGATCATGACCTTCGCGAGACACGCTTACATCACTAGTTAGACTAGTTTGAAATTATTACCCGTCCCGGTCATATTCAATGATCATCTCTCGAATTGGTACATTCTTCTCAGACAAGTCCTTTGCGAGACACGCTTGCATCACTGGTAAACCAGCTTGAAATTATTACCCGTCCAGGACATGTCTTTTCGAGAACGGACATTTAGTTTCGTCAATTCGAGGGTTCATGCTGAGTCTTTTTGAAGAACTCGTTTTGAGATTCAAACGACAAAACTTCTTTTAGATCACATTTTAATCACGTTCTCTCCCCCATATTTATAATAAACACCTAATCTCCCCCTCAAAAATAGCATGAAGTGGTATTTTTGAAAACAGTTGATTAAAATGAAACTTGTTGTGGAGAGACGGACTGATTTTAGCATGAAATTGGAACATTTTTCTTTTTCTACTCCCCCTTAATCAGAGCAAATGGTTAAACTTTTGAGTTTAAAAGCATTTAGTGGTCTTTGAGGGAGTTGTTGTGAGCACAAAATTTATAAAAAGACTTTGAAAAATCTTTTGAAACAATTTTGATTAAGTGCTCATTGGTTTAGCTTTTTGCCATTAACATTGCGAGTCCTGATCAGAAATAATCAGAAGTCATTCAATGTAGCCTTTAGTATGAAATCTTTTCGAGTTGGAGTACTCGGGCCACGATAAAAGATTTCACAATAAAGCACGGGTCTCGTACTGAAATGTACGAAAGCCTTAATGAAGAAAAATTTGAGAAACGACATGTTTTAGAAAAACATAAAAAAGAACTATCGCTCAAGCATCTGTACATGCCCGTATCATTGTTGAATGACATTTCTAAGTACGTACAGAATATCGATTATACGAGAGACATGTCGTGAGAAGAATATTTTTGGTTTTTGAGTTTTATATATATTTTTTAGGGATAATTACTAAAATAACCCGATTGCCCAACTGCTAAGAGTATCTATCCCGATCTCAAAAAATTCCCCCCTTAGCCCAGGGCAACTCGTATAATCACGTATTGTACGGTAGTGTATTTTGGGCAACTTTTATTTGTTGGGCAACCGTATACTTTACAGATGGTTTTTTGGTCATTTCAAAAATTTTACACTATTCTGCTTTCATTACTGTTCATACCGTATTCGAAAATAAAATTTTAAAAACAAACAGCATCTCCTCTATACACTTCTTCCCTCCATCTCGTTTCACAGTCACGGTAAAAAAAAAAATAAACTGGGTTTATGTTCGCGCTTGTTTATCTTGTTACACTATTATTTCAATCTCCAATCTACTACCATTGTTTTCCCTGATTGTCATCTGAAAACAGAGTAACTGTTCATTGAACAGTGTTCCAATAAAATCTTTTAACACCGTCGATTGTTTGTTTGATTAGAAAAAATGTGGTATAATATGGTATGTACAGCGTATTACGAATCTTTATTACATTTGTTTTGTATCGTTATTGATTTTTGTTTATCTGGTATAATATAGTGTTGTTTGTTTGTTTATGCATTTATGTGGATTATGATTTGATTTTTGTTTTGGGATGTATTTGATAAGCCACGATTTTGGGTTGTATCTGATACGCCATGCCTGATTCAAATAAGGTCATAAGCAAAACACCCTATTCTTATGGTCCAACACTAAGTGGTTGTAGTTAAGTTGTAATCATCTGAACTGTGTATGATAGTGTTTACGCTGGCTGTATACATGTGTTCAAACTTATTTTGTTATGAATTGTATGTTCTGAGTTAACATATTTTTTCCTTTTAGGACTATGAAGCTAAAGTAATCATTAGTAGCAAACTCAACTACTTTTGGTTGATAAATCGGAAATTAGACGCAAAACGACGGAACTTGTTTAGGAGTACATGCTTTGGAAAATGGTTGGATTTGTTATACTTTGAACATGAAACACACGTCATTGACTATATGGTACGGAAACAAAGAAGAGTGGACGAGTCTCATTATGATATGCCCTTTATCTATTACCTAGATGGACATACTCTGCATTTTGGTCGTCCTGAGTTTTGTCTAATGACGGGGTTGCGGTTTGGAAGTGTGAGCTTTGAGTTATACACTTCTGGTGCTCTCAAATTTCGTGATAGGGTGTTTCCTGACAAGCGAGGTTTGATTGTAACCAACTTAGACCTTATTGGTGTCATCGAGGATGAAGAGCAGTTTCGCAAGCTATGTGATGAAGACGCAATACGGATATCTCTTTTGTTAGTCTTAGAGGTGATCTTTATGGGTCGTTTATTGACATCCCAAGTTGATGACACATTGATGAGGTTGGTTGAAAACCTAGAAGCTTGGAATGCATTTCCGTGGGGTGAACATATTTGGACCCATTTATATGACCAAAATCTGTTCCGACCTATACTTTGTCTGGATTTGTATTTGCTTTCCAGGTTTGTATTTATTTTTATTAATAATATATTTTTCAGCCGAACATTTTGATGGACTGATTGATATGTTTGTGTTTTACAATTTGTTTAGATTTGGATACTCGAGTCTTTTGAAAGATCTGAACGTTGGTGGAGTAAAGACCCTAATGTGATTCCAAGAGCTATTGCATGGTCTATGAAGTCACCATTCAAAAGAAGTGACTGTTCCCACCTTTTTTCAGAGGTCTCTATTTTTTTCTATTTGTATTTACGTAAAATAAATTGTTGAATCCCTGTTGAGCAATGATCTTTTTTTTTTCTTGAATTGAAACAAAATTAATCACTACGCCGAATATAATGAATAATCTTAAGGAGAGCAATGAACACACATAGGTAGGAGCCTGTTATTTTTGTACTATCCCTTATGCTTCTTTCTAAGTTGCAGAACCAAACTTGTAGGATCGACGCCTTGATTGATCTTTGAGCCAATAAAAATCTCTGTATGACAAACTTATATTTATGCGGAAACTAAATATAAGATTGTGAAGAAGACAATGACTAATGAACTATGATCCTGTATGGATCTTTTATTAACTTTTGTATTCCATTACCAAAACATATATGAAACTCTAAGCCGTATGTTTATTTTATAGGCAAGAAACCCTAATACGACTTTTACGGAAACGTGTGTAGACATAAACACAAATCTCTTCCTAGAATAACTGTAACTAACATACTAAAAATAAGCAACGACCAGCAGCAATAAACACTGCCAGCAGGAACACACCAAAGCTACCAGCAGGATTGCACTTGCGCAGTAGCAAGATTAAGTAACCAGAAGCAACATCTTTAAAGCAAACATTTCCAGCAGCAACCTCTATATAAAAGCAGCAACATAATATAATCATCTGCAATTAAGCTGGTTACCATGTAATTCTCTTGATCTTGACTGCTACTATGACAATGTGTACATCAAATCACTTAAGTTTCATACTATTCTCATCACTTCCAGGTGTGTTAACTCCTGTGAGAGGTGAATCATTGAAAATTAATGGATTTGATGTCTTTTTACCAATAGCCATCACTACTGGAGTAGCCAATGTTTTTGTGTGTAAGACCATGGTACATTGATAACCATATGATTTTTAGTAAATCATCAACTATAAACGGATTTGACTTGTCTTTACCTGTAGCCGTTTGCTCAGGACTAGCCAATTCTTGGTTACAGCAGAACCTTGGTGAATTGAGTACCAAATATGGTTTTCAAACTGCCTTTACCACAAGCCATATGCATGTGGGCTAGCCAATTCTTAGGAAACCCAAAAGGGTAAAATCCATGGTGAATTGAACACCATTTCAACTCTCAGTTCTTAAACATGGGTGAGTTGAAGTACCCTAATAGTTTTGAGCAAACTATCACAGCTATAAATGGATTTGAGGATCACACCAGAGCCGTACCCTCATGGTGAGCCAACTTTTCCTTGTCTGCTAGACATGGTAAGTTGAATACCATTTGTTGTGTGGTTCAAGAACCAACACTGTACCTGCAAGTGGTGCCCTCAAAACAAACAAGTTTGCAAAATAAACTAAATACGAAGATTTTTATAATTTTTTTAATTTTCTATTTATTTATTTAATTATTTTTGAGTACTGAAAGAAAGAAAAGAAAATTATACAACAACAAGAAGAAAATAAGCCTCCCCTTAGGCTTATACCAAAATCAAACAGATCAACCATTGGTAGTGGCAATTTGATTTTTGATAAATCTAACCAATTGTTCAGCTGTGGTCATATCATTCCCAACAGCCATTTTGCTGACCTTCAACTTACTTTTAAGCATTCTTTCCATCAGCTCTACAGACAAAGGATACTGAACATCCGCAAACATAAATAACACCTTATTAGAGATGGTTTCAAGGACATGAACATTAGAAGGAGAATACAACCTCCAACTATGAACTCTCCAAGACTGTTGATCAAACCAAACATTACAAGAACCTCCTCCCACTTGAGAATCCATTAAAACTTTCAAATCACCCCAAAGGTGAAGACCAAACCCAGAAGGCTTATTAGATTCATAATACTGTTCCACCATTCGATACAAGTTAATCAAATCTTTTTTGGTCACCAAATGCAGAATCTCCCGAAGAAAGATGAACTGTTTAATTTTGCCATCCAGTGTGAACAACATATTGACTTCCCCTCCAGGTATAGTCACAACTTGCCAATGAGCAATATGACCACACAAAAGAGAGGAATAATCTTCAGATTCACTCTCTGAAGCCAACTGAATAAACTCCTCATCATCCATTTCTGCAATAGATTCAGCATAATGCTTCTTAGCATGACTCTTTTTTCTGGTGCTGGGAGTAGAAGAGGATGACTGACACTGAGCAGTTTTAGCAGTTTCAGGAGCAGCGGAAGCTTGGTGATCAGCAGGAATAGAAAACTTTTTTCTTGAGAGTGAGGAAGTATCAAGGACAGAGACATCACCAGAAAGGTCAGCAGAATCAGTGACTTTAAATCTCTTGGAAGAAGGTTCTTCCAATGAAGATGAAGGCTTGGCTGGAAAACCTTTCATGATCCTGTCATAGTACCTGTCTAGGTCTTCATCTGACATATTCCTCACCTGAGTCATAGTCCACCCAGAAGAACAAAATTGAATACTCTGATTCTTGACAACTTGTCTCTTAACATTTCTCATTTCTGCATATGTAAGAGGTTTATTCCTTTTATCCTTGGCTTTGAGTTCTGCAAGAGCCCTTGTCCTTTGCTTTGTCAATGCAGCCATTTTGGCAGGAAAATCATCATCTGAGATATCAATGCCCAAAATTTCCTTGGCCAGGTTAGGATTGGCAGCCACTTGAGAAGAAAGATGCATCCAATCTGCTTCAGAATAATGTAAAGAAGCAGCAGCCAACTCTTTTTGTCTTTCTGGAGGCAAAGTGGTTGTAAAAGGTCTATCAGTCGTTGCTAAATATGCAGCATGAAGCTGCTTAGCCATGGCTTCCCCCATCATGTCATCTTCATGGTTTTTAAGCAACCTTTCTTGCTCAGCCCTTTCTTTATCAGAGACCAAACCCCCAAGTTCATCCAGCATTGCAGGAGTAGGATCAGATACAGCAGGAATGGGAGTGTCACTTGCAGGGGCAATGGTAACATTACCAGTAGCAATGGAGGAGCTACCAGGTGGATCACTATGAGGCTTAGGATCAGCTTTATCAATTCCAGCTGGATCAATGACAGCAGGAATAGATTGACCGTTAGGGGGAACGATAGTACTACCAGAAGCAATGATAGAACTATCAGCAGCAACACCAGTGGAAAGATGACCAACAGAAAGGTCTTGAGTACCAGAAGAAGTAGCAGCATCAACATGAACAGAAGAATCAGCAGTAAGAGCTGCACTCCTAGATACATCATCCACATCATACTTCTTCACTAGTCTCCTTTTGTACCTGCTCCTTGTACTAATGACTGGAGACTTGGCGGAAATTTCCGAACTTGCTTTGGCCAACAATTTTAGAGGGTCCAAATTCAAAGCAGCCTCACCCTCTTCTGAGTCAGAAAGCACAGCTTTTCTTTTCTTGCTCTTTAACTGATCTTCCAAAGTTGCAACTCTATCAACCAACTTATGGATTGTATAATGAAAATTCTCTTTTGTTTCCTTCACTTCCTTTTCCAAAGCAATCACCTTGTCTCCAAGCTCCTTTTCGGTGTCATGTAACGCAGACTCCAAATCTGCAATTTTCTGCTTATACCTGTCAACTACAGTTGACACAGAGGTGAGAGCATCAAGATTCTCAGCTGCACCAGTACCTGTGGTGTGATGAGCTTCGTTGGATCTGGGTGGAGACACATGAGAATCTCCACCAATATTGGTTTCAAACTCAAAAGGCTGCCTAGATGGACTAGGATATGATACCCTGGATGAGGAAGGAACATCAACAGAAGGCATAACTGAGGGTGTTGGTTTGTCAACATGAGGCCCTACAGGTGTGGTCTGGACTATAGGCTCAAGTGGGTCAATAGGTTCAGGTGAGGGCACCCTGGGAGATGGTGGTAACTGGGCTTCAGAAGCATTGGATGCACTTGCACCAGCAGCATCTGATGCCCCAGTACCAGCAGGAATGGGTGGATTAGCATCAGCAGCATTGACTACTGCATCACCAGCTGCATCAGCTGCACCACCAGCTGCATTAGCTGCTCCAGCAGGTTCACCAGGCAACATAGCTGGTAAAAGAGGCATATGGTCTCCCACAAATCTAGTCTTCATAGTTGCAAACAATTTAGCAGTCAACTTAGGCATGATCCTAGGTAAGGGGTCAGTGGTCTGAACACCTACAATGATTTGTAAGAATCTAGGGTACATGAGGAATTTGGTTTTAACTTTATCTATATTCCTTATCATTCCCTCAAATATGTATTTAGACCAATTGAATACCCTCCCATCAGACAAACAAATAAGGGCAGAGGCAATGTGACTACCAAATTGATCCCACCCACCAGACTTTTTACTAAGGCATTGCAACAAAGTGTGAATAAGAAACCTCCATTGAGGTGAAACCTTCTTCTTTAGAAATGTAAAGTTACCAGCAATTGGATACCCTATTGCTTCCATCCCATCTAAAATCTGCTGCTCAGATAAGTCATACAGCCCATTCTCATCATTTAGCTGAAGATGAACTCGAATAGACTCCTCAGTAATAATGTGTTCTTGCCCATCAATCGTTGCAACTATCTCCTGAGGTCTTCCCACAATCGTTCGAACAACAGCAGTATCCCAAAATTGGCGCACCAGTGAGTCATATACCACCATTGGGCAATGAGTAATAGCAAACCTAAGAGAGGAACCTCTTAAGAAGGAAAGAATCTGATCATATCCTTCACTTCGATCAGAAGATTCAAGAAATCCAACTTTGTTGTGATCTTCTTTGTATTCAAGGGTTGCCATAGTGTTGAATCAGGGATTGAGATGTGCAAATAAGAAGGAATGAGATGTGCAATTGATTTGAGAGACTGAGGTTATTTTGGGAGAGGAATTTAATATTTAGTTCGTGAATACGGTTTCCAAATTTAGCAGCTTTAAATTCTAAATTTCTCGCGTAAACTTTGACCAATTTGAATTTAATTTATTCTCAAAATTAATCCCCCAAATTGTTAAACGTCCGCAGCAATGAAGTCAACCAGAGTACCTTTGAATAAAAAACACTACCAGCAGCAACGTTAAGTCAACCGGCAGCAATGAGATGGTCAATCGGCAGCAATGAATGATGTGTGACAAACGTCAAATCCCCAATTATATTTATTATTATATACATATATATATATATATATATATATATATATATATATATATATATATATAATATACATATATAAAAGAGCAGGATTTGTGGAGCTCCATTTGATCGACACGTGGCTACGTAATTAAACGAAACATGTCCCTATTGACTTAAAGATGAGAAGCCACGTATAACATTGCTGGAGACATTCTATTGGTTGTGTGGATGTGGGCTAGTAGAAAATGTTTGGGCCGAAAGAAAAGGCTAAAGGGGCCTGTTTTGAAGGCAACATTTTTACTAATATTTTATGCATATGTTTCCGAGTCCACCATCTATGTATTATATAGAGAATAAATAATTTTAAAAAAAAATGTATATAAATAAATAAATAAAAGGGCGCTCTGTATATCTCCATTTGATCGACACGTGGCTAAATAAATTAAAATAGGCAACTTTATAGTGTGTATCTCCTAAAAAATAGGCAACTTTATAAAAGGGATAAAAATCTAGGTACCGTGAATATAACACATGCCTTTATAAAATTGGGCAATAAATTATATTGGCTTTCCAAAAAAAAAAAAAAGTTATAGGCAGTTGAGCAAACTATCCACATTTGGAAATTTCAGTCGATACTCGCAACAAGTTGAACTTGGATAATTTGTGTACCTTTCCAAGACTTTGAAAAGACAAGACAATTCACTTAATGTCTAGTCCAACATGCAAGGTAGGCACGCCAGCTACAAGTTTAGGCACGTGGCCAGACGAAAGAGTCAGCCAACGTCACTGTTCACACGTGAAACTACAGTGTTTCCTCTTCTATAAAAGGTTTTTACAACGAATGAAGGCGCAACCAACCCCGCAAAAAACAATAAGGACATCTAACACACACAATCACAACCGTTTTAGAGAAGTTGAAGATGTTATCGTTCTTTTACGACTGGTTCCTGAATAACAATATAAAGTTGCTTACCATATATTATAACCACGGTCTTCACTCAATGACAAAATGTCATTTGCTAATGATCATCATTTACATACTCGTTTATTCAAGCATGTACTCACACATTAAGTGGGTTACCATGCAGCGTCAAGAGGGTCATCTCACGGCCCACACATGTTCTTAAATGACTACTAATAGCACTTAGTCGTTCTTAAATGACGACTAATAACTCTAAACCATAACGCTCTACAATCTAAACTCCCATCCAGTGAAGTAGACTCCCATTGGCCATCAAGGGTCTCGTTAGAAGAATCAAGGCTCTCGTTGGCATCAAAGTGGTATCACGAAAAGGGAGATGGATAATGAGAAGAGCCCACGCTACTAGGGAGATACAGGGGCAATTCATTGCATAGAGTTAGGACCCGATAAAGCTAAAAAGGCTCCTACAACATCAAACAACAAATGATTAAAATGATGCCTTCAATTTTTTTGCAGGCCTGACATGGAAAACTTGTAACCATACTAAGTGGTATATACACTTCTTTTAAGCGACTTCTCACCCAAAACACCACATTATTTCGTAGTGTAACTTTTTTATAAAACATTGTTGTGTACTTTATTTTTAATTTCGTAGGTTTTAATTTTTTTTTTTTTGTTTTTGTTCTTTTATTTATGTTATTTGTTGTGTATTTATTTTTAAAAATTCAACGTTTGCTTCCATTTTATAAAGACGTTAGTAAACGATTGTTTGCAAAGTAGAAACAATAAATATATGAACTTGTGTTGAGCATTTACAATGGCAAAAGTCTTTAATGACTTTTTGCATTTAATGCATTAAATGATGCTATAAAAAGGTTTTTGCAAAAACCTATCACTCCAATGCAACAAATTACCCTATCACTTTTTGTATTTAATTATATTCCATATAAATTACCCTTACGTATTTATATTTTTACAAAATGATTTTCAAAAAACATAAATCAATTTTCATATCGTTGTGTATATATTTACTTTTAAAATTTGGCAAACTTATAAAAAACGTTATGCGGTATTTAAAAAATGGGCAACTTTAAAACGGGTAACTTTAAATGAAAGTTAATGGTCACTATATAATTTTTTTTATATTTTTTTTTATTATTTTTATTTTAAACTTTTTTTTTGGGTTGTGAAATAAAATAAAGTTGAAGTACTTTTGTGTACTGTATGAAGCGCAACCTACATGGGAAAATTATGCATCGTTTTAAAAACTGGGCAACTTACAAAGGATGGTCAACTAAAACTGAGCATCATAAAAATGACTATACTAAATTGGGTAAATTGGTAGTGCCATGTCATAAACATTCTACTGCTGGTAGGCTAAATGTTCAACTGCTTGGTTTAGTTGTTACATGGCCGCCATAACCAATTTTGTTGCCATCACTCGAAAGAACAAACAATATGTTGTTTAAGTATCGACGTTTAATTGGTTTGTCTTTTTGTTGTACAATTCATGGATAAAACAATCAAAATTAATTGGACAACTTAAATAAATGGGCAACGTAAAATGGTGGTGGTTTTACAACTTGGGCAACTAATAATGGGCAACTAAATATGTGATGCTGCTGGTAGCTCTTCCATTTGGACAACTTAAATAAATGGGCAACGTAAAATGGTGGTGGTTTTACAACTTGGGCAACTAATAATGGGCAACTAAATATGTGATGCTGCTGGTAGCTCTTCCATTTGGACAACTTAAATAAATGGGCAACGTAAAATGGTGGTGGTTTTACAACTTGGGCAACTAATAATGGGCAACTAAATATGTGATGCTGCTGGTAGCTCTTCCATTGCTACTGGTAGTGACACCCTTGCTCCTCTGGACGTATTCTTGCTTGGTTTTTTTATGTGATAGTCATGAAAAAGAAAATTAACAATTGGTAAAGGTACCTACTTTCTTTTGCAGGAAATTAAAAATAGTTACAATTAAGCTCCTTCGTTATGTCACGAATACATGTTATCTCCATTCAATTAGAAAGAAAAGTAGGCAACTTTCCCACTTTTATACACTAGTCATCATTTCCCCATAACTAATTACTAAATGCATACAAATTAAAGGAAACTGCAAAGTTAATACACTTATGGTAATCATATCCTATTTTTAATGATGTTGATTAGGTACAAATGAGACGGGAGCTTGAATCTGTTATCTTCACTTGTAAGTAGCTTTTTCATTGCAAATCAACCGGATTTTAACCTAGCCGGCACGAATGTCCTTTGTCCTTCCGGGCAGGGCAGCAACAAGGATGAGAAATAAGGGATTTTTATCCTCTTCCCAACCATCTGTCCCCCTTTAATAGCCTCTGATGATCCACCATTTTTCCCTTCAAATATGGTTATTACTGAGACTAACCATATTACACCCTTGGATGTTCCACTCTCATAAACTTACATGGAACTAAGTTCCCAACAAGATTCCACCAGTATTTAACAACTGGTGGTGCTGAGGGGGAGTGAAGGAAAAGCTTGTGGATAGGCAGTTAGAGCAAATCCTCGCACCAGAAAGGTTGAATGTAACTTTCTCGTTTAAGGAGACACTCGACAACAACATGCAGGGGATTTGGATGTTAGGGTTTTGGTAGAGGATGATGGTTGTATGTTATTAGCCGTCATTTAAGAACGGCTAAAAGTTATTAGCAGTCATTTAAGAACGGATCTAGATCATAAGAATGATCCACCCTGTCTGAGACCATTTGTAGGGCCGCTTTAAAACTTGTGCAACTGGTGAATTAACAAGATATACATGAACACGTGCCGTTTGGACATCGAAAAGACAACGACTCTATGATGCATGCTGGGAAAAATTACAAGGTTACTCCAGTGAGAGCCGATTGAAAGTTATTAGTAGGCTTGGGTTGAGAGCCGATTGAAAGTTATTAGTAGGCTTGGGTTAATTTTGATGAGGATCGTAATAGGTTATGGATTTCAGACTTGTTACTCTCGTTGAATGCGCACGTTCTGCTTTGGTTGGAAGTGATTTATATAGCGATAAGATTACTGTTGCTTCACTTGTGTATAGTGATCTTATTTGAATTTTGAATTTTTTATGCTTAATTATATATCCACAATGGCATTATTTAATTAACAACAACAACAATAAATGATGAACTGAATACTCCCTATGCAATCATTTCGCTTCCCTTCTGAAAGGTTAAATTCATAATGATAAATAATAATAACACAATTTGTAAAAAAGTTGGTGTTTTTACAAATGTATTTGTTTTTACCTTAGTTTCGGGTTGAACATATACAATGGTAGAAATTGATTTGAGAGACTGAGGTTATTTTGGGAGAGGAATTTTATATTTAGTTCGTGAATACGGTTTCCAAATTTAGCAGCTTTAAATTCTAAATTTCTCGCGTAAACTTTGACCAATTTGAATTTAATTTATTCCCAAAATTAATCCCCCAAATTGTTAAACGTCCGCAGCAATGAAGTCAACCAGAGTACCTTTGAATAAAAAACACTACCAGCAGCAACGTTAAGTCAACCGGCAGCAATGAGATGGTCAATCGGCAGCAATGAATGATGTGTGACAAACGTCAAATCCCCAATTAACTCCAAACCAACCCAACATTTAATTCCATTAACCTCCCCTTAAGGCTATATAATCCCTTGAAAAATCAATCACAAAGAGTTGCTTGCAAACGAACATTTCCTTTAATTTTCAGTTTCCTTTAATGTTTATGTTTTTATTTATGAAGTAGGAAAGTTCCTTACTTTCATTTGTAAATGAATGGAGAGAACATGTATTCGTGATATAATGAAGGGGCTTAATTGTAACTATTTTTAATTTCCTACAAAAGAAATTTGGAACCTTTCCTACTTTCTTTATTTATTTATTAACTTATTAATATTAATATTTTTCATGCCTTTTACAACAAAAAACCAACCAAGTAAACGTCCTTTGTTAAACCACATACTTTGTGTGTAATGATGGTGGGTATAGGGGTTTGGTGTGTGGGTTTATTGGTTCCCGCGAAAAGAAGTACATATTCCTCACGTTGCGCCACGTGTTATAAAAGTAAATTTTGGATAGTGACTTGGTGAATAGTTGGGTCATGTCACGTTGGCCAACTTGTTATAAAGGCTGCTCCCTTCCTGTCCACTAATTTACAGCACAACACAGTTATAAAATTTGGGCAATTATTTATAAAATTTGGGCAACTGGTTATAAAATATGTGGAAGGTTAAAATAATAATAAAAAGTAATCATAACACCGTTCGTAAAGAGTAATTGTTTTTTCAAATGTATTTTTTTCCCCTTTGTATGAATTGAACATATAAAATGGTAAAATGGCACCACCAATAACAGTAGAACAAGACAAGTTTCAAAGCGACCAATACAAACCTCAGCAGTAGAAAGTTTTTGTGCCTAGCAGCATAAAGTAGCGAATTAGCAGTTTCCAATTTTATAAAGTTGCCCAATTTTTTAAGTTGCTCACCTTTTTATTATTGCCCATTAAAAATTTAAACGTTGCCAGATTTTGCCATGTAGGTTGCGCTACAGTCACACAAGTACATATACTTTACCCATTTTAAGTTGCCCATTTTTTTTGTTGCACATGTTGTAAGTTGCCCAATTTTGTTACCTAGTTTATAATGCCTTTTTAAGTTTCCCAATTTTTGGGTTGCCCATCATTTAAGCTGCCCATTTTTTAGTTGCCCATCTTTTAAATATTGCCCATTTTCTTACGATATCTTTCAGCTTATAAATCTTCCCAATCTTGAATAGTGATTTATATAGCGATAAGAATACTGTTGCTTCACTTGGGAATAGTGATCTTATTCGATTTTTTAATTTTTTATTGTTAATTATATCTTAAAAATGTCATTATTTAATTAACAAGAACAACAATAATTGATGAACTGAATAGTCCCTATGCAATCGTTTCGCTTCCCTTCTATGTTTTTCCAGATTTACATTATCATGTTAGATAGGTGTCATGTTATTGGCCATGTCCAAGCCAATTCTATGTTTTTGCAGATTTACATTATCATGTTTGTTATGTGTCTTATGGTTTCGTTACTGCGTTTGTAAGCTGTTTATGTTTGTGATACATATCAAAGACACTCAAAAAGTAAAAACATATAACACATTACACACTGAAAATGTTAATCATAAGATCCATTACATTTAATTAAATCGTTGATTTTACAAAAGGAACCCACCATAAGCAGTTGATTTTACAAAATCACACTATTTCACGCGCTCATAAATCACACTAGTTCAAACTGTAGCAAATAGCAAAATGATTGATACGTAGCCAAATCAATTCTACAAAATATTTCATGCATCCTTATCATACACAATAACGAAACATTACTACTTCCAAATTTAACACACTAAAGTCACCATATCATATGCTGGAATCTAACAATAAAACCTTCATGAAAGTTTCTTTATCTTTTCAAGGAATGCCGTTTTTTCGAATGTCCGCAACTGTGCTTCCTTGCAGTCAATTTCTAGTTTTATCTTCAAGGCGAGTTCCTTTTCTTGAACGGCATTGAAGAATGCTGCACTTTCCACGGCACGCAGACTCTTATCGAATTTCAAGTCATTAATAATACCTTGCCTCTTCTCCATACTATCATTCAGATCTTTAATTACATCAAACAGTTTTCTTGCTATTTGAAAATCTCTTTTGGTCTCCTCTTGGATTACAATTAGCCACATGTCTGACATACGGTTAGAGCTTGCTGTCTTTGCTAGTTCTTCTAAAGTTGGCCGATCCATATTTTATTACTTTAGTGGGTGATAGATAATAACGAATATATGTTATGTTGGTTAAGCGTGCCTTAAATACTTAAAAAAGTTAACCGTTACGGCTACTAATTACACTGAACAGTTGTATCGCATCACTACGGGTGTGAGTATTGTAAATTCATTGAACAGTTGTGCCCTTTAAAAAACAAATAAACCATTACGTTTTTTAAATACTCTTGCTTGGTTTGTTGTTTTAAACGCCATAAAAAAAATAACAATAAATATAAATAATAAGTAATTAAACAAATAAATACGTAAAAATTGAGGAAACTAAAATGTGAATACACTTATGGTAATCACATACTTTTAGTAATCACATAACTAGGTTGCCCTAAAAGAATGAAGTACGGAGTATTAATTAATTGGTTAAGGGTAAACTTGTCATTTGGCAAAAAAGTAAGAGAGATAAAGTAGTGATAGTGATGTTTTCCTAAAAGAATGTGGCATTAATTTTGGGACGGAGGGAGTATTATGAGTAGACCCATGAAGTGGCATTAAATTAAAACGAACACTACATGGCAAAAATACCAAACGTTTAAGAGAAAAGGGATGGGATATACTAACCCTCCCCCAAAATGTTAGCCGGACCCTCCCCTTTTTTTTCTTTTCTTTTTTTTTTTTTTTTTTTTTTTTTTTTTTTTTTTATTTTTATAATTTTGTTTATATCAAAAAGCTATAAACCTGAAAATGCGGAACAGAAAATATAAAGTTTAATAAGTCAAACGCTTAAAACTGTCAAAAATACGAAACAGAAACTGACAAAAACTGTGCTGTGCAGGGAAAAAATAGGGGACAAGTGGGGAGACAAAAGGCCTGCCACCCTTGTCCCCCCGTCCGGTTAACAATCCCCGAAAGAAAATGGGCAACACTTAAAAATGGTGGGCAATTTTTTAATTGGGCAATTTAAAAAGGCATTACAACAACCTTAAAAAATGGGCAACTAAACATATGTGCAACAAAAAAAATGGGCAACGTAATAAGGCATTTTATATCGCAACCTACATGGCAAAATTAGGCAATGTTTGAAAAAATGGGGAATTTTCAAATTATCGGCAACTTAATATTTGGCAAAATTTTAAACTTGTGTGTACTATAGAGCGACACTGCTGTAATTTGTCCCTTTACATCAGTTCCAAACCAGATAGAAGTTACCTACAGTCCAAGACGCATAACGAACACTACGTGTCAAATTTACGCAACGTATTAAGAAAATGGGCAATATTTAAAATATGGGAAACTAAAAAAATGTGCAACTTAAAAGGTGGGCAACTTAAACATGCATTACAACAAAGCCTTAAAAGATGCGCTACTAAATATGGGCAACTTAAATACATAGGCAACTTAAAAAAATAAAAATAAATAATAAGTAAATAAACACGTGAAAAAGAGATGAAAGTGACATGTTAATACACTTATAGTAATCACATAACTAGGTTGCCCAACGTCGATAAATATTTGCGCAAATTACCCAGCAAGGTTGACCAAAGTACCAAAAATAAACGGTGTAGTCTGTCGTTCAGAAGAATATGGGGTTCTCAAAGTACAAATAATAAATCTTGCTAGTACATATACTCAATCTAAAATGTACTACCAAAGTTGGTGAAACTTTTTTTTGCTGTATGGATCGATGTCTATTTACAGTATGTACTTTGTCCCTTTACCAAACTTGGTACGTAATTACGTATTTTCTAAAAGATTGTTGTGCACTTTATTTTTTATTTGGTATATTTGTAATTTTTTTATGTTTTGTTCATATTTTTATGTTACTGTGATATGGTTTTGTACTTACTAAAAGGTTGTTGTGCGTATTTGGTGACCTATTCTCTAAAAGATTGTTGCGTATTTATTTTTAAAAATAGGACATTTTTCCATTTTAAAAGCCTTACAAGATTTGGCTTTTCAAAGTAGACACAATAAATAAAGTAGATGACACATATATATTGGATTCTAATTGCTTATGATTACACCTACAGGTAGAAGTGCCTGTGAACTGTAGAGCAACCTACGTGGCAAAATTGGGCAACGTTTACTAAAATTGGGCAATGTAAAAAAGATGGGCAACTTTATATTGATGCATCGTTGTGGCTAGACAACATGTCAGTAAATAAGATATTTCCATATTTATTGGTGCACTTTTCCCAGTTTGGTATCTTTTATTAGCTTTCCATATTTATTGAGATTAGAATTGTTATATGCTGACTTTTGTTAGGAAGTCAGGAAATAAGATATTTCTCATTGCTGCCGATAGTGTAAGCTGGTTCCTGCCGACAGTTGTGGTTCCTGCTCAAGCTCATTGCCGCTGATTGTTATATTTTGTTTCTGCCGATAGTAGTCATTACTGCGGGTTTTTTTGTTAGTTATCCCGTATGTTTACAAAGTTTGTTAGCTTTATTTTTAGAAGAGATTCATGTATATCTCTTCACAGTTGTTGTTAGTATAAAAGAAACACCCGTCTATGAGTTATGTACACCTTTATCAATTTCAATATCAATTATCTTTAGTTTATATTCGATCCATAGAGGATCAAAACCTTCTTGTAGTTTATGCATGTATGGGTTGAATACTCTATGACAATCAACGTCGTATTTTGTTGTTTGCAATTACCTTATTTGTTATTACCAAATACTGTATAAAGATTTATAAAAATTGTTTTATTCCAACACTTTTGCAAAAACTGCTTCAAGCAAGACGACATTGGAGTTCAATTGGGTTTTAATGAGCAAAGTAGTTTGGTACCCAAAAGGTGTATTTAAGTTGGCCAAAATAGTTATGGCATAACTATTGTTGCTCTATTGTTATTTTGGTACGTCGGTTGCAAACCATGACAAACATAAACAAGTTAAATAATACAACAGAATAAAAACATAACATAGTACAATTACTAAGTATCTGCTGAAATGATAAACCAGTACGATTACTATATAGTAGCCAATAATTTGAAGGTTACATGTTAACGAACGCCTTCCGTTGATGACAGTAACAAGGTTCCAAAGGCGAATGACACTAGACTTCGAAGCCATACTGAAAACTTGTCAAACGACGAATCTGGATCCATAACTTCATACCTTCTCAAACCGGAGGTAAACCTGTTCAGATAAATGTATGAAATTAGTGTTAACGTTTTAACATGTGTAAGTGTACTAGACAATATTTGTGAGTGTCAGTATATAATACGAATGCAATTGAATGATAGCTTAAAATGTAAACGTACTGTACAACGCACGGTCTGGGAGGCTTGCCAGAAGAAGAGATTCTTTGTAAGGAGCGATGTAGAATGAACCAGCATTTCCTTCAATTCCCAAACTAACAAAGTGTCCAACCTGATGATCGTAGACAAAAATTGTGTTACCCAAAATGTTTCCGACATTGCCTTCCACTATTGGAGCTTGCCTACTTGTAAAGCCAACCAGCCTAATCGCCATGGGGGCAGGGATGCAGAATAGATTTGAAAATCGTGTTACGGATGCACCATCCACCTCCAAAAGCCATGCGCTGAACAGTGGGACCTCAGAATTCATGATCATACCAGAAAGCACAAGAGAGTTTCCTAGCTCGTGAACAGAAAAAGAAACTGGCATTACCACTTTCAAAAGAGAAGGTATCTCTATGACGTGAAATTGGCGGGTAATCATATCAAAAGAAATCAAAGTGTAATCCTTGTAGGGACCCCCCTTTGCACTATCTAACCTTTCAGTGCCACCCCAATAGATAAAACGACCGACAACTGCCTGACTTTTTCTTTTCAATCTTATTAGGGGACGTGGCAACTCAAAATCTTGGACACGTGACCAGGTCTTAGTGTTCAATGAAAAGACTGACACATACCAAAAACCAGTTTTGAAAACAGGATAAGATACCTTGACAATTGTCGGGTCTAGAGTGTCCGGACGGACACCAAAACCGAAAGCAACCTTTGAACATTCTATTTGGTTATTGTAAAAAGGGATGAATATGCAAACAGATTTTCTTATGGATGGGTTCCAAAGAACAGCCATCATGTTAGTACCATACATAAAGCACGTAAGGCCGCTAGAAGTGCCTAAAGGCAGCATAAATGCAAGGTTTAGATGTGAATCATATAGGGAAATGGTTAAATTTTTAGCTACAGATGTCATAAAACCTGTATGACCCTGATCAAATGTTAGATTAAAAAGACACTCATCATTGGGACGAGCACCGTATGAAGTGATGAAGATTTGTGAATCTATGATTGCCTTCCATGTCTTTGAAACACTACGTATCTGGAGTATACCTTTAAGTGGTACCCTATTCAAGATATCTATTTGAACATCCAAAGGTATGTTGTCAGACATAGTTTAAATAGTTTCGAGCAAATGGGTGGGCTATAGGTAGGATGTATAAAGTTGTTGTGTATGAGAAGGCAATGGCTAAAATGACACACATATATATTTTGTCTCATTGATTATGATTGCACCTGTTAAGTGGCATTAAATAAATAATTTTAAAGCAGATGTACGAGTGTGTACTGTTGCGCAACCTAAATGGCATATTTAAAAATATGGGCAACTTTAGAAAATAATTAAAAAAAAAAAAAAAAAAAAAAAAAAAAAAAAATCGGGAATTTTTAAAAGGGAAAAAGTTTTAAATACATAATGTACTTTTAAAAAAAACTCATTATGCTCTATGAACTATACATATTGTCATTATACATAGCATTTGCTATGTATAATGACAATATGTATAGTTCGAGTTTTTTTTTTAAAGTACATTATGTATTTATAACTTTTTCCCATAGAGCATAATGAGTTTTTAAAAGTACAAAAATGAAAAATGCTATGTATAATGACAATATGTATAGTTCATAGAGCATAATGAGTTTTTTTTTAAAGTACATTATGTATTTATAACTTTTTCCCTTTTTAAAACATGGGCAACTTAAAAAGATTCTGCTGCTTCTAAAACTTTTTACAAATTTTCATGCTGTTTTGCAAATTTTTGTAAACTTGCTGCTTGGTTTGAAAGTTAAGGGACTGTTTTGTAACTTGGCGCCAATATAACCCGAATTAGAATCCGAACGGTAATAAATCACAATTGGATCACACAATTCACTTTGTGCGCACAAATTTCACTTTAATACAAAGCCTAACATACCTGTTATCATCTGATTGCCGGTACCCCCAAATTGAAAACCCTAATAAACAATGGCGGAAAGGAAATACTCAAGCAGCCACAATCAGGTTGCATTTCTTGAAAAGGTCCCAGGAGCTGAAGCATTTGCTGACGTTATTGACTTTCTTAATGCTACTCACCTTAGGTATGCATTAACAGAAAATCCCACTATATACAAATCCCATATGGAACAGTTCTGGTCCACTGTTAGGACCCAAACAAAAAAAAATGGTGAACAGAATTTAATGGCTATGGTAGATGGCAAACGGATAATTATTTCTGAATCATATGTAAGAAAAGCTCTTAACTTTTTAGATGAAGAAGAGATAATTTGCCTTGAAAATGATGTAATTTTTAAAGAACTTGAGAATATGGGTTATGAGAAGAAAAAGGATGTTTTAACGTTTTATAAACCTCTTCTCTGCCCACACTGGAAATTTGTTATTCACACCATTCTCCATTGTCTGAGTCCTAAAACTACAGCGTGGAATGAGTTCAGTTCAAGGCAAGCATCTGCTATTATTTGTCTGGCCACAGGAAAACCCTTTAATTTTTCGGCTATGGTAATGGATGGCTTCAAAAATAATGTTTCAGGAGAACATTACATTTACCCTAGGTTTTTGCAATTGATTGTGAATAAGCAACTATCAAAGCCTAAGATTCATAAAAGGACCTACAGAACTCCTATGCTTAAAAGGAAATTATTTTCTTATTTGAAAAAAAGTGGAAAAGGCTTCTCTGGGACTATTACTCCATTGTTCCCACATATGTTGCAATTGGCTGCCAGTCAGGGTCAATGTGCTGAAATCACAACACCTACACATCCCACACCCACCTCTGAACACTCATCATCTCACCCTCATAATACCCAAACACCTAGGATTTCACTGAATAAGAACACAGATTTTCATCATACCAGTGTTAGGATAGATGCAGATGAGGCTGCCACAGGTGTGGGAGGTGGAATGATGGAAGGGGCTAACACTACTGATCCTGGCTTAGTAGGTGGGCAGGTAAGTGTTAACATAAGTAAGACCCTGAACATGGCAACACCAACTGTGCAAGGTTCTCATGAACCTGAATCAAATGATGAAAATCCCAGTCAAATGGCAAAAATGGGGAGCTCAGGTGATCAACCCAGGTTTCATACTGACTTTGAACCCAATGATTCAACTGTCAGGGAAGGTAATACATCTAGACGTGATGAGGGTAAGAATGCAACTGATGAATTGAGGGACACCCAAAATGTACAAGATGACAATTCCAGTGATCAGCCTGACGGGGCAGAGAAGACTAGCCTTATGGAGGAATACATGACAAGATGTAGGACACTAGAATCACAAGTTTTTGATCTCACACAAACAGTGAAACAAATGAAGATGAGAATTAACCTTTTCAAGGGAAGGCAGAGGTCTAGAACAAGGGTATTCAAAAGGCTCAAGAAGGCTGGAACGGCACATAGGGTGAGCTCTCCTGAAGGTTGTCCTAGCAATGAGGGAAATGATCAGGTTGATACTGATGAGGTAATTAAACCTACTGCCAGTACTAGAGATCCTAGTCCTAAGTTTGAACCTTCTACTGCTGAAGATGATGATGTTAGCTTGGCTCAGGTGGTCGTCCCACTAAATACTAGCAAATCATCAACACCAAAACAATCAACACCACCAACAGAATCACAATCACAAACACAACCTACATCAGCAGCTGAACAACAACCTCAACCACAACTCCAACCAACAACTAATCAGACAAATCCGTCACCGACACTTCCTAGAGCTCCCGACAAAGGAGTTACCATAAGAGAACCTACTGCTGAACAGAAATCATCATCACCACAACAACAACATCCATCACCACAACCAAAAAATATGAACCTCAACATCAACCAAAATCAATATCACAAACTCAACCTATAACATCAAAACAAACAACTGCATCTACAACAAAACAACCAACTACAAAACCTGCAATTCCAAGGGTTCATGTCAACCGTGTAAGTATAACTATTAGAGAACCCACTCCATATACGAAACCCACACAGCCACCTACATACACTGTGGAAGCCAAAGGAAAGATGATGGAAGAGTTAGAAAATGCTCATGATTCTGCATATGTCCCATACCATCGTTGGCCAAAAGAAATTCAAGCAGTACATCCAGAACGGGCTAAGTTTGAAGAAAGGTTCAATTCTAGGGATGATGTACAGGGTAAGTCTACAATTGGTGTCAAAGGATCTGGGAAAGGCAAAGAAATGATGGTGGAAGAGTCTGAAAAGGCACATGGTCATCTTTCGGCAGAAGAGATTAAGGATAAACCTGATGCAGACGAGGCTAACAAACCTAATGCTGAAGAAGTGGAGGAGGATAACAAAAGTAAGGAAAAAGAGTCAAAGGCTAAGTCTACAATTGGTGTGAAAAGAACTGGGAGAAGAATGAAAACGATGGCCAGAAGGAAGAAGAGAACTAGGCGAGTGGTAGTGAGTAGTTCAGAAGGCATTGATGAAACAGGGTATAAAAAGAAAGAGACGGTTGATTTACAACTGGTGACCCAGGTTGTGTCTGATGATGATGACCTGTTTGAGGATACTGCTCCTTCGGCAGTTAAATCTCCGGTTATTGGATGGAAAGCTGGTTATGATGGGAAAGTTCCTTGGTTTGAGATACGCAGAGTTGCTGGAAGAATGCAAAGGTTTAAAACAATTCCTCAAATGCTTAAACACATTGACAAAAAGGATTTGGTAAACCTGTCAGCATTAATGAAGAACAAGTATGGAAATGGAAAACCAACAGATGAGCTTGATAGAGTGCTTTGCGGATATCTGGCGACGATGTTTCAAGCTTCTGTCCAAGATAGTATGTTTGTACAAAAGGGTACAAGTACGTAGTGTTTGTTAAGTTGATTACCTTGAAGGTTTTTGTAACCCTGTTACTTCCACCATAACCGTATACATATATTGAAGTGTTTGTTGACATAATTCATTTGTTTACATAGTCTTCTTCTTACCATTGAACGATACATTCCGCATAGTGTTTAATATTGTGTCAATTCGATAACAGTTTGTTAGGAATTATTAGAATAATGTTTATTTTCATTGCTGCTGTTAGTGTAGTTTGATTCCTGCTGGCAGTGTTTGGTTTCTGCCGGTCATGGTTCCTGCTGGTAGCATTGTTTAGTTTCTGCTGGCAGTGTTTGTTACTGCTGGTCATGGCGTATTTTTTGTATGTTTGTTAGAGTTATTTTAGGAACACAAACATACGACATTGTGTTTTGCATCCAATTCCAAAGAAAATAGTTAATACAAGATCCATAGAGGATCAAAGTCTTTTAGTCATTGTCTTCTTCAACTCTTGTGTTTAGTATCCGCATAAGCACAAGTTTATTATACAGAGATTCTCATAGTAGTTGGCTTTGTGTTTAAATAAGCTATGTACAAGTTCTTTTGGCTCAAAGATCTATCAAGAGGCACGATCCTACACAGTTTCTACACATATTGTTTTACATTCATATCTAAGATAATTAACAAAGATCTATCAAGGGCTCATCTGGGATAAACACCAAATCACAAAGTTTTTTCTTGAATTAAACTATCTTATTCCTCATAGCTTGACACTGATCATAGATTCTTTGTAGTAAATCCTTAACCACATCCGATTGTTGTTCACACCTGAGTTTTGAGGTAAGCATCACCCTTAAGACTTCAAAACTCAGTGGATATTCCAATTCAGCTAACATGAAGATATATACTCCACTCTGTGTTGACAGATGATGCACATTGCAGGAACTATAAAACTCCCATGTCAGATATTCATGCAGTTGGTGAAATGCACTGATGCAGTAGGTGCTTGTATGTAGCATGAAATGCATGGGTGAATCCTACTGCTGGTGAAATTGAAGCTGCTGCTGTTCCTACCTAATTCAAATTGTTGGGTTACATGTTATTGACCGGTTACAAACAACAACGATTACTAGATAATAGTAAATTGTATTTTGGGTTACAGATTTTTAAATCAACTCTACTACCTTTCAAATACCATTAAACATTGTTTATTAACTCCTTGTGCTTCCACAAGTATTGAAGCATCCGCTCACGGTATGCTACAGCTGTTTGAAGCGGGTCATCTACTTCCAGTGGTTGGTTGTGGCACAATCGGTATAAAATAATACATACCCATACACCGCAATCGCCATATACGTCTGCTTGTTTCGGGACTGCAGGACACTGGTATGTTATTTTATATTCCTCGGCTGATATGCCCTTGCTCGCCAATATACCCTGCTCAACCAGATACATGGTAAGTTGTTTTGGCAACATTCTTTTCAAAGTTCTCCACCACCGTGCACCATTGCCATGTACCAACCCAAGAGTGTCATAAAATGAAACAACACCAGTACGTAGGTGAAGCTCAGCGAGACACCAGTGTTTATCAGGTTCATTCACGGGGAAATAAACCTAATATAGACAAAGGAATGTACATATTAATATGCATACACTTAAAATTATATTTAAAAAGGATTGTGGCAAACTAACCTTTTCAACATCTCGCCAAGCCACAGGGTAGCTTGTTCCATCTGAATAATGACTGTACATCTGACCAGCCAAGATATGTCGGGCGAACAGAGAACCTGCCAAGGTCCAATCAGCATTGCTTGGTCTAAGTGACCACATAAGGTCAAACCATATATCCAAGTGCTGTGTACACAAAACAAAAATTATAAAACTTATAGTGGTTACTCAATCAAAAGTATATACAAATGTATTTGACCAGATAGTGATGATGGTTCCTTACATAGTCATACAGCCAACCGCCTTTACAATCTTCAAGACATGCCAACGCTAGCCAAAATTTCATATCAGAAACAATGTTACGACCGCCCCATGGAAACTTATAGCTTTTTGGTTTATTTTGCTTTAAATAAACACGAAGCGAATCGGGCACAGACACCTTGTCCTTTTTCAATTTGGAATGTCGAGTCAGATCCTAAAATAAACAAATAAATGATTAACAATAAACGAATCATAATATTGTTAATTTAAGAATAACAAATCAGACTACCTCTACAAAAGGATCTGGGTTGGCCGAATAGAACTCAGTAATTGACCGAGTTCTTGGGTTTCCAGATACGTCCTGAAAAGACACATACCATATATTAGCATAGGCCAACCAGATAGTGATTTCAGTATCAATGTTTTACGGTGCTTTACATCTAAAATGACTATAGGCTCAATCAACTTCTTTCTGCAAGTAGCTGCTCTTGTCAGTAGTGCGGATTGGACGTTCTCTGAATTCAGAGATTCAAAAAACTTATCGTGCTTTGATTTAAAGGCTTTAGCCACTAGAGCAACTTTATGCGCATTTTTTTTCTTTTGGATTTTCTTCTTTTTACGTTCAGAAAAAACAGAGTCCAAGCAAGGTTTGTCATTGGGACCGACCAGATTTGCAAACCCATGGTTGGTGAGTGTTTGTTGAAATGGTGTTGTTTGCTCTTCCTGCATAGCATAGGTTGTAATTAACACCGACCACAAGACATAGAAAGGAACAATTATTAACCTTTTTAAATTTAAACTAAACCAAGTACCTCAACATATGTCTGCAATGGGGTTGTTTGTTCTTTATGCACGCAAATAGCATTTGAATTCTCAACACCCTTACCATTTTCATTGTCAAACGGTACTTCTTCTATCGAAACACTAGTGACATCCGCTCCGTCGTTTATATAACTCATGACATCATCATACACCACCGGATGATACTGGTACAATAAAGATGTATAAATAAATAGGCAAACAAGGAAGGTTGTATTTTGCAAAAGTATTTTTTTCAAGATAACATACATCACCGTAGACGAAGGATGTTGTTTGATTAATGTCCTTCTCATGGGATGCCACAACTTGATTCGCAGGTTGATGATGATCAAGAGTAGGGAAGTCAGGAGTAACCCCTAATTCACATGCTTTTACAAGAACGTCCATCCCACCCACCTGAGATTCGTTGTAGCCTTGCTGCCCAACATCCATGTCAATTTCCATGTGATGGGCTGCAACACTGGTCGTAACACCAGTATCAGCCTCAGAAGCTAATGGCGTGCCCTGTAGTTGACAAAATAATACAACATTTAATGAATTAAATGTACGATTAAAGGGTAAACATTAACGGGGAAATGAGATACTTATAAACGTATGCCAAAAAAACACAAAGTAAAAGTAAACCTTTAAACAAACATGATTGTCAACTTCCATTGGATGCGCATGATCGACATCATCATCAGCATGATCATCATCAACATCTCGGCGCGTAACACCATTATCAACATCATCTTCACAACGTGATGACGGGGTCTGTAGTTGACAAAATGAGATAAGTGTAATACTTAACGAGGAATTGATCTTCGTATAATGTTAGGAGAATAAAACATATAAGGTGAATACAAACCATGTAAATATCAGGGTTGACATCAGACTTGACTGGAAAATCTGGATCATCGGTGCTTTCGTTAATAACTGTCTCTAACTCTGAAAATTTTGTTTTCACCTTCTGAAGCAGCTCGCGAATGTCTTGTTTAGGGACAGACGCTACGTGCTTCGCCATCAACGAAATATCAATTTGCAAATCAAATATCTTGCCCAAAATAGGATTTGTTCCAAAATTCTTTTCATCTTGGCCTTCGCCTGATTGGACACCTTTTGCGTTTTCAACATTATTTTTATCTAAAGTTTCTAAACTTGGTGCTTCATGTTGATCGTCTGCGCTACCAGCTTGTTGGTGATCCTCTGATCTACGAAGTTGGTTGTCATCGTCTGCGCTATCAGGTTGGCGGTCATCCTCTGCGCTAGCAGGTTGTGGATCATCGTCTGCGCTATCCGGTTGTTGGTCTTCCTCTGCACTTGACAGGTCTGAATCAGACAAACCCTTTATAAAGGGGATGCTGGCAATACACCACGGTTGTCTCAATTCGCGTTTGGTGGCATAAAGTGCCTTAATAGGAACTGACTCCTAAAAAAACAAATAGCAAATAACTTTGTATGTGAACAAATTTAAATAAGGGTCCAACAAATTAGCCTTCAAAGATAGTGCGGTGCTTATCGGTCCAAATAGTGTTTTACGGTCTGATCTTCGCAACTTTTGACATTTAGACCAAGCAAGACCTCGTGGAATGACGTTCGTGTCTTTCGCCCACCAGTTGCCGCTTTTAGGAAATGTCTCCAAAATCCATATCTGAAATATGTGGTTGTTTAAAATGTATATAATGTGGAAAAGAAAAATGTTCAAACTGCAGGTTATTACCGTGTTCAAAACTATATATTCAATATATATCTAATACAAAAAACCTAGTAATGGATAGAAAACAGATACAAACATTTTGTACACCGGATACATATATATAACAATAGTATTGAACTTTAGTACAGAGTAGAAAGTATGGCATACCTTGAAAGCCCAAGCAAAACCGTATAGATTGTATGTCGCATTGTAATATGGGTTTTTTTCCAACTTCTCCAAATGAACTGGTCTGTGTCTCTCAACAACATTCACAGTCCTTTGATAAAATTTATGCCACATGTATTCACCCCAGGGAAAAACGTTCCAAGCATCAAAGTCCTCCACCAAAGACAGTATATGATTAGGGATACAATTCCTTTCTTCAATACCCATAAACACCAACATAGCAACTATCAAAAGACACAACCTAATAGCATCCTCATCCGAAAGAGCTAAGAACCTATTTGGATCTTTAACTAGTTTCAAACAATCACTGCCATATACAGATTTTATACCATCTGTCTTTTTTTCTGGAAATACGCGGTCACGAAATGCATTTGTTTTCTTTTTTTTTACAAACTTTCCAAAATCGAAACCCTGTTATTAAACAAAATTCCTTACGCCCGAACTCTAACAAATCATCCCCAATTTTGAACTGCAATGGTGGGGAATCGGACGATATGTTAGAAACTTTTACCTGATGTTGTAAAACAAAATGCATCAAAGGGCAGTCATTATCGCAAAACCGAATATCCAACCACGGACCAAAGACTGTGTTTCTAAACAACCTTTCCCGCTTTTTATCCTTCGACAAAATATCTTTGATTTCTGTAAGCAACTTCACTGTAGATCGAACAACGATTTTACAATGGTACAACCGAATCGGCATATCGAATTACAGGGTGTTAAGGAATTATGATTTGTTACTTGTGTGATGCTTTGTCTATGGAAAAGAAGCTGTTTGTGTATTGATGTGTTTTCTGTAATGAATTGTAATCGAATTATCGAATTACAGGCTAATATATTTAAAAAAAAAAACTGCCTAATTTTAATGCACGTAAAATGACCAAAATATCCTTTTGTTCATGTATTTGTTGCCCAAAATTCAAAAGTTGCCCAAAATACAATACATCCCTTATACATCGTAGCAACAGTTGTTGAGGTACTCTGGTCGGTGACGTGGCGTCCTGTGGTCCGTCGGATCAGTTGCCCTGGGCTAAGGGGGGAATTTTCTGTGAGCGGGCCGGATACTCTTAGCAGTTGGGCAATCGGGCTATTTTAGTAATTATCCCTATTTTTTATGTCTTTTTGAAATTTTTCTATATTTACAGTATTAATTTTAACAAGTATATATTTACAAAAATATTTACATCCGAAGCTTGTTGATATAAATCAAGAAGATTCGAGAAGACTTTCTAAATCTTCGGGAGTTAGGCTTCGCATTCAAATTCGACGAACTAAGTTTTCAAACCGCTCTTTTGGGAGGCCTTAGTAAATAGATCGGCGAGCTGGTATTCAGTCTTCACGAAAAACAATTCAACAATACCCTCTTCAACGTGCTCTTTTATGAAGTGGTAGCGGACTTTAATATGCTTGGTCTTCGAGTGTTGCACTGGGTTGCACGAGATGGCTATGGCACTTTTCGAGTCGCAATACAAAGGTATGCGATCGAACGAGAAACCATAATCTGTTAGTTGTGTCCTCATCCATAGGACTTGGGCACAACACGCAGATAGAGACACATACTCGGCTTTTGCTGTTGATAAAGCAGTGCAGTCTTGTTTTCTTGACGACTAGCCTACTAGCTTTTCTCCCAGAAATTGCGCTCCGCCTGACGTACTCTTTGCTGTAACTTGACAACCGGCATGGTCTGCATCTGAAAATGCTATTAGTGTAAACTCCGAATCCTTCGGATACCAAAGACCCATGTTAATGGTTCTTCGAAGGTATCGAAAGATCCGTTTAACCTCTTGGAGGTGAAGTTCGGTAGGCCTTGCCTGAAACCGTGCAAGTAAGCAAACAGCAAAATGAATATCTGGACGGCTTGCAATTAAGTACATGAGAGACCCAATCATGCTCCGATATTTCTTCGGATCCATGGGTTTCCCATATAGGTCAGCGCCTATCTTGGGTGAAGTGACCATTGGAGTACCAACATAGTCACAATTGTCCATTCCATGTTTTTTCAAAATCTCAATTGTTTATTTAGCCTGATTAAGAAAAATACCACGTGGGGATTGATGAATTTGTAAGCCTAAAAAGAATTTTAATTCACCCATCATGGACATTTCGAATTTGCTTTTCATGAGATTTTCAAAATGTTTTGAATGTGTTGGATTAGTGGACCCAAATATTATGTCGTCCACATAAATCTGAACAATCAAAATATCATTTTTGTATTTTCTTGTAAACAAGGTTGGATCAATTGTTCCTTTGGTGAAATTATTTGACAACAAGAAAGATGATAACTCGTCATACCACGCCCGTGGGGCTTGTTTCAAACCATAGATTGCTTTCTTTAGCTTGTAAACGTATTCCGGATGATCTTTGTCAACGAATTCGTCCGGCTGACTCACGTACACTTCTTCTTTCAGAGTTCCATTCAAGAAAGCGGTCTTGATGTCCATCTGATAAACCGTGATGTTCTTGTGAGCGGCATAAGCTATGAAAATCCTGACTGCTTCAAGCCTTGCAACTGGTGCGAATGACTCTTCAAAATCTATCCCTTCTTCTTGTCTGTATCCCTTTGCCACCAGACGAGCTTTGTTGCGAATCACAGTCATTTCTTCATCCTTTTTGTTTTTCCATAACCACTTAAGATCAATGACTAGTTTGTCAATTGGTCTTGGAACTAAATCCCAGGTGTCATGGATTTGAAATTGAAGAAGTTCTTCCTGCATCGCTTCAATCCAGGCATTATCTGCCATTGCTTCCCGAATGTTCTTAGGTTCTGTGAGACTGACTGAGCAGACATAGATGCACATGTCGCAATCGGTGTGAAGTTGTTTTCTCGTCTGAATTGGTCTTGAGGGTTCACCAATAACCTGTTCAATCGGATGGTCTTTTGTCCACTGTAATGTTGAAGGGTACCTTGGACTGAACGAATGCGTGTTAGTCGGTTCATGTAATCTGGAAGATGATTCACCAGATTCCGTTCCAAACGGGTTTTCAAAGACTACTTCGTCTAACACAGCATTATTTTGTTCTTGCTCATCAATTCTTGGTAGAACAATTTCAATGAATGGAGTTGTTGGAGTAAATGTAGATGATGTTGATGTTGAGGGAGTTGGTGCGCCAACTTCGAATGTTGTGGATGCATCTGGATTTGGTGGAGGTGGTGGTGGTTGTAGAGTGGGTGCAGCGGAATGTTGGTTAGATGCATTTTTCGAAGCGCCACCATAGTATTCATCGTACATAAACTCAAAGAAATTATCCAGTTCTTGAGTTGTAGGTTGTTCGACATGAATTGATTGAGCTCCTTGAGGTGCGAGTCCCGAACTGATATGTCCAGAAGTCATCGGGTTAAGCGCGGGTTCTAGAGCGAGTCTCTCAGAAGCCATTTGTGAAATTTCATCAAACTTCACATTCATCGTCTCCATTTTCTTTTTCGTTCTCCTGTTATACACCCTGAATTCCCTCGAGTTTTCAGAATAACCAATGAAGATTCCAATATCACCCTTAGCCATCAACTTTCCCAGATCTTCCCTGTCATTTGTTGGATAGCATAAAGCGCCAAATACATGAAGATAAGAAATATCCGGTTTTCGGTTGTTGACAAGTTCATATGGGGTTTTATTGAATCTTGGATGGATTAGGGATCGGTTTTGAGTAAAACAAGCAGTAGAAACAACATCAGCCCATAAGAATAATGGAGCACTGGAATAAATCAGCATTGTGCGAGCAGCTTCCACAAGGGTTCGATTCCTTCTTTCAACTACCCTATTCTGCTGTGGAGTTCTAACAGCTGATGTCTGGTGAGTAATACCAGTTTCTTCAAAGAATGTTCTTAACTCCTGATTGACAAATTCCGTGCCATTATCCGTTCTTACTATCTTAACTGGAGCTTGAAGTAGAACTTGAATCCGCTTCAGAAAGGTGATGATGGTGCCTGTTGCTTCATCTTTTGATCTCAAAAACTTTACCCATGTATATCTTGAATAGTCGTCAACAATTACAAGAATATACTTTTTCCCATTTATGCTTTGAACTCTCATCGGGCCACATAAGTCCATATGCAACAGATGCAACCTATCAACCGAACTAGGTACGGGTTTAGGTTTATATGTTGCTCTTTTGCTCTTTCCTTGCTCACATGATGGACATAGGTGTTCTTTGGTGTATTTGAATTTAGGAAGACCGGAGACGATGTTGTCTTTGGCAAGCTTGTTGATCGTGTCAAAGTTCAGATGGGACAAACGTCTATGCCACAACCAGGATTTTGTTTCGCCTGCCCTGGTCATGAGACAAATAGGAGATGAAGAGGCCATTTGGTTTATGTCAATTGCATAGAGATTGGTGCCACGATTCCCAATTAAGAGATCATTCCCCATCAAATTCCTGACAAAACAAGTGTTTCTCCTAAAAGCAACCTCTAAATCAGCATTACAAAACTGCCCGACTGAGAACAGATTGTGTCCCAACCCTTCGACATAGTAAACCCGAGTGATCAAGTAATTTCCAAACCGAAGATCTCCATAACCCAGAATAGCTGCAACATGATCATTCCCAAAACGTACAGTCCCCATGAACTGCCACACAAAATTGATCAGCAGCTTCAGATTCCCAGTCATGTGCTTGGAGCAACCCGAGTCGACGATCCAAAGACAAATTTCAATGACCTGCAAAGAACAGAGGATTTTGTATATGGAAACCGTTTAACATTTGGTTCCAGTGGGTTAGATGAAACAGGTGAATTACACTTAGAACTGGTTTCCTTATATACATTGGGAACTATTTCTAATGTGCCATTCTTAAGTGTAAACATTCGACCCGTTGGTTTCCATGCACAAAACTTAGAGTGATCCTTAGGCAATAGGCTGCTAGTGGTTTTCCTAGCTTTTGCAATAAGTCTTCGAATATATCTAGACTTAGCCTTAGTTACTAAAGGAACCTTTTTCTGTTCAGGCATATCATTCTTTTTCACATCATTAGAAACATTATCATCACAAGAATTTACAGACAAAGTTTTCTTTTGCATTAAACAATTAGAATCATTACATGCATTAGAAACAGGAGTCTTATCATTACAACTAGATGATACATGTTTCTTCTTGGAAAGCGGTAAATTCCTAGGGTGTTCTTCTACTTTCTTGCATGCACTCTCAGAAACAGGCGAGACACTAGGTTTCTTGTTATTGCTCCTAGACTGTCTTTTGCTCCTAGAGTTGCTTTCTATTCCTGTAGAAGGTAAGGCACACTCATTAGAATTTTTGTTGTTGTCCTTAGATGTTGTAGTAGCATTCCTAGACTCATTTGGAGTATCTTTCTTACTTTTTTCTATCGCCCTATATGTTTTAGATGTAGAGGCAGACGCAGTAGTGGGACTAATCCTATAAAGGCCAGGTGCTATTACATTAGTGTTCTTGACAACAGCTTTCTCTTTTTGTTTCTCATTAGGCAAGGGGGTTGATGGTGCAATACCCGTAGTTTCCTCACCCTGCCCTTTTTGACTTGCGAGCTGAGACTTCAAAAAATCAATTTGACCTTGCATGTTTTTATAAGAGCGCTCATACGACAGTTTTCATACTTGCATTCTTCCTTTTTCGTATCAAGTTGTTTAAAATATGTAACATTTTGCTTTTCAAGTTTAAAAAGCGCCTTTTCATATTTTGAAACAATTTCAGAAGTCTCATCTCGAAGTCTTTCATCATCTTCCACAGAATATGTTTGGTAAATAATAGACATAATGTCGGTCGATAGAGCTTCGAAAGAGAGAGATTCATTTTGCTTTTCCAAAACTTTTATGTGTTCCAAGTATTCATTAGCTTCCTTCACTAAGGATATGTGATCCTTAACGAATTCTGCAGACTCTTTTAAAAGATTATTTTCCACATTTTGAACAACCGCATAGATTGCAGCAATATGTGGATTAATTTCTGTTTCAAAAATCTCTTTAATTTCATCCTGAACACCTGAAAACCATTCAAATTTTTGACTGTTTGTTTTGGAAGCCACAATACTTTAAAGTTTTTCAATTCTCTGTTTAAGATCCACCAAATATAGTCTAGCTGCACTTGTATCATAAGTGTTTTTAGATGCCATTTGTTGAATGTTAGACAGATGTTTTGAAGCAAATATTCGTTTTGTGACAGCCACAGGTTGTTTAAAAAACAATGGTGACTCTTTTTGAACCAAATGAACGCCTGAATCTGCATTAAGTTTGTTATAATCAATTGGTTTAATTTCCAGGTTCATTTGTTTCATTTTGACACGTCTCTTTTCAGTACGCTCAATCGTTTCATCCGAATCATAAATCTCAATCGGATCATGATTATCATTTAGCACACTACCATTATATAACACATTCTGTACACTCTGAGCTTTCTTGAGGTAATAAGGGTTTTCACAACCGATAGCCGTTTTCTTTAATGTATGTAAAATCGGGTTTTTATCGTTTATTAACAAATTAATTGTTTGTGCAGAATGTCCCGTTTTTACAAGTAAATCTTCCAACTTTGCAATGGTTTCCTTTTTGTCAGTAATCTCTTTAAGAAGATCCTTTTCACGTTTTGAAAACCTTTCATTCAACTCCTTCTTTTCTTTTTCAAGATTAGAATAAGTTGATTTTTGTTTTGAAAGTTGGTTGTTTAGTTCAGAAATTTCTGTGTTTAAGGATTTTATTTTATTGTTCAAATTAACATCAAGAGTGTCAAATTTGATTTGCAAATGTTGTTCTCTTAAAACAGAATCTTTTAAACTATGTTCAAGTTCTGACTGTCGATCGTTATGAAAATCAAAAGCTTGTGCATTCACCTTATAACTCTCAAGCTCAGCGGCCAATTTTTCATTCGCGGCCTTAACATCGCGATTGATCTTTTTGACCTTTTCAATTTCCATACTACAATTTTGCAATAATGATTCAAACATAGCACGTGTTTCCTCATCATTATCAGTATGCTATGACTCGAATTCTTCATTAGGATCCATATCTGGAGTTACCAAATTAGTATTACTACAACTTGGTTCGTCCATATATGTATCATAAATGAGATTAGGAGTATCAGGAAACTGTTCATTTTGAGGTGACATATCAAACATTTCATTATTGTGACATGTAGCATATGGTTGTACCTCAGAAACCGCATTTGTGTTGAAAGCAGGAGGTGCTTCCGAGTCTGTGTCGTACTTTGCCTCCTGGAGATTAGCCATGAAAATGCAGTTTGCATCGATGTCCTCTTGTTCTTCAGAATTATCCATTATAGCCATGAAGTCATTCTCTTCTGCACTCAACTAAAGCCCAGCCATTTCCTTGTTTGCCAACATTAATGCTTTCTGCAAATACGCTGGATCCTTCTTATTCGGCTTGTCAGGACAGTTCCTAGCCATATGACCAATACCCTGACAGTTGAAGCACTTCATCACATTACCCTGATTCCTATTCCCAGCTCCCTGAGCAACATTCCCAAACTGATTCCCAGCATTCTGTACCCTTTGATTACCAACAGCTGTACCCATCTGATTCCCTGCAAACCGACCTATCTGATTACCAACATACTGCCCTGCATTCTGATTACCCATCTGATATCTTGGAGCATATCCCTGCTGATTCCCATATCCCCCAACCATCTGTCCTTGCTGACCCATGTTGAAACTCGGCTGTGCAATCTGCTTGTTGCGAGTATTCGATGAGATTCGTTGATTGTTGTTGGTGGGTGTGGAGTAGCGTCCTTGGAATGATTTTGATAGGTAGGCAAAAGCTTGAGTCAAAGCATCAGTTGACTCATCCTGATCATGTTGATCTGGGTGTTGCGAGTATTGTTGTTGTGGGATGACATGTTGTTGTTGTGGGTAGAATGGTGATTGTGGAATATACTGCTGTTGCATGAATTGCTGAGTGGATGATGATGAAGGTTGTGCATTTACTGTTACAGGTGTAGGTGATTGGACTATGAGTGCAAGAGGATCTTGTTGTTTTGCTTGTTTCTCTTTTCTGACTTCATTTGCCTCTGCTTGGTTTTGTTTTAGGAAGTCATAGAGCTGATCATAGTTTACCTCGTGAAGATTCTTAGTTTGGTTGACAATAGTGACATATCGTCCCCATTATTCTGGAAGGTTGTTGATGAACTTGATGTTTTGAACAATTTGTTTAGGCGCCAAATTGTGTCTGATCAACTCATTCATTAGAGTACAAAACCGTGTGTAGTAAGATTCAATCTGTTCAGCTGGTGTTGATGTGAACTTCTCCCATTCAGTCAGAAGCATGTTTTCCATGTCTTGTTTACCGATATTTGTACCATAACAAAGCCGTCTAACTCGATCCCACATTTCATAAGCAGTTTCACAACTATCTACAGCACAAAATATTTCTTGTGGTAAACCGAGTTTGATTAAATGCATTGCCATGTCATCAGCTTTAATTTGCTTCCAGTCAGCTGGCGTATAATCCTTTTCTTCTTGGATTTTGTAAGTTGCTTCGACGGGAGGTTCTGAAGTTCGATCTTCAGCTGTTACTTGAATCCTACGAGGCTTGAATGGACCTTCCTCTATGGATTTGATCAAGAGTCTACCTTGTCCTAGAGGCTTGGTTTTCATGTATCTTTTCATACGACTCGTCCATGGAAGATAACCACCCTTTTCTAACATTGGAGGACGGTTTTCTGAACCTGCGGCATGAATGTCTTGTTGTGTAGTCATCTTTACCGTATTGTATGATAAAGTGGATTGAGGATCGTTACAACAAAGTAGGAGATGTTGTTGTTGACGGTTGAACTTGGTTGATGATGTTGTGAAGTCTTGGATTGTTGTTGATGATCGATGAAGTTGTAGGATTGGTTGAACGAAACAAATTTAAATAAATTTACAAATTTTTTAAATAAAGTTACAAAATTTGATTAGAGTATAATTAAGACAAAGTCAAAAGTTTACAAATTTCGACCAAGGTTATGTAAATTGTAATTTAGATAAAATGACAATTTCTTTAGAAATTTCTATTTTGACCACAATTTATATAAATTATGGCAAAATGTCAATTTAGATAGAAATAAATCCAATTTATATAAATTGGCAATTTATATAAAATCTAACACTCTTATACAAGAGAGTAGATATCCGTTTGTCGAAGTATTTTACACTCTTATACAAGAGTTAAAATACCGAGTTCACTTTCGAGTTGACGAAATTACATTCGAATCAAATCCTTAAAAGTTATTTAACTTTGAAATCGTTTTACACAAGTACGAGGGCCAATTCTGTCAAATCTGAAACTTCCAAAAAGTCTGCTGAAACGAGAGGGACTGAAACTGCCAATACTGAAAACTCAGCTTTGTCCGATATCGCAAATGGCTGCTTTTTCCGATATCGCAATTGGTAGAAGATCCCGGACAAGACTGAAGTCTGATCTGCGATAAATCTGGTCAGAGGCCAATTGCGATAAGTTTATCGCTAATCGAATTCTAAATTGTCTGAATGATAACAATGAAGACAGCCTGAATTGCGATAAGAAGTGAATTGCAATAGAACGCTTGCAGCTTCCAATTCCGATAATATTGCTGAATTCCGATAAATAGTCAGATGAAGGCAATTCCGATAAAACGCAGCTGTCACCAACTTTCACCCACTTTTTGACTTTTTGCAACTAGCCCATGCTACTCCATGCTTGTCAGTCTTATCTCTGCCAACTTTTCACTAACTTTACTGACTTTTACCAACTCAATAATTCACCTCTTTTACACTAAAATAATCATAAACAAATCCTATACAAAATTTGTTATGATTCTATACGATCAAAGAAGCAAAAAACAAACCCAAATCCAAACTTCCACAACAATATACGAGTAAAAAACTAGTATATTTCACAGAAGCCAAGTCGAATAACCACAAAACAACCACAACTTTCTTGATTTTGTGAGGATCGAATGGAATAAAAACACAGAGTGTTATTTTTCTAGTGAAAGAAAGATGACAATGGGTGTTTTAATCTATAGGATCAAGCACAAAAATATTCCCTTTGATCTTAGATCTTGCGTACAGTAACCACAAACACACAAATGACCACGTTATGAAGAAACACAACGCAACAAATATGTGTTCTTTCAACAAGAATCGAACACAAGAACTAACAAAGTCCTACCTTGAAGCTAGGCTCTATGTATACCACTTGTAGATGTCGACTTTTCTTGGAGAAGATGAACCGAACCACTTATGCTATCATACAACACACGACAAGAACAAGGATGACTCACAAACACAATAAGAGAACAAGAGAGGTGTGGATCTTATGTTAAAATATCTAGTCAAATGCTTATTATCTTAGGAAGAGAATAATACAATGACTAATGTAAAACACACACACACTCTCTACTAAACAATGAGACACACTTACAAATGAGAGAGTGTGTGTGGTTTTGATGTTGGCTGCCAATCTAAATGGGTTGGATGGGCTTTACATTGGACCTTATTGTGGGCTAATATATGCACTACACTTATAACTTAAGATACTAGTAACACTAATGCTACTAGCCCACTTAACTTAATACATTTTATACATGACACTTTGATTCTAAACTAAAAATGACCATCACTTCCAAAGTAGCATAAATTAAATGCTAACAATTAGTATGCATATTAGATAGTTTAGGGGGTTAAGTGTTTGTTTAGCATAGTGTTAGCCAAATAGGACTTGTAATCAGTTTAGGCTTGGCTTACAAAACAAGCTGTCGACTGTTTCCTTATATCCAAGACTAGAGTCGGTTTTCTAAGTGTATTAGGAACCGAATTCCCCCTCACTTTCTATAGAAGGAGATGACGGGGGAGGCATAACTTTTACCGTATCTTTTCCTTGTTCTTAATAAGTAAATCATTAGGAGCATACGTGTGTGCCAATACTTCTTGTCGAATTCAAGATTCTTGTAGGTGGGTAAACTTCTTTAAAGATTCAAGTTCCGCAGCTAGTTCTTCCAGGTTTGTTGGGAATCATTTTCCAACAAGTGGTATAAAGAGCCGTGTTTGGGTCTCGGGTGGGAGCTAGGTTGATTTGTTTTGAAGGTGTCTATTATTTCATGTTAGAGCAGGTTCTTGGTGTTTGATTATCAGCAGCAAGGTTCGTTGGTGCCGAGTTTTCAACAACCAGAAGGTTGTTTGGTGATCGTGTATTTGCTAGATTTATGGACATTATTTTAGTATCCATATGTTAGGATCGAACTCGAGATCACGGGATTGCATACTTTACGTATGAGAGTTAAAGTTTAATAATTAAATGTAAAAGGTTATGTTTAATTATTAATTACACAAAACTTCTAACGACTGTTATTATTTAATGAATAATGACTAACGACCGTTAACCAATAAAATGAAAGAATTATGTGTGAATATTTTGTATGTCAAGAAGGTTCCGGAATACCCCCACTAGTACAGATTTGGCCTACGGTCACACATGTGGTATTTGGAACGGCTACACAATAACTTATTAATGTGACTAAATGTACCAGAATAAAATAAACAGCCACACTTGATCCGACTTGTGTGACCATCTCGGAATTATATCTGAGGCTACAGCCACACATTTGAATATTTTCGTGTATAATTTGGGACGTGTGACGGATACAAATAAGGTTGAAACATTAGTCACAATATATATATACATATGTGACAAATATATGTCACGCAATTGAAAAGTGTGACCAAAATCCATATATGGTCACACGAAGTAATTGTGTATGTGGCTAAATCATATACTCAAGTTTGTCACACATTATTTAAACGTGACTGCTAGTTTTTGTTGAAAATTTAGCCACATACTTGAACAGTATGACCAAATGTCATATATGGTCACACTAAACCATAGTCATACATGATTAAGTGTGACCAAATTCGATACAAATGGTCACGTAGGTTAATATGTGTGTCTAAAGTTATGTGTGTGTTTGCCTGCCAATTCCTTATGTGTATGGTCACACTTAATTGTAGCACAATCATGTGACTATAGGCTATACAATAGTCACACCATACCACAAATGTGTATCTAAATTATGTTTATGGCCACATTATAAGGGTATTATATGTGACCAATACATTCAAAATAGTCACACTGTGAAATATTCATGTGACTATAGTAAAAAAATTCAAAATCTTAATGTTTTGGCTCCATTGTAAGCATTTATGTTGTCTTTAATCCTATCTAGCTAGTTGTTCAACAACCACATTAATTGTACCATATTATATCCTTTTTTTTCCTGCATTATATAATAACCCGGTTATCATCAACTCTTTATCATATCAATTGCTTTTCACCATGGATGAACAAAATGGTTGTCAAATGGTCTGCATTGATTGTTGGATTGAAAGTGAAAAAAAGGCTGGATTGACCTTTTTTGCACGGTGTCCTGCTTATACGGATTTCAGGTGGCATGTTTGTCCAGTGTGCCTTGAAAGAATGGGAACCCCATCTTATACTGGTAGAGGTGGTGTTACAAGGGAAAACACAACTACAACAGATAGTAGTGGATATGTAATTGTCTTACATATTAATGCATCTACAAGAGTTGGTGCTTACTTGGGCAGTGGTGATGAAGAAACTGAACCAACTGCAACTCAAACAACAAGTGGAGTATGCCCAAGTCAAGCACAAAGTGAGGAACCTGCTACTCAAAAACCAAGTGAATAATCTGCAATTCAAACACCTAATGAAGAACCTCCAACTCATAAACCAAGTGATTCACCTACTAGTCAATTAAACAAGTGAATCACCTGCAAGAAATGCTATGTTGTCTTTTAGTGTAAATGTAATTCAACTGATACGTTGTATAATTAATATGTTATTAACAATGCAGTATGGTTACTACTTTTTTATGTATGTGTTGACTTTATAAGTCAAACTGGGTTATTCCAAACACTCCACAATGTGTTTTTCAACTATACATGTTTATCTCATAAGCAGTAATAACTATACATTCTAGCAGTCTTAACTCTAACTCTAGCAATCTTAATTCTATTTCTTGTCCTTGGGTCCTAGATACTCTCCCATCTTCCTGAGCAGTTCATATGCCATGTCATCATAAGTAAGATGAAGCTTGAGTATTTTCTTCCCACGTAACATCTGATGTAGAATGTCTATGTGAAACTTTAAAGGGTAATCCTTTTCTACAAGCATGTAGATCACCAACTCATTTACAGTTAAAGCATTTACTCCACATCATTGAAAATTTTTCCATTCTTTAACAGTATTGTGCTTTAGTCTTCTCCAACATTCATCCTCAGGATTTGGTTCAAACATTACCTTCAAGTAATTCCAGACTTCTCTATCATAAGCTTGTTATGGTGTCTTATTACCAAATCTTTGTTTGAGTAATTTCCATAGAGCTATCATATCTCGTCTATCAAAATTATGAACCATGTGAAGAAAGCTTACAAACCTTCTAGAAGAACCATCATGCCTCTTAATATCGTAATAAACTGTTTCCCCATGAGATCCAGACTTATAATCAACAATGGGTTGTTTGAAACTTAAAAGTTGTGCATCCATGGCTTCTCCTATAGAGACAACTGCAAGTTCAGCGTGAACTTGCATTTGTTCTTTAGCAACAACTTGCTTAGTTTGTTCTTGTTTTCTCTTTTTACTGCTTTCTCTTTCCAATTGTTCACCTGCTCTCTTTGAACTTGTTTTCTCTTCTTTCTTTTCTTCACCGCCCTTCACCACCTCTGCATTCAAGAAGCATTCATTCTTTCTCTTGGCAATTGCATATAATTCTTCAATTCTTTTATCATCCAAGAATTTCAAATCCTTTAGTTTCCAACTGTCCACATTCTTCAAATACATGTACATGAGATCTCTTCTTTGTTTTGGAGTGGGTGGCTTATTCTTCTTAGCTGCATATCTTTATGCTGCATACAACTTCTTTTTTTCATCAAAAAATTCTTTTAACATCCTGGCTTTTTCATCTACTGAGTACTTATCTTGCTCTTCTTTATGTAGTTTCTTGGCAAGCTCACAATCAGCTTCAACCTGAGCCCTTTCCTCATCCCATGAAGTTATTAACTCTGCATCTTTTTCTTCTTGTATTCTCTTTTTTTTACAAAATCATCTGATGTTCTGCGTCATACTGTTGTGCATATTTCTTAGCAACTTCAGCATCAAGTTGCTCTTGCTCTTCTTTTGAAAATGGTTTCTCTACAGGCTCTTCAGTAACAATCCCTTTACCTTTGCCTTGTACCTGTGGAGTTGATTGTTTAGCTTTTGGAAAGGATGATGGGTCTTGTATCACAACACCTTTGGTTACTGGTTTTGATGTCTTCAGCTCAGCAAGTACACTAACAGCAGTTGCAAAAACCTCTTGTGTAGCAGTACTAGCTTTTGTACTACCATCTATAACTGGCTCACTAGCAGGAATAACTGGACCACTAGCAGCAATAATACCCTGATCAGTAGGACTATCAGCAGTTGTAACCTTGCCCAAACACCTATCCATCACCACTTCATTCCCTTGGTTATTAGCAACTACAAATTCCATTGGATCACTCTCTTCACCAATACTTTCACCCTCTTTAGCCTCCCCTGAAACTTTGCCTTCATTCCCCCTTTTTGGGAGCATCCTTAGAAGCTTCAGAAGATTTAACCTTGTGTTTGGGAATTCTTGATCCTTTGACTCCTTCTAAATATCTAACCCTTCTTTTCAAAGCCTTTATCTCCCCACCTTGAGCTTTGATGACTCTATCTTGGGAAGCAGCTTTTGTTTGCAGATCAACAATTTGTTCAGACAGCTTGGCATAGGTATCCTTCAATTCATTCAAAAGTTGCATACTATCCTCACCACTTCGGCTTGTGTTACCTAGCCCGAGAGGTGGATCACTGGAAAAGTTAAGTTTAGTCTCACCCCTAGGATGATCATCCGAACCCCCCATTGTTTCCATGTGACTGGGTCCTTCACCTGAATCAGTTCCATGTGGACTGGACTCATTAGAAGTTGTCTTGGTTCGGGTCTTAATGATGTTACCATTGTCCTGTGCTGCTGCTAAGCTAGACACAGTAGTAGCAGCCCTTGCCAACATGTCACTCTCCCACCCAGTAACAGCCTCATCTGCAACAGTTGGTATAGAACCACTAGCCTGAGGTAGCTCAGTGTTCTTGGTGTTAGTCCTTCGTTTATAGGTCTTTTGTTGTTGTTTAGATGATGTAGCTGATTGCGTGGTTTTGTAACCTTACAACAGGTTTTACCTCTCGAGGGATCTCAAGAGGCTTACAACCCCACCAGGCAGTGTACCTGACCGATGTAGTATAGTGTAGTGGTAAGTACGGGGGATTGATCGTTCTCCACAGGGAATAGTGTTCGTTAGGTGTGAAAGGCTACTCTAATTAGGTCTAAGGGTTGAGGAAGATTCTTTTTATGTTTTTATAATTTTTATGAAAGCAAGTAAAATCTCGGTTTTGAAGGAGTGGGCGGAATTAGTTGCTAGCCAACTAACCCAAATTTACTACGAATGCAAATAAAATAAAATAACAAAAATGAAAATGTGGTGAGAAACTTATGTGTAGAGAAATGTGTTTACTTAGATTTCCTTACTCCCTAACTATCTTTTACCGGTTAATTAGTGTGTATTAGTCGCGTGGATGACGGGTGTATTCCTTAATACCATTCGTGGGGTGGCGTACTTACTTCCCCAACTCTACAAGCTCCTACTTCACTCCTATGTCGAGCCGGCTAGGAAGCTCCTAACATGGGATCACTAGAATTCGCTTGTGCATTAAATACAACCATAAAAACCTTTAGTACGCGTTTGGTTCATGTTTCTTAAGACGTTCAAGCAAGTTACCGAATAGGAAGTTAGCCAGTTTTCTTAAGCCTAACATAGATAAACAATCATCCAAAACAACTAACAACACACTAACAACCAATAATCAATAGCTAGGTTTCATTAGATCTAAGCAAACACAAGATAAAATTAGCCTAACATGTTAAACAAAAGACAAGCATAAGATAGAATCAAACAACACATAGACATATTGAATGATTAATTGATAACTTATCTTTCAATGAAACATGGAAGATCTCAAGGCAAGAAGCCCTGAAAAAGTAGCTAAAATTGTCTTAGGGTTTTATCCCAAAATTCCACACACTAAGCTCTCCCTCCTAATGACAAAAAATTAGAAAACTATATATAGATTTTTGGATCTGACGGCGTCACCTTATGCATTGTGACGCCGTCACCTCGCCGCTTTTAGGGTTCCCGGGTGACCTTCTTGACGCCGTCCCTCTTTAGCTCTTCAAAAATCCATTCTGGCCTATCAAGGCTTGACGCCGTCGGATCATGAACGTGACGCCGTCCCCTTATGATTTAAGCCGTGACGCCCTTGATTTAGTTAAAGCGTGACGCCGTCAGAATTCTCATGCTAACTCACTGGCCCGTCATGAGTAAATTTCACATCCAACTTTTCTTGCCAAGGCATGACGCCGTCCCATGTTAATTGTGACGCCGTCAAGAGTAACTTTTAGCCGATTCTTGAGACTTTGCCGTTTTCTTCACTTTAATGCTCCAAAAACGTCCAAAATGCCTCCTTTTCCAGATTTCTCCTCAAAAGTACCTAAAATGACAAAAGGAACGATTTAGGGCAATATTTGATCAAATAAATACGATTTCGGGCTTAAATGACCCCTTAAAAGCGGTACACTTTTCGCCTCATCAAATACCCTTACACTTGAGATTTGCTTGTCCTCAAGCAAATGCGCTTTTATTCTAATCAAAATACAAGTTAGGGGTCATTTAATGCAAACATAAAAGTAATTACAACAAATAATCGTTCCACTTCAATCATAATAAGCACGGAGATTACATACTAGCACCTCACAAGTAGTGTTTAGATACTCACATCTCTCAAGTGTCATCAAAATAAATCTCATAAATGAAAACGGAAAATATCTCTCACTACCTGTCATAGCAAATAGATTACCATAGGCTTGGGAAAGGATCGAAAACCTCCTCCACTAGGCGTAAGCACCTAAGATAAACTATCAAAGAGGGCTTTTAAATGGGTTATAACGTTAGGTGTAGGGAAAAGGAAAACACGGTTTTGTTGGATACGGGATATTTTACTGGTGGCGAGTTAAAGATCTTGATCAATTACATGTACTATACAATGTTGCTAAGCCCAGACTAGACTCGATCTTAAGCTAGAAACGAAATAACAAAATAACAAAAATATAAAACAAACATAAAATGAAACGGGATGGTAGTCCGTATGTTTTTTCTATTTTTCATTTTCTCATTTTTTTTGTATTTTTCTTGATTTTTTCGATTTTTTTTTTTTTTTTTTTTTTTTTTTTTTTTTTTTTTTTTGACATACATTCTTGCCCTACCATCCAAAATAATACATCATAGGGGCGTTGCATTCCCCTTACACTTGAATTTTTACATAACTTTACAAATACTAATCTAATGACTCGAATTAAGATAATTGACAAACTTGGAGTACTTTTAAAACATTTAGCACATATGGGGGTAATAAATGATGTTCTTCCCCATTACTCCATTATACTAGTACTTTACCCATGAGTCCCAATCGTCCCAAAACAATATGTACAAGGATATGACTCGACTTAGCAACCATGTAATCAATTAGATAATTAACTTGGGTTTAAACAAATGTTGTAACAATAATGCACTAAAGATGAGTGCATACAAGGTAGGCTAAGGCGATTTGGGTGTACATTTTAGTGGGGTGTAAACAAATTCTTCCTTTAAGTAAAATGCTTAAAGGTCGAAACGAAAAGATAGGCTCTGAGGGGTGTACTAGGGGTATCGTGTACTAAAAATGAGTACAACGCAAAGGGTGTGGAGAATTACTTGACCAATGTAGCCAATGTAATTATAACAAAAACACAGGTGTAAAACAATGGGTTAATCCTAATGCCTCTTATCATGTAGTAAATCTAACTACACGAATGTAGTCTCACTTGTGGCCTTGGAATGGTCCTAACGCAAGTTCTAGAATCTAAGTGCTACCGGTACACACATCATAGCATAAATGCTTTTCCTACCAATTCTAGGGGCGAACCTCACATATTTGGGGGTGGAAAATTTTTTAGTGGTACGGTTTTTGTGCTAGTCATATAACTCCTATCCGTGAGACGCTCATTAAGATCAAAGTTTCACTCCTATATGTTGTAAAAAATTTTAAATTTGGCACTAAAATTACCTTAATCAAGTATTTCTCTCAGTTTTATTACACATCTATTATTAAACAAACAAAAATCAAGCGCAATTGTATTCTCTAAAATCGTACTTTTACCCTCCCCTTACACTTAAGATGAACATTGTCCCCAATGTTCAAATAACAAGATGTAAAAGCATAAAGTAAAAGAATGAAATCAAATACTCCCCTGATTCGCTCGTTGGATAGTGAAATCACACGGTTAAATCTTCCTCCAAAGAGAATGTTGAAGCTCCATGACTAATGCATCGCCATAAGCTTGATCCAAAAACATTTCCTTGTCCAAAATAACCTGTTAACCTGAGAAAACAAACACGAAAACCTGCATAACATCGACGGGATAAAATCTATATATAAGGATATAATGCTTGTGGACTGATAATTTTGCAGATTCCTGGAGATTATAAGTTGGAGATTTAATAAAAACTTTTTATGAAAACAAAACTTTCAAAAATTTCTGGAAATTAAATCTGACGCCGTCAGGTTATAACCCCTGACGCCGTCAGAAATGACCTGACAAAAATTTTCATTTTAAGTTTCCGGAAAATTTCTGGAAAAACCTTTACCTTACTTCCTGGAAATCCTGCAAAACATCACTATGACTCGATACAAGCATTTGACTCAAACAAATACTAATATGTATGTTAATTTATTATTATTACGATTCATGTTCATATGTGTTCTAATAAACCGATTTAGATTTCCCTTACACTTATCTTTTGCAAAATACCTTTATATGTAGTTAAGACGAAGTTAAAAACAAAATAAAGCATTTTCGCAAATTACTTTTGAACATGAATCAATAATAATAAAAATTAAACATACATACGGAAGCAAATAAAATCAAACAAACAAATAAATAAACACACAAAGCAAATAAAGCAGATAAAGCTTGGGTTGCCTCCCAAGAAGCGCTTTTCTTTATTAACGAGTCTTGTAGCTAGACTCAAAGTAACGCTCATCTAGTGTCGCTTATGCTCACGTATCCGAGTGTGAGCCATCTAATTGTTGCCTCATCTTTCTTGTATTCATCATTTAGCTCCAAACATCCATGATAGTATCTCTTATTTTTCTCATGTGGATATTTGAGCCCCTTCCCCTTATCATTCTCACTTAACAAGTCGATAGGCATGATTCTATTGCAAGCTTCAATGGGGTAGTTCTTAAACCTAGGATGTGCTCGGGGCATTTGATAGACAAAATCTTCATCCCCATCCGAGAATGTAATTAACCCGTCCACAAGTTTTTCGTCAAGGTTGGTCAACCTTTTGAAGGGTTCTCCAAAAATGACTTGGGTTAATTTGTCATTGATAAATTCTCCTAAGTTCTCCATAACCATAAAATCCACCACATACACAAAACTTCCTACGAACACGTGTAGTGGCTTAATCCTAGCAACAATGTTATCTCCTTGATATTCAAGCTCATCTACCATGATTTTATTATAATTAGCGCGAGAAATAATGTTCATAGGCAAAGACGAGTTAAGATAAGCATAAAAATCATGATAACCAATTTTACACGGGAATTGCATGTTAAAGAGGCTATCCTTTTCGATCTTAGTCCTAGGGTCAACATACTTAAAGGGGTCAATTTCCTCTTTTCCCCATTCCTCGTTAACTACTTCTCCATTACCGATATCCTCATCGGAGTCTGAGTAGTAAAATGGACTAACATAGTCATTCTCATGGTCAGACTCCTCCATCTCAGAATTGTTACCAAAGTGGTGGTCGGGTGAAAGGTTGTTGTTTGCTACTATGGGGGCGGGAACGGGTAGTTGAAAATTTGCACGGCGAAAAACACGAATAACAGGGATCAAATGACCAATGTTACTCATGAGGTAAGTGGAAGGTATCACAAACAAAAGTACAAAGAAATAAGATAGACTAAAGAAAACCTAGAAAAATAAAATAAAAATCTCACTAGAAAGGAATCTAGTGAGTAGACCTAATAGAAATAAAAATTTCAACCTAAACAATAACTATTCCCCGGCAGCGGCGCCAAAAACTTGATTGCGTGGTTTTGTAACCTTACAACAGGTTTTACCTCTCGAGGGATCTCAAGAGGCTTACAACCCCACCAGGCAGTGTACCTGACCGATGTAGTATAGTGTAGTGGTAAGTACGGGGGATTGATCGTTCTCCACAGGGAATAGTGTTCGTTAGGTGTGAAAGGCTACTCTAATTAGGTCTAAGGGTTGAGGAAGATTCTTTTTATGTTTTTATAATTTTTATGAAAGCAAGTAAAATCTCGGTTTTGAAGGAGTGGGCGGAATTAGTTGCTAGCCAACTAACCCAAATTTACTACGAATGCAAATAAAATAAAATAACAAAAATGAAAATGTGGTGAGAAACTTATGTGTAGAGAAATGTGTTTACTTAGATTTCCTTACTCCCTAACTATCTTTTACCGGTTAATTAGTGTGTATTAGTCGCGTGGATGACGGGTGTATTCCTTAATACCATTCGTGGGGTGGCGTACTTACTTCCCCAACTCTACAAGCTCCTACTTCACTCCTATGTCGAGCCGGCTAGGAAGCTCCTAACATGGGATCACTAGAATTCGCTTGTGCATTAAATACAACCATAAAAACCTTTAGTACGCGTTTGGTTCATGTTTCTTAAGACGTTCAAGCAAGTTACCGAATAGGAAGTTAGCCAGTTTTCTTAAGCCTAACATAGATAAACAATCATCCAAAACAACTAACAACACACTAACAACCAATAATCAATAGCTAGGTTTCATTAGATCTAAGCAAACACAAGATAAAATTAGCCTAACATGTTAAACAAAAGACAAGCATAAGATAGAATCAAACAACACATAGACATATTGAATGATTAATTGATAACTTATCTTTCAATGAAACATGGAAGATCTCAAGGCAAGAAGCCCTGAAAAAGTAGCTAAAATCGTCTTAGGGTTTTATCCCAAAATTCCACACACTAAGCTCTCCCTCCTAATGACAAAAAATTAGAAAACTATATATAGATTTTTGGATCTGACGGCGTCACCTTATGCATTGTGACGCCGTCACCTCGCCGCTTTTAGGGTTCCCGGGTGACCTTCTTGACGCCGTCCCTCTTTAGCTCTTCAAAAATCCATTCTGGCCTATCAAGGCTTGACGCCGTCGGATCATGAACGTGACGCCGTCCCCTTATGATTTAAGCCGTGACGCCCTTGATTTAGTTAAAGCGTGACGCCGTCAGAATTCTCATGCTAACTCACTGGCCCGTCATGAGTAAATTTCACATCCAACTTTTCTTGCCAAGGCATGACGCCGTCCCATGTTAATTGTGACGCCGTCAAGAGTAACTTTTAGCCGATTCTTGAGACTTTGCCGTTTTCTTCACTTTAATGCTCCAAAAACGTCCAAAATGCCTCCTTTTCCAGATTTCTCCTCAAAAGTACCTAAAATGACAAAAGGAACGATTTAGGGCAATATTTGATCAAATAAATACGATTTCGGGCTTAAATGACCCCTTAAAAGCGGTACACTTTTCGCCTCATCAGTAGCCAAAAGTGTGGGTGCGTGATGGGTACCAGCTGGGATTGCTGAACCTTCAACCATTTGGGTTTGGGCTAGTGCCACCATTGTTGGAAACAAAGGTGTCACTATCCTCGAAAAATCTTTTCCAACCCTCCTCATATTAGCAAAAACCTTTTTGGTAAGGCAGGGAGTGGAATAAACATTTTTGTGACTTTTCTTATTTTTAAATTGGTTGTCCAAAAAGAGTTGCAAAAACCTTAGATATAGAAAATATTTAGCCGAAGAACTAACCAAGTTCTTAACCATACTATCAAAAATTAATTTTGAAAAATTAAATCTTTGAGTATTTTAAGCCAAACAAATTATAGCAGAAGCTAAATTACTGCTAAATTCATTCCACGCAGTGGTCTTTGGACTTAGACACACTAAGACAGTATGAATTAAGAATTTCCACTGAGGAGAAAAATTACCTTTATGAAACTTTAAAGCATCTGTTTTTCTCTCATAGCCCATCAGTGAAAGTTTTTCAAAGATTGTAGCATTTGGAAGATTCTTAACTCCGTTAGCATCATCTAAGAGAAGATCTCTTCGAGTAGACACCTCTGTAATGATAATCCTCTGCCCATCTGTAAGGGCATGGATTTGTACTTCCCCATTAATAGTTTTGACCTTAGCAGACGACCAAAACTGGATAATGTTGGAAGTATATGTAGTAGGTTTTACTGTTAATGCAAACTTAATATAGCTTGCATTAAGGAAATCAATGATCTCAGTAAAATCTACAGACTCATTGGATTTTTCTAAAAAGGCAACATTATTATGAGGTTCGGTAAAAGTTAGGTTCGACATTATGATTTGATTTGGGGGTTTTGCAATATGACGATTAAAATTCATTTAGGGAGTGGAAGAGAGAGAGAGTAATGTGTGCATGAATATGATTGTGTGCCGTAGTTGGGGATGTATACCCTTTAAGTAAAAAGTGACACAAACGTACCCTGCACTCCCAACCAGTACTAACGGATACCCAGCAGTACAAAATTTTCGCTACCAGTACAAAATAATAATAACTGCATTCAAATATCATAAACTTGAATAATAAATGCATTCACATATCATAAACTTGTATGAATCGGAAAAGTTAAGTCATATATTAAACCAAGTCAAAAATAAGTTTACATTTACATAGGAAAAATATATAAACAAAAGATACATTAAGAAATATATAAACTATCTTTAATACTTTTGTAAACGCCAACTATGTTTTCTCTTGTTTCTTCTATTTTTTTGCTCCTCTCATCAACTTTCTTCTGATGCTCCTCAATGACCTCTAAATCTTTCTTGTTCCTTTCTTCCAACATCTTTATACGCTTGTTGTAAAGTTCTATCAATGCATTTTCAGTACCATACTGGCCTTCATTACATTTCTCCCAAATATGTTAGGATATGCCAAATTTTTTATATTTTTCAGTGATTGGAGGAGGAGAATCATCCCTTGGGTGTTTCTTTTTATTTGAAGAAGGAGTTGAAGAGGATTCAACCATTGAAATTTGAAATATAATATCTAATGAAAAGTATCAAAGGAGTTGTATATGAACAGTTGATTATGAACGGTTTTCCATGTCGATAGGTATAAATAGGCTGGAGAGGTATTCGACGGTTCCCAATACTTTAGGCAGGGAAGAGGGACCATTGAAATGCGCCAAAAGTAAACAGATAGATAATATTGGTCGAATTTGGTTTGTGTTTGGTTTGGATTAACTAGTGTAGTTGATTTGGAAGTGTGTTTAGTGTTGGATTGACTAATTGACTTTTTGATTAGGGTAATTGATATTTTCTATATTAATGATATTAAATCTGATTAGGGTTTGACCCGACACAATGAAACCGAGGGAAGGAATGATTCGGGTTCAGGTTCATTATTATTGACCCGAGGGAAGTGTGTGCGTTAAGGTTGCGTTAACGCACCTGCGTTAACCCCTTAACGCCACGTTACGGTGAGCTATAATAAAAAAATAAATAAAAAATCATTTCTACCCCCTCTAGAGTACTATGTATCCGTTGTGTTTAAAAAAATAAAAAAAAATTCAAAACACCCCCTTGGTTCTTAAGTGGGATAATCAAATTCAAATTCAAAAATTCAAAATTCAACTACAAGCAGGATAATTTAGTTTCAAATTCAAATTTCACAGTGCCTATATATATACAACACCACCATAGTATTATTATCACACACACAAGTCACACACAACTCATCGGTTGTGGAACAACCGGAAAATCCATTTGGACTAAGTTATGATGAACTCTGACTTCAGGAGCAAGATGAGAAAGTGAGGAGAGAAATAGAACAACGCGAACTAGAAGAGGAAGCTGCTCGTATGGAGCAGGAGAGAAATTGGTTTGATATTATGGAAGGAAAGTATTATGATTAGGAGTTTAGGTCCTCTTCGAGTGAGGACAGTTGGGTTTCAGATGATTCCTTTTCTTAATTTGTGGTTTTAGTTTCTATTAATCGTACTATGTATTGTGTTTTAAGTTTAATGTTTAATGTCATTTTTGTTTTAACTTTAATGATTAATGTAATTCGTGTTAGTTGTTAAATGAAGTATTAATCATATTTTAGGGGTTCATTTTAAAAATAGTTGAGTTAAAGGTGAGTAAAGGGTGAGTTATGATTGCGGGTGTTTTTTTTTGAGTTAAAGGTGAAAAGGTTAAAGCTGACGTGACAGTGTGCTAAACTTTAACACTGAGTGACCATTGGTAATGCTATTAAATTTGGTTTCAAGCTCGATCTTAAGATCCCGATCCGATCTTAATTACAAGCTCGATCTTGCAAAGACGAAATCGATCATAAGTATTTGGATTTATTGGATTATTCGAGACATGCTACCCGTAGATTATTCGAGACATGCTACCCGTAGACTAACATATTTGGATTTATTGGACTATTCTTTTGGTTATTGTTTGAGTTACGGATTGGTTTAGATTTAAGGGTTTAGGGTTTAGGGTTTGTATAAATACTCGTTATATTATACGCATTTTTTTTGCCTCTTTGATATGTTATGTAATGTTTTATAAAAAATTGTAACGTTTTCTAAAGTATCAAATAGAAATACATTAAACATCAAATAGAAATAATACATTAAACGTCAAATAGAAATGACATTAAACTACGATACGGAAATTAAAACCAAACTACAAATGAAAATACGATAAGGAAATTAAAAAGAAACTACGAATGAAACTATGATACAAATTAATTGAAGGTATCATTTGAGTCTGAGTAACCATCTTCACTCGAAGAGGAATCAGGTGAGAACCAACCCATTTCCCAGTTCTTCCTACGTTGTTCTTCGTCTCTGGCTTGCTGCTCTAAACGAGCAGCTTCCTCTTCTCATTCACGTTGTTCCATTTCTAGCAGGACTTCCATATCTTGCTCCATAAGTCTGAGTTGTTCCTCTGTTAAACCAAATGGATTTGGGTCTTGGTCGACAACCGGTGGATTGTTCAACGAAACATTTTCGGGTTGGAAAACCGGAAATATATGCTCCGGTTGAGTATGGACTTCTTCATGTGGTGGACTTGGAAATTGTTGCGAAAAATCTTGGTGAGGAGTACTGTTGTTGTGAGAAATCTTTTTTGAAAGACATTTGCAGTTTGGGGAGTGGCCTTGCTATTAAATTTGGTTAACTACGAAGTAAGGAAATTAGAAGTGTACGTGAGACCATGGTTGTCAGGATCCCGATCCTGATCTTAGGATCTTACGATTTTACGATACTGCAAAGCAAAAACGATCCGGACCTTACAAAGGATCTTTGAAAGATTAAGATCTTATAGGATCCCGATCTTTACCATAGGATCTTAAGAACTAATACGATATGATCTTACTTTTCTCCAACCACAAACTAAAAAAGTATGGAATGTATTTTGTAGAATTAGAAAAAAAAACAACATGTTAATACTCTTTAAAATTTCATAATCATAATTTAAGACAACATTTCTATGAAATATTTACATAATTTGTGTTTATGATATATATTAATTTATAGATTTGTATAATATTACAAAAACTATTAACAAAATGACATTATAGTAGGATCTTAAGATCCCGATCCGATCTTACAAGCTCGATCTTGAAAAGACAAAATCGATCCTAAGTATTTGGATTTATTGGACTATTCGAGACATGCCACCCGTAGACTAACATATTTGGATTTATTGGACTATTTGTTTGGTTATTGTTTGAGTTACGGATTGGTTTAGCTTTAAGGGTTTAGGGTTTAGGGTTTCTATAAATACTCGTTATCTATACTACCTATAAAGGAAAAATGGTCAAAGTGAAAAAGTGGAAAAGTGAAAAGTCAAGGAATGTGAAATGTTGAAAAATTTTATTAAAGGAAATTATGAAATGTAATTAATACTCTTATTAAAACACCCCATTACTTAAAAGTACAATGATTTATACACAATGTACAACCAATTAAAACAATTAATACAAATCACAAACCGGGTTGACCCGGGACGCTTCAAACCCGACGGGTTGAACCGGTTTAATTTGACCCGTTTTCGACCCAACCTAGCAAGCTGACCCGGTTTAAATCGACCAAATTTTCGACCGGAACGGTTCAACCGGTTGAACCACCCGGGTCGAACCGGGTTTCAAAACATTATGTTTAATTACCAAATCTTCAAACTTTTATTATTTTTCATTTATAACCAATTAAAACAATTAATACAAATCACAAACCGGGTTGACCCGGGATGCTTCAAACCCGACGGGTTGAACCGGTTTAATTTGACCCATTTTCGACCCAACCTAGCAAGTTGACCCGGTTTAAATCGACCAAATTTTCAACCGGAACGGTTCAACCGGTTGAACCACCCAGGTCGAACCGGGTTTCATAACATTATGTTTAATTCCCAAATCTTCAAACTTTTATTATTTTTCATTTATAACCTATAAACTTTTTTTATCAATAAACTATGTGTCGCTATAAAATCCCAAACCGGGTTAACCCGGGACGCTTCAAACCCGACGGGTTGAACCGGTTTAATTTGACCCGTTTTCGACCCAACCTAGCAAGCTGACCTGGTTTAAATCGACCAAATTTTCGACCAGAACGGTTCAACCGGTTGAACCACCCGGGTCGAACAGGGTTTCAAAACATTATGTTTAATTACCAAATCTTCAAACTTTTATTATTTTTCATTTATAACCAATTAAAACAATTAATACAAATCACAAACCGGGTTGACCCGGGACGCTTCAAACCCAACGGGTTGAACCGGTTTAATTTGACCCATTTTCGACCCAACCTATCAAGTTGACCCGGTTTAAATCGACCAAATTTTCAACCGAAACGGTTCAACCGGTTGAACCACCCGGGTCGAACCGGGTTTCATAACATTATGTTTAATTCCCAAATCTTCAAACTTTTATTATTTTTCATTTATAACCTATAAACTTTTTTTATCAATAAACTATGTGTCGCTATAAAATCCCGTTGCTATGCACGGGTACTCGTCTAGTATTATAAATTACTCGGGAAATTGATTTTCAATAAAGTCTTTTGACTTTGAAACGTTCGATAAATGAAAGAGTCATGGCAAAATTTTGTTATTTCCAAAGATTAATTTTTTCGTAAGTCCAAAGTTGTTTTAAATCATAAAACAAGTATATATACCTTGTACTTAAAAATGGGATTATGGGAAAATACCGATGATTACCAATCGACTCTCCTTTTTGGATATGTTTGTTGTTAGTTATCTCTTTGACTTATTTTCGTCATCTCATCTCGACTCAAGTTATCATCAATACTCTTCTCGACTATTCGGTTATTCGTTATTTTGGAGTGAGTACTCGTGAGTCCGCGTTCTCTACCGTTACACGAATAAAGATACCAAACCCTTTTAAAAGGCTAAAACAAGATTATTTTTGGAAATGAGAATGATTAACTTTTGAAAACTCTTGTGCATTTGCTTTTTTCGGTGAATGTGATGCCGAGTACGTGGCGTTGCGATAAATCATTTGATACGATATTCATTTTCTTTAACTTTTAATTTTTTTTAATATGTTAGAGTATTTTCTTTTGGTTTGTCTGTGGATTTTAGCGTGACTTAATCTTAATACCGCCAATTTTGTCCATATAATATTCAACTACGGATAACTGATACCCACGGGGAAACCCGAAAAACCGATGGATAATATTAATCGGGTATCCTGTGGGATATGGGGCGGGTACGGGTATATTATAAACGGGTTCGGGTACGGGTACACTAAAACCCGACCCGAACCGGAACCGTTGCCATCCCTAGTTACCAGCTATAGCCAGATTTCACCGCCACTTCAGCACCATTAGATTTTTATTTTATTTTATTTATTTTTTTTATTTATTTTTTCCTTTACAAATCTTGCCACGTCAGCTATGGTTAAACCAAACCACAAATTCAATATTCAACCGGCAATTAATCCCTTTACCCGATCATTTGTAAACCCACACAATAATCAATAAACCCTAATCAACACACACATTCTTCTGGCTAACACAAGCACGCAAATGATGAATCCAAATAACAACAAAGGTATGTTTTTAATGTTTTCACATATCAGTTGATGATTGATTGTACAATAATTTGTATCAGGCTTTTGATCTGTAAATGGTGACGTTAGTGGTTGTTACTGATCGATTCTATTGTAAAATGGGGTTGTTTTGTATTTTATAATGGTTGTTATGCTATGTCTAACATATGCTCTATTTTTTTGTTTTCCATATTCTGATTTTCGTATACATAATGGTTGTTATGCTATGTCTAATTAAGTGGTTTGTGTCTGAGTATTTTTTGTTGCCTGTTTGTAAGTACACTGAGAGGTCTAAATCAATGAGAGCATTGGAATGTGCCTAGTTTGTGATTGGCCAGCAATGAGAGTACCTAGCAGACTTGTTTGTGCTTCGCCACCAATGAGATGTCCAAATGCAGCCTATTAGAGTACACTGAGATGTCCATTGAGACTACAAATACAGTCTTTCGGACTGTTTGTGAGTACCCTGAGAGGTCCAATGTTTGTGAGTACACTGAGAGGTCTAATTGAGACTTCAATTGCAGCCTAGTTGGCCACCAAAGAGACTTGAAATGCAGCCTAGTTTGTGCAAGGTTGCTTCATTGTTTGGGATACCACAAAAGAGGACCAAAATATAAGAACACAATGGATTCTTCTGCAATGGTAAACCATCAAAAGGTTTTTATTTGATTGTGATATAGTTAAACATTTGAATCAATAAAACTGTTCTAACAGTTGTTATTTGTAGATGTCATACAAATTTCTTCTGATTCAAGCAGTTCAGAATCAAATGACAGTGCCCTCAACATCCTTCCTGGCCTCCTTGCTTGGTATTATCCAGAGCAACATTCTGATGCAAGTACGGATACTTAGGAAGTGGAACCTATCTAAGCCATTGAACCTCAAGAGGAACTCCCATCTCAAGCTCCTATCCTGGCTCTCCCTGTGCAAGTGATGTGTTTCTAGGGATATACCCGTTATGAGTGCAAGTTTTAAATTTATAACACGATTTACCAATGATTCAAATGAAACACATACGAGCAAGTATACTCGTCCGTGTGTAGTAAGAGATAACTAAGGTAAGCCGAGGTCATTCACTAGGATTTGTTTAGTTTTTAGGACGTGAATTTTTTTGAATATAATAACGAGCCAAATTACCGATTCTAATCGCAAGCAAATAAGTATGACGTAAATTCAATAAATTAAAGACTACACTTGCCTAGACTAGTTTGCACAATTCTCTTGACATGATTATGACAATGGTTCCTGATCTGCGAGAATCAATGCATAATTTATTTCCGAGGAAACACAAGGCAAGCTTGTATTCCTGGGTCGTTATCCCCAACGAAGGTTGAATGGAATTCGTGATCTCGATTCGTGACACGTGTTTGAACGGTGAAAATAAAAGGGATTATGGATTTCTAAGCTAAAATAAGTGAACATTAATTAAAAACGATTTAGAAAGTAATGAAAACAATAATATAAAGTACTTGTATTTAAAAACGAAACAAAAACTGAAAACGAAAACGTACCGGGAAAACCCGAGCTTAAAAAGGTGAAATGATGAAATATTAACACTATGGGTACAAACCTATTTTTTCTAAGTTCTAAACGTTAAAAGAAAATTTTGGAAAAAAGAATTACATTTTTTTTGACTTTTATTTTATTTTCTATGAATTAAAAATAGTTTTAAAAATAAAAATACATTAAAAATAGTAAAACTATTCTGAAAATTTTTCTATAAATACTTTCTAGAATTACTGTCCTAGGAAAAATACAAACAAGTCACCAGCTTATACTAATAAGCTGTGAATAAGCTAAATGGTTCGAATAAGCTAAAACTGAAAAGGGCTAAAATGATTAATAAAGGAAGTTTAAACGAAAAAGACCCTAGGGCGGATTGGCAGAGTGTTTGTGTGTGTGAGCTTGAGGTCTGGGGTTCGACTCCCAGCATCGACTTTTTGTAAACTTATTTTTTTTTTTTAATTTTCTTTCTACAAATTTAATAAGCACTTGAAAATAAACTATTTTTATAAAAGAAACTATTTTGAAAACTACATATAAGCTGAGAAACAGCTTAATAGATCAAACAGTTGGCTATTTTACAAAGGATTAAGCTAAGATTAACTAATAAGCTCAAAAGCTATGTAAAGGCTAAGGTACCCTTGAATAAGCTAAAGCATACAGAAATTTGGCTAAATAAGCTGAATTAAAAAAGAATAATCCCTAACTAAAGTAAATAAGTACTGAAATAGCAATAAGCAAAGAAACTGTTATGCAGGCCATATCAGTTCTACTGAGGGGCTACTTTAAGCTACTCAGAAGCTACTAAAATCAATAAGCTAGAAATAGCAAATTGCAAACAGATGAAGACCAGATACCAAAGATCTCAAAACCACAGTTTCAGCCAATCATAAGCTGATATGAGCTTATAAAACCTGCTGATAAAAGGGCTTATTGGGACATAACAGTCTGATGTGCAGGGTAGAAATCAGTCCTTAATGAGCAGTTTTAAGCTTCTATTAAGCTTTTAATAAGTTATACTGAAGTTGGAATATTAAGGACAAGCTCAAATCAACTGATAAGCTAACACAAACTGAAGAGATTAAGCACTAACCTATATAAGCAGTCTATTGGATCAGATCAAAGAAAATATGCAGACTGCTATTGAGTTGAGATCAGTTTCTATGCAAAAATGCACAAACCAAAGGGAATCTAGCCTAGCTTCTAAATTACTACTTAATAACATCAAAGGAGCACAAAAGTGTCACAAGTAAGGTTCAAATCAGCTTATTGCTAGAATAAGCTGGTTTGATCAGTATTGATCCTTAGAGTGAAACAGTGGGCTTATAACTATGAAACCTATAGAATTAGCTAAAAATACATTGGAAACAGCTTATATTAGTTGAATTAAGCATGTTTAAAACTGATGGATTGGCATATGAACAGTAACTAGATAAATAGGCCCTAGAATAAGCTTAACCCAAACACCCCTTAACAAGGGTCTGTGGGTGATTTTCAAATGGAAACAGCAAATTAAGCTAGGTTTTGGAAAGACAGATGAACATCTAGATATATTAACCACCGAAAATCATTTTTTTAAAATGAATAAGCACTGCAATAAGCTATCCTTAAATTTAACTATTTTTGGCTTTTAAATGAGATTTTAAGAAAATTAGAACACATGTTATTTTAAACTATTAAACACAGATTAAAGGGCAATGTTAAACTATAAATAAGCAGAAAAAGATAAAATAAGCAGTAATAAGCTAATGAACAGTGATATTGACTTACATTGACTTTTTGGGAATTTTGAAATTAGAACAGAAGATACCTCTAATGCACTTAAATGAGCTCTAATAAGCTCATAAGAGCTTATTTGAACTAATTTCACAGCTTATAACTTGAAGAACAATGAACACTATTTTGGCGGGAAAATCAGTTGAACCTGGAAACTTGGAATTTAATTCCTAACTTGCTTAAATTACAACTCAATTAACTCATACTATTCAAATATAACAAAACCCAGTTGATTTTTACATAAAAACTTTAAATTCGACTTTAAATTTAAAATTACACTACGAATGGTCTACAAAAAAAAGGAGAAGAATGTGTGTGTGTCTTCATTTGATTAAATAATCTTCTTGGTATCTTCTCAGTGACTTGTAATTGATTTCCCACTTCTCCATTTTCTTCAATAAAAATCCTCAGTGCCTCTCCCAACGTTTGTGGTCAAATTATCTCTTGGAATAAACAATTGGTGTAATGTAGTGTGATGTGAGACTTCTAGAAAAGGTAAATGACTTAGGGGAGGGTACACAGTAACTAGTGTAGAAGATACACAGTAACTCAAGGAATTACCCGCGTATTTCTTATTTTTTTGACTTCTTGGTTACTGTACATGTTTGACCTAAGAGTTGGATTAATAAAATTGGATTGGTGGGCTTGTATAGTGGGCTGGGATTATTAAGGGTCCGGTTTGGTAAGTTAGGATTAGATTTGGAATTTGGATTTAACTTTGAGGACCAAAATTGCCAAAACTGTGAATTCAGGGACCAATGTTGTAAATTCTGGAAAGTTATTCCAAGGATTATTTTTGAAATGTTGACATAATCCAAGGGTTGACTTTGACTTCTTGAGCACAACTGTGGTCCAAACTCGTAAATTCCTTTCCCGGTTTCGGTTTTTTGACAACTTTTCAATCTCGTACTCGGTTTTGTCCACTTTGTCATCAGTTTTGTCAGTTTCATCAATATCCGTACCTGTACATTAAAAACACAAAAACACAACATATTTGGCACTTTTGGTTAGTTTTTGGTCTTTTTGGTCTGTTTAATTTGGTAAAAGATATGTGTAATTAGACACATATCAAATACCCCACACTAAAGTATTGTCGTGTCCTCACGCAATGTCATCAACTCACGCTTTTGAAACAAAAAATTTCAAACCTCTTTTTACTAATTTTGAAAAGTAGCAAAATATTCGAAAGAGATTTAAGAAATCAAAAGTTTTAAAAACGCCCCGTTTTTCCATTTTATTCACACTTATTCTATTTTTGTATTTTTCTCTTTTTCTTGTGATGGGATGTTGATTTTCATTATATCACAATAACTTTTAGGATCACGGAGTAGGAAACACAACTCATGAAGAAGTGACCATATGGATAAAATTCATTGTCCCTGACTTTTCACGAGTCCCCAAACCAAGCTTAAAACGAAATCATTGTTAGTTATAAGTTAAAATGCTAACACTACTCATGAATGTAATTTGTAAATTTTTCACTCCCCATTTATTCTATACGTTTGGTACGTGTGCTAATTTTTCAAAAGTTTTGGTAATAGAAATTGACATTATCATGGTTGTTATTTGTTTAAGTCAAATATTAATTTACCAGGAATCTTTGAATTCTAAGGATAAAAAAGGGCCTTTTCCATGTAACGGCTTTCTTCTCGGCACATCCCAAACCAGTTGGTTTTAGGTGACCAGGCTTTTGACACCCCACAGAGAATAGTACCAGAATCAGCTGGATTTTGATTTCAAAGATTTCTAAAATTCCTGCTAAGTTAATATTAAATACTTAAATAGAAAACAACCAACGATTATTTGGAGATTAAAGACGCAAAGATGAGATCACTCCATGTAGCGATTTTCTTCTCAGCTTATCCTTTTAGCAAAGCTTTAGGAGGCTAGGTTTTTACACCCTCGAGAATAGTATCGGAGCTTTCGGGGTCTTTCAAAATCAACAATCTACCAAATTCCCGTTAAACTTTTAACACAAAATTGACGAATACTAGTTCAACTTTCGATTTAAGAAAAAGCAAACTTTATACATTTATTTACAACAACCTTTTTATTCACATAGCATATATTTTCTATTTTTTTCATTTTCCATCTTTTGTTCTTGTTTTATTTTTATTATTATTATTTTTTATTATTTTTTTTACAACACATATATACACTTGCATCATACTTGTGATTTTACTCATTTTCTTTTGCATTATTATTCCAATTTAAGAAAGTATGCTTGTTCAGAAGTTTAAATAAAAAGTTGAACTCGTACTCTATATCAAAGTTGAATGAAAGTTTGTAATAACATGATTTCTAAGGTTAAAAATTTGAAAATAGCACAAATTTAGCTTATGGGAGGAAAAACTACAAATTCCACTAATGAGCCTTTAAGATAACCAACTAATCCTTGCTTAGCATCACAACTTATAATTAACTCTATCATTTCTCGTTCTTCGCAAATTTAAAATCTTTAATAAAAAGATCCGCGAATGCTTAGTCAAAAATGTTAAGGGGACAAGCTAGGGCTCAACACACCCGGTCAAGTCAAAATTTTATTCCTACTCTAACCAACGGAAAATCAACAATGTGTCAAAACACTTATGATATTTTGAAATTTTTTTTTAAATTTTCACATTTTTTTTGGATTTTTGGTGGAAAACGGGGTTGCTAAGGTACACGACACAATGCAAGGCAAAATCTAATCGAAAGATCACCCACCCCACACTAAAACCAAACATTGTCCCCAATGTTTTAAAAGGTAAGGGTAATCCTAACAAATCTAAGGCCGTTTATGAATTATGCCAAATAGATAAGGTTAGTCGATAAGATAAAGGATACCAGATTTCCAGAGACATGAGATAGACAAAACCACGAGCACGAGAGTCTTCCGATATCGGGTCAATCCTGCACAAGACAACAAACAAAAAAACACAAGAGATGGAAGAGATAAAACTCTTCACGTCACACATTAGCATACAAATATAAATCACACAGAGAAGCATGGGTTGCCTCCCACGAAGTGCTTGTTTTTTTATCAAGTCGTTAGCTTGACTCGCCCCGAATTCATTTGTTCTTGGGGAAGCATGTGGAATTGAAAATCTCCATCGGACTTTCATTCAAAATGTTTGGATAAACATTGAATTTCTTGAAAGTTCCACTCCGATGAGATACATCCGGCTCAAAAGAATGATAAATTGAGATGCCGGGGTCAAAATGGTGTCTTCACTCCCGAACGAGTGAAGGAGAAGAGAAATCACATCATTTGTGAGGAAAGGAAAACAAATTTTGAGAACAATTACGATATAATCGTCATCATTATCAAATTTGTTATTATTGCTTTTAAGGCCATGATCTAAAAGTACCTCAGGAGGGTGGTTTGAGATAGTGTCTTTAATAAGCAAATGCTCACTATAGATCACGTCTCCCTCCGAGTCCTTAGAGTGATCATACTCCGGCGGAGATATGATGTGGGAGAGTTCATCGGTGAACGCCCCCAGACTAGAGGCACAATTAGTAGATGGATCATGACTTAGCAAAAATTCCAATTCTCTCAGATCAGAATCAAAATTGAAATTTGCCTCTTCACCCCCAGGTGGGATGGAATAAATGTGAGTGAGTTCATCGGTGAACTCCTCAAGAAGAGAATCATCTTTATGAAGTATGTCTTTGAGCTTGGGCTCAGGAAGGATATATGGAGGTGGGACAAGTGCTGTACTTTGTATGCTAAAAGTTTGCACCTCGTCCATTATTGTCTCCATATCTGACACATCACTTTCACCATCAGATGTATCCTCAGACTCACTTGGGATTTGGAAAAGGTTCTCAACACTAGACTTTATGAATTCGTCCGATTCCTTTTCAGGAATAATGCTAAGATGCTCATCCCCCATATTGAGAGAGTCCTCGGTGTCCATAGTCGGTATGATGGATGTGATTGCAATACATTGAGGGAGTTGAGAAATGATTTCTTTTAAAGGAATAACACTCTCCTCATAGTCCCCATCTTCATCATCGAGCATGCAAGCTTTATTAAACAAGGAACATATTTGTGCTTCTCGCTCTATGGCTAGTAAATCTTCCATAGATTTACCATGACGATCTTCTTGGGTATTTTTAACAGCCAAATTATTAAGCTCATTCCTCACATCTTGAAGTTTTTGGAGTACATCTTTGAAAACTTCGTGAAGAGATGGTTGAGGCTGACTTTGAATCGTTTGATACTGTGGAGGTTGGTCATGGTAAGAATATTCATAATTGTTACAAGGGCCATGCTCATAGACAAGCTGGTTCCTCGTTTGACAATCGGAATTATAATGTGGACCTCCACAGTACTCACAACAATATGATTGTTTTGATTGATTCAGTGAAGCGTGTGGATATTGGTCATAACCATAGTTTTGATTGTTACATGGAACTTGCTCATGGACAAACGTATTCCCTGTTTGACATTCAAAACCTTGGTGAGGACCTCCACATAATTCACAACAGTAATACTATTGTGGTGGTGAATAATATGAAGATGTGTCAAATCCGGACGATGTCTGATTGTTATAAGGGTTCTGCTCATAGACAAGCATGTCTCCCGTTCGACAATCAAATTCCGGATGAGGACAACCTCCACAAAATTCACACAAGTATGTCTCCATATGATGTTGTGGGGTTGGTTGAAAAAGTCGGGTGTTTCATTGTAAAGACAGGGATTTTGGTCATAGACAAACCCGTTTCCCTGAATTAACAGTGCTACAACCGGGGCAATTTTCACCATTTGAGGTCCCCCACACCATTTACAACCATAGTTGTAAGACGAAGACATACACAGAATTAAACGTATAAGTGGGATGAGAAGACTATTTTTGAATTTTTAAAATTTAAAAACATTTTGAAAAACACAAAGGAAAAAGGAAAATAAATTTTGAAATGAAAATATTTTTGGGTTTTTATAAAAGAAATATTTACGAGAGAAAATGATAACTTCTCGGGAGAAGGGTCTTCAAAACACGCATCGACAAACGAGAATTTAAAAATTCGCTACATCCTTCCCCGGAAGCGGCGCCAAAAATTGATCCATGAGAATCAATGCATAATTTATTTCCGAGGAAACACAAGGCAATCTTGTATTCCCGGGTCGTTATCCCCAACGAAGGTTGAATGGAATTCGTGATCTCGATTCGTGACACGTGTTTGAACGGTGAAAATAAAAGGGATTATGGATTTCTAAGCTAAAATAAGTGAACATTAATTAAAAACGATTTAGAAAGTAATGAAAACAATAATATAAAGTACTTGTATTTAAAAACGAAACAAAAACTGAAAACGAAAACGTACCGGGAAAACCCGAGCTTAAAAAGGTGAAATGATGAAATATTAACACTATGGGTACAATCCTATTTTTTCTAAGTTCTAAACTGTTAAAAGAAAATTTTGGAAAAAAGAATTACATTTTTTTGACTTTTATTTTATTTTCTATGAATTAAAAACAGTTTTAAAAATAAAAATACATTAAAAATAGTAAAACTATTCTGAAAATTCTGAAAATTTTTCTATAAATACTTTCTATAATTACCGTCCTAGGAAAAATACAAACAAGTCACCAGCTTATACTAATAAGCTGTGGATAAGCTAAATGGTTCGAATAAGCTAAAATTGAAAAGGGCTAAAAGGATTAATAAAGGAAGTTTAAACGAAAAAGACCCTAAGGTGAATTGGTAGAGTGTTTGTGTGTGTGAGCATGAGGTCTGGGGTTCGACTCCCAGCATGGATGATGAACTCAAATAAGTACATTTTATTATCATCATTTATCCTATTTATTTGACTTGTTTTATTATATTATATATGAGAATCGATACATTAATGTTTACTTTAGTAATTCTCAGGTAAAAACAAGCATTATGTGAAACTTGGCGATTTTGGACTAATTATGGAGCAAAACAAGCGAGATGTCAAAAGTCTACTGAAATCCAGAAGATGCGCCGTATCTCACTCAACAGATACGACGCAATATCATACTTAGATGAATTCGAAGACCATTGCCTGACTTTGAAGAATGCGCCGCATGCAATTCTGTCATGCGCCGCATATGAAACTTTGGTCAAAGAAGAAGATCAAGCTCGTTCTACTCCAGATACGCCGCAATATACTTCTAACATACGGCGTATCACTATCAAGATTTCACCAGTTACAATCCAAGACAGCTAAAGTACATGCGCCGCAATCTGAAGACGGTGTACGAATATTCCAGAATATATTAATCTTGGACCCCACGCGAAGTTAAGTCAATGCGCCGCATCTATCAACTCAATGCGCCGCATCGATCCCTCAGACAGAAACTATAAATACCCCAAGGTCAGACGAATTTAAGAGACCTTAGACCTAATATATAACCCTAGAGCCGAATTCAGACGACCAAGCAGCACAAGACACACCTCAAACAAAGATACAAGAGCTGTAAGAAGGTCCTGCATGTATTCAATTCATTAAGTAGTTTTGTTTTATTGTTTTAGTACGCTTTAATTCACCAGGATTGATGGGCTTGTGTCATGTGACTACGGAAGATCATGCACTCCCCTTAATATTGCTTTCCCATTAATTAAAGTTTATATGTTGATGTCTTTGGTGACTTTTATTAGTGCATTGATAACCTCTGTGTCTAGCTGAGTCTTGCTTGGGTCGCCATGCCCCTTCCTCGCCTATTTATTCTAGCGTCTCTAGAAAAGTAGGATAGACATAAGTAATCATTAATGGTTTACTCGCCGATAAGATTAGAGCCAACGAGAAAGGTTTAATTATATACACTTCATATAAAACTAGCAATAAAACAAGTGACAAGCTATTTAATTATCAGGACAGGTCTTCTTATTGTCTCGAGTATCTATCTGTGTACGTGTGTGCTAATCGCTGATTCGTGCTCATTAGTTTAGTTTTCTATTTAATTATAACCAAACTGTGCCAGTCTCTCAGGCTGAACCCCCTTGCGTTAGATTAGATTGTATAACTAACTTAGGATATTAAAATACTGATTAGAATAACTAGATAATACGTTCCACTCTTAGTGATCGACACTCTGCTTACCATTATATTCATACTGACCGGGTACACTGCTCATTAAGTGTGTGTGTTATTGATTAGTCGGCTAAATATAAATTTAAAACTTGAGTAGGCATTAATACTGCTAAACCGCAACGACACATCATGCGCATCAAGTTTTTGGCGCCGCTGCCGGAGAGTGAATTGTTATTATCTGTTAATTTGATTAAGTATTTTAATTAGGTTTTTCTTTTTAGTTTTTTTTTAGATTCTAACCACTAACCCTGTTGTATATTAGATAGATTGCATTCATTGTATAATTTGCATATTTACTGTTTTTGTGTGTTTTTGTTTTCTATAATTTTTGTTTCTTTTTGTTTTTTTTATTTTTGTTTTTCTTTTTTTTATTTTTCTGCATTCTGCTGTCGTTGTATTGTGCTGATACAAACGATACGGCGGATCTGTTTTCACAGATATGGCGTATTGCGTTTAATTTTTATAAAATACAACGCGTTTAATAAATTCGAGTATGACGCATCTTTCCCCAAGATACGGCGTATTCTGTTTTTAATAAGAAATTTTTCTAAACCCTAACGCCATACGACGCATCTGTTTTAACAGATACGGCGTATTTTCTATTTAAATTAAAAACAGTTTTTCGAATTATTAAACAGAAGCGACGCATCGATCTTTATCGATACGGCGCATCTACTAAATCAAAAATCTTGTATTTTGAAACGTAATGAAAATACGGCGCATTAGCTTTTGTTAATACGGCACATTTAATTTTAATAAATATAATCGATTTTTGATAATTTAAACTTGATACGGCGCATTTAATTCATAAGCGGTGTATCTGTTTTCTGAATAAAAGTCTGATTAAATTTTAACGTAATAAGATACGGCATATCCAACTTTCTGGATACGGCGCATCGTTTGCAGATATCAGCAACTTTTATTTTTCGTATTCCGTTTTCGTTGTTAATTTTCTGATATCATACTTTCTTGAACATACCCTACTGATGCTTTTGTGATGATTTCAGGAAGTGCATGACCAGCAATTCAACTAAAAACTTTATTAAACCTTTCGAAGATCCTGAACGAGCCTTACATTCGCTTAAAAGGCTTTTCAACACAAAAAGCTTTGAAATTTCAAGTTCGTTCGAGCTTGATTACTTTTCTGAAGAGAAGGAGAAAGAAGAAACAGAAACAATGACGGAAAACACTACTATGGAGGAATACATGAACAAAACCCGTGCTGATTACAGTTCAGGAGTTGCTAGACCGAAGTTTGATGAAATGTCAAAGTTTGAGTTGAAGGGTCAGTTTCTCAAGGAGCTAAGAGAGAATGCTTTCAGTGGAACAAAACATGAAGATGCTAATGAACATGTTGAAAAAGTCCTCGAGATTGCAGATTTGTTTACTACAGAAGGAATCTCTGACGATCAACTTATGCTAAGAATCTTTCCAATTTCGCTTAAAGGAGCTGCTAATAAGTGGCTAAGGAATGAACCTGCTAGTTCAATCACAACATGGGAAAATTTGAAGAGCAAATTCCTGAAAAGATATTGTCCACCTGCTAAAACTGCTAAAAAGATGGAGGCTATCAACAATTTCAAGCAAGAGCCTGATGAAACTCTTTATCAAGCTTGGGAACGATTTAAAGACTTATTGATGAAATGCCCTCAACATTATCTAAATCCAATGCAGGAGATAATATTGTTCTATCAAGGATTGGACGTGCCTACTAGACAAATCTTGGATGCTAAGGGAGCTGTGCCTCAAATGAGTGCAGCCGATGCTAGAAAAGCTATCCAAGAAGTTGCTAATCACTCTCAAAAATGGCACGACGGAACCTCTACTAGATCTAAGAGCAGCACTAATTTTGACGGGTTTGCTGCAATTCAAGCTCAATTGGATAAAATTAGTAGAGAGATGAAGAAGCGTGATGAGAAAGTTTATGCTGCCCAAGTTGGATGTGAAAAATGCGAAGGACCTCACTACACTAAAGATTTCCCTAAAAAGAATGAAAGTGAGACTTTTGAAGAAGCATACTACACACAATTTGGACAACCATTCCAACCTTCAGGAAGATTTAGGGAAGCTGCTCCGGGATACTATCAAAAGAACAACTATAATCCCACTTATCAAGAAAGGAGGCAGACTTTGGATGACACTCTAAAGCAAAATATGGCCGATGCTGCTAAAAGACATGAAGAGAACACCGCTATGATCAAAGAAATCCGAGCCTCAACGGATACTATAACAAGAAATCAAGGAGCTTCGATCAAAGCATTGGAACAACAAATCGGACAAATGAGCAAGGTTCTTCAAGAAAGGGGATACGGAAGTTTACCTAGCTCAACTGAAACTAACCCAAGAGATCATGTCAAGGCCATATGCACTACTGAAGAAGTCACGCCTAACATACCTTTTCCTAGAAGATTGATGAATGGTAATGATGCTGCAAAGCCCGAATTTTTCTTTAATTCTTCAATCAGTTTAAGGAGGTTACTCAACGAGAAGGCAAAGATTGAAGAGGAGATCAAGGCTACAATGAAAGAAGAGAGCTCTACAACCGACTTACGTGCCTTGCCTCATAAAGAAAAGGACCCAGGAAGTTTTACTTTACCTTGTTCAATTAATGACATATCTTTCAATAATGCATTAGCTGAAATAGGAGCTAGCGTTAGTGTTATGCCCCTTAAGACATTCACTACCCTAGGACTAGGAAAATTAGCACCAACTAAGCTGCTTATTGAATTGGCTGATAAAACGGTAAAACGACCTGAAGGGGTTGCTGAAAATGTGCTAGTTAAGATTGAGAAGTTTGTTTTCCCCGTAGACTTTGTTATATTAGATATGCCCGAGGATGTTAAGATTCCTTTAATCCTTGGAAGACCTTTCTTGTCTACCGCCCATGCTAAGATTAATGTGTTTAAAAGAAAAATCTCATTAAAGGTAAGGAATAATAAACTAGTCTATAAGTGCCAAAATCCTGCTAAGAGCATAATTAGAGGCGTCTGTGTGCTAGGATTAAGAGAACGTATGGACCTCGATCTAGAAGCTAGGCTTATGGGAGAAACATTAATTCAAAACAACTCAACTAATCCTAATCATAAGAACCTCGAGGAATTTATTGACCTTAATGTACTTACCGAACTTAGGCGCGATAATGTTAATGATTCTGATGATGAGTGGTATGATTGCGAAGTGATTAACAAACGTAGGAGAATAGTTGAGAATACAAATTTGAATAATGATATGTTTATTGAACTACCACCCCACCTTGCATATTTATGCCTATATAATAATAAGAATTTCCCGTCTATCATTTTGTCATCTCTGCCCAAAAGGGACAGAACTTTGTTTATACAGATATTAAAGAAGAATGGCGTGGATATTAAGGACGAGCAAGGAGTGTGCAATATTACTGGACTGGCGATGAGGGAGCGCGATGCTTCCGACTCTTTCAGTGATCGGTATTAAGGAGCCGAACGTGAGTCTAACTTGAAGACTCTGGAATAAAGACAAGTGCTGACCGGGAGACAACCCGAAGGAAAAATTTTTACTTTTCTGTTCTGTGTCGAGTCTGTCAGACCTGCAGAAGATGCGGTGCATCTCCATCATAAGATGCGACGCATCACCTGCACTGGTCATATCTTATTTCATTTTCTGCATTTTTATTTTTGACTTTAAAACTTTCTGTCAGTTAATTTAATGCGGCGCATCCCTGGTTAAGGATGCGACGCATCTTTTATTCTGATTCGTATTTATTCCAGGCTCGATACGGCGTATCTTCTTCCATAAGATACGGCGTATCGACTGACCTGATGATTTACAGTTTAATTTTTTAGGTTTTATTTTTACTAACTACTAATGTATTATGCAAGTTTAAACCTTCTTAACTCAGGTGTGTTAAAGTCTAAATGGTATTATAGATTCCTGCATTTTTGTGGATACATCATTTATGAAGCTTAAACGTTCTCATCCACAAGAAAGTTGATTTTTGCTCTTATATGAATAATGGAGGATCATACCGAGCAAATCTCAGGGGAGTTTTTCTGTTCTAATTCTTTTATTTTCCAGTTTTTAACCTTTGACACAAACAACGAGGACGTTGTTTAACTTAAGTGGGGGGACGGAGAATTAGAACACTTACTTGTCCTAAACTTTTTCAAAATATGCTTAAAATGCGCTTAATATATCAAAATTTAAATTTTTTTTTAGCATGTTTTTGTTTAAAGTCTAAATTACATAACCGCACACATAACTCTATTCTTTCAAAAATATTAAAACTTTAGTGTGCCGGTGACTTGTAAACTTTAGAACTTGGCTTTTATACTATTCGAGACCACCATAATGAGTATTATCTATATAATTGGAGTGACTTGTCTAAATTGGTAAATTTCTAGGATTACACCCAAATAGCCTTTATATGTTATGTGATATTAACTAACTACACTGGTTAGTTAACCCCCGTATAAACCCTTTGTTTACTCTCACTTTTAGAGTAAGATACCCCTAGAAAAACCCTCAGAGCCATTCCTTTCGTTTCTTACACCTTTGTTATAATGTTTCGATACACCCTTACACCTTAGCCTACCCTGTAGATTAAAATCCGTGGTTAATTGCTTTAGGCAAAGTGTGTTTCCTTACATTACCTGTGTTCGCGTGCGTAATTCATTATCTTTGGTTAGGTCGGGAAATTGCACAATTCAATTGGTATGAAAGTAAATATTGTATAACTTTTAGTTTATTTTTCGTGTGTTTGCTACTTTCACTATTACAGTTATTTCTGAAAGTATGAAGAGTATGGAAAAATTATCCGGAAAAATAGTGATAGAAAAGTTGTGAAATTTTACACATATATGTTGATGTCAAAAAAAAAAAAAAAAAAAAAAAAAAAAAAAAAAAAAAAAAAAAAAAAAAAGGAAAAGTTGGAAGTTTGTTTTAACCAACTTATGTAAAGTTTTGTATTAAGTGGGAGATATCACCACTATTTGTTGTTGTATATTATATTTATGGATTGAATGGGAGTTGGCCGTTATGGGAACGCCAACTAAGGTTATTCTTTGATTGAGATTTTGTTGAGTATAATTCGTGTCTACCTAAAGCGTGTATTTCAAGTGTTAAAGCGTAAGTTATTCAATGATATGAGTCTTATTCATGGGATGGTTGGGAAAGTGATTAACCACACTTAGGATTTTAATTTATCTGTTTTGTTTATTTTTCATTTTGCACCAATTTGTATCCCAAATATTATCCATACCCTATATCATTCTTCATCCAAACCTTTGATTTATTGAGATTAGGGATTTGAGCAATCTTAAGTATCGTAGTCGTGGATTCGGCTATGTATTTATGATTTTGTCGCCCTTTTTGATATAATATTGTTGGTGAAGATTACTTGGTCCTATCTTTAGCCCATTCGAGTTAAGGAATTGAGTAATTGCAAGTATCGTGGTCGTGGATTCGATCATGTATTTGTAATTTTGTCGCCTTTTCTGGAATATGAGATCGATAGAGATTAAAAAGGATGATCAACCTTAACCAACAAACCATTTTTACCGCTTTAGACTTGTTACTCCTTGGCTTTAGTGGGGGAGATGCGTATACTTGCCAAGCCTATGATAGAATATTCGTCACGACTAAGCAACTAAACGATTTAGAATTGTTTTACATTAAAAATTATTTTGGTTTCTACTTTGTTAAGTGTTTGGTTGTGTGATTATGACAAAACGAATACGTGCTTAAATATAAAATAAATCCTAATATCTTTTAGGATACATTTTCATATGATTAATTCTAAGGTTTACTTGGGGACAAGTAAAGTTCAAGTGGGGGGATATTTGATGAACTCAAATAAGTACATTTTATTATCATCATTTATCCTATTTATTTGACTTGTTTTATTATATTATATATGAGAATCGATACATTAATGTTTACTTTAGTAATTCTCAGGTAAAAACAAGCATTATGTGAAACTTGGCGATTTTGGACTAATTATGGAGCAAAACAAGCGAGATGTCAAAAGTCTACTGAAATCCAGAAGATGCTCGTATCTCACTCGACAGATACGACGCAATATCTTACTTAGATGATTCGAAGACCATTGCCTGACTTTGAAGAATGCGCAGCATGCAATTCTGTCATGCGCCGCATATGAAACTTTGGTCAAAGAAGAAGATCAAGCTCGTTCTACTCCAGATACGCCGCAATATACTTCTAACATACGGCGTATCACTATCAAGATTTCACCAGTTACAATCCAAGACAGCTAAAGTACATGCGCCGCATACAAAGATCAAGTTACGCCACATCTGAAGACGGTGTACGAATATTCCAGAATATATTAATCTTGGACCCCACGCGAAGTTAAGTCAATGCGCCGCATCTATCAACTCAATGCGCTGCATCGATCCCTCAGACAGAAACTATAAATACCCCAAGGTCAGACTAATTTAAGAGACCTTAGACCTAATATATAACCCTAGAGCCGAATTCAGACGACCAAGCAGCCCAAGACACACCTCAAACAAAGATACAAGAGCTGTAAGAAGGTTCTGCATGTATTCAATTCATTAAGTAGTTTTGTTTTATTATTCTAGTACGCTTTAATTCATCAGGATTGATGGGCTTGTGTCATGTGACTACGGAAGATCATGCACTCCCCTTAATATTGCTTTCCCATTAATTAAAGTTTATATGTTGATGTCTTTGGTGACTTTTATTAGTGCATTGATAACCTCTGTGTCTAGCTGAGTCTTGCTTGGGTCGCCATGCCCCTTCCTCGCCTATTTATTCTAGCGTCTCTAGAAAAGTAGGATAGACATAAGTAATCATTAAGGGTTTACTTGCCGATAAGATTAGAGCCAACGAGAAAGGTTTAATTATATACACTTCATATAAAACTAGCAATAAAACAAGTGACAAGCTATTTAATTATCAGGACAGGTCTTCTTATTGTCTCGAGTATCTATCTGTGTACGTGTGTGCTAATTGCTGATTCGTGCTCATTAGTTTAGTTTTCTATTTAATTATAACCAAACTGTGCCAGTCTCTCAGGCTGAACCCCCTTGCGTTAGTTAAGGTTGTATAACTAACTTAGGATATTAAAATACTGATTAGAATAACTAGATAATACGTTCCACTCTTAGTGATCGACACTCTGCTTACCATTATATTCATACTGACCGGGTACACTGCTCGTTAAGTGTGTGTGTTATTGATAAGTCGGCTGAATATAAATTTAAAACTTGAGTAGGCATTAATACTGCTAAACCGCAACGACACATCACGCGCATCAATGGACTTTTTGTAAACTTATTTTTTTTTATTTTCTTCCTACAAATTTAATAAGCACTTGAAAATAAACTATTTTTATAAACGAAACTATTTTGAAAACTACATATAAGCTGGGAAACAGCTTAGTAGATCAAACAGTTGGCTATTTTACAAAGGATTAAGCTAAGATTAACTAATAAGCTCAAAAGCTATGTAAAAGCTAAGGTACCCTTTAATAAGCTAAAGCATACTGAAATTTGGCTAAATAAGCTGAATTAAAACAGAATAATCCCTAACTAAAGTAAATAAGTACTGAAATAGCAATAAGCAAAGAAACTGTTATGCAGGCCATATCAGTTCTACTGAGGGGCTACTTTAAGCTACTCAGAAGCTACTAAAATCAATAAGCTAGAAATAGCAAATTGCAAACAGATGAAGACCAGATACCAAAGATCTCAAAACCACGGTTTCAGCCAATCATAAGCTGATATGAGCTTATAAAACCTGCTGATAAAAGGGCTTATTGGGACATAACAGTCTGATGTGCAGGGTAGAAATCAGTCCTTAATGAGCAGTTTTAAGCTTCTATTAAGCTTTTAATAAGTTATACTGAAGTTGGAACATTAAGGACAAGCTCAAATCAACTGATAAGCTAACACAAACTGAAGAGATTAAGCACTAACCTATATAAGCAGTCTATTGGATCAGATCAAAGAAAATATGCAGACTGCTATTGAGTTGAGATCAGTTTCTATGCAAAAATGCACAAACCAAAGGGAATCTAGCCTAGCTTCTAAATTACTACTTAATAACATCAAAGGAGCACAAAAGTGTCACAAGTAAGGTTCAAATCAGCTTATTGCTAGAATAAGCTGGTTTGATCAGTATTGATCCTTAGAGTGAAACAGTGGGACTTATAACTATGAAACCTATAGAATTAGCTAAAAATACATTGGAAACAGCTTATATTAGTTGAATTAAGCATGTTTAAAACTGATGGATTGGCATATGAACAGTAATTAGATAAATAGGCCCTAGAATAAGCTTAACCCAAACACCCCTTAACAAGGGTCTGTAGGTGATTTTCAAATGGAAACAACAAATTAAGCTAGGTTTTGGAAAGACAGATGAACATCTAGATATATTAACCACTAAAAAGTTTTTTTTAAAATGAATAAGCACTGCAATAAGTTGTCCTTAAATTTAACTATTTTTGGCTTTTAAATGAGATTTTTAAGAAAATTAGAACACATGCTATTTTAAACTATTAAACACAGATTAAAGGGCAATGTTAAACTATAAATAAGCAGAAAAAGATAAAATAAGCAGTAATAAGCTAATGAACAGTGATATTGACCTACATTGACTTTTTGGGAAATTTTAAATTAGAACAGAAGATACCTCTAATATACTTAAATGAGCTCTAATAAGCTCGTAAGAGCTTATTTGTACTAATTTCACAGCTTATAACTTGAAGAACAATGAACACTATTTTGGCGGGAAAATCAGTTGAACCTGGAAACTTGGAATTTAATTCATAACTTGATTAAATTACAACTCAATTAACTCATACAATTCAAATATAACAAAACCCAGTTGATTTTTACATAAAAACTTTAAATTCGACTTTAAATTTAAATTTACACTACGAATGGTCTAAAAAAAAAGGACAAGAATGTGTGTGTGTCTTCATTTGATTAAATAATCTTCTTGGTATCTTCTCAGTGCTTGTAATTGATTTCCCACTTCTCCATTTTCTTCAATAAAAATCCTTAGTGCCTCTCCCACCGTTTGTGGTCAAATTATCTCTTGGAATAAACAATTTGTGTAGTTTAGCGTGATGTGGGACTTCTAGAAGAGGTAAATGACTTAGGGGAGGGTACACAGTAACTAGTGTAGAAGATACACAGTAACTCAAAGAATTACCCACGTATTTCTTATTTTTTTTGACTTCTTGGTTACTGTACATGTTTGACCTAAGAGTTGGATTAATAAAATTGGATTGGTGGGCTTGTATAGTGGGCTGGGATTATTAAGGGTCCGGTTTGGTAAGTTAGGATTAGATTTGGAATTTGGATTTAACTTTGAGGACCAAAATTGCCAAAACTGTGAATTCAGGGACCAATGTTGTAAATTCTGGAAAGTTATTCCAAGGATTATTTTTGAAATGTTGACATAATCCAAGGGTTGACTTTGACTTTTTGAGCACAACTGTGGTCCAAACTCGTAAATTCCTTTCCCGGTTTCGATTTTTTTACGACTTTTTAATCTCGTACTCGGTTTTGTCTATTTTGTCATCAGTTTTGTCAGTTTCATCAATATCCGTACCTGTACATTAAAAACATAAAAACACAACATATTTGGCACTTTTGGTTAGTTTTTGGTCTTTTTGGTCTGTTTAATTTGGTAAAAGATATGTGTAATTAGACACATATCAGTTCCATTTGATTATGATCAACAAATTAGATGATGTTCTAATTCGATTAGTGGGTATACTAACTCTATTGTTTCCAACACTTTCAATCCTCGTCAAGATTTTAAGATTATAAAAAACAATATTTAAGATTTGATCAATCCAAGACTAACACAACTCAATTACTCGATTCGCTTTCGTTTCACAAGTAATTGACAACCACACTATTTAGTTTTCCATGTTTAACCAAGTTACTTATGAAATGGTTAATACATAAGGTAACACCCTCATAGACAAAGGTTTACAACTAATTAACTAACAATGACTTTTTCATCCCATTACAATATTAGTAATTAACCAAACTTGACAACTCTTTGGTGGAGAAAACTCTTAATAGCACAATTCGTTCTTAGTATTAGCTTTCTTTTATCTTAGAACCATTGAGTCATAATCAACCAAAAATCATGTAACAAACATCATCTAGGGAAGTGCACAAGGCACTTAGCCACTCATGGCAAACAAAGGAATAATTACAAGAAATTTATCACTTGAAAACATGATTAAAAAGTCTTACAAAAGTTGTAATGATGATTACAAAAAGTAGGAACACTTGTGAGATAATCAACAAAGATTCCTTGAATGATTAAGTTGATGATTGGTGAATGTAAGCTTTCCCTTTCCTGCATTTTTCTCCTTTGTCGCCTCCTTGAGTATGATTGTAGATAGGTATGTAACTTTGTTGGTCTCTAGGTAGTAATGTATAGGATTATTGTCTTTTGAGATATGTGATATATTTGATGCTCCTTTTGGCCAAGTATATATAAGATGGCTCCCCTTGGTCACCAAGCAAAATACTTTCTCCCAAAGTGTCATAAAATGAAGGCAACACGAGTTAATGGAAGTAGATGATCGGACTTTAAAGTGATGGCACTTAATTCTTCACTTAAATGCAACTTTGGATGACTTTAAGTGGCTGAACCCGCGGTCGGGACCTTGAACCTGCGGTCGGAACGTCTGCTGAACCTAAGGTTTGGACTCTGAACCTTGGGTTTGGAAATGACTGCTCAACCTTGGGTCTGGAATGTGAACCTTGAGTCGAGACCGATTCTTGCACTTGAATTTCAACTATATAACTTCATCTTTTAACACACTTTTTAGCACTTAATCTTGACTTCATCTTTCATTGAATAACTCATAATCTTGAGCATGAATCTTGAACGGAAAACTTCTCTTCCGGCATATATTCTTGATTCTTTAACTTTAACAATCCTTCCAAAGCCTTTATTGTGAGAAGAATCTTACGTTTGTGCATAAGCTATTGATTTAACAACTTTCTTCATCTTTTTAGCCTTTTTCTTTGAACTTGATTGTACCTGAACTAAAATACATCTTTTGCACCTTTTTAAGCATAATATGGCCACAAATACAACCAAATACAATGCATAAACATAGAAATAATGCAACTAAAACATGTTCAAAATGAGCGTTATCAGCAAGTTCGAATACCAGTTGAGAAGACACACAAAAATAAATTTACTCATGATATTGTCTTGGGAATGCCGTGTAAGAAGAATCCTATAGGTTTTGGAGCACCTTCTAGCCGCCATGGGAATGGCAAGACTAAGATGGTTTAGGGGTTTAGGATATACATTAACAACTTTTGTGTTTTGTAAATGGTATTTGGTTCAATTATGATATTTAATTTTGATACTGATTTTCCCTTATGTATTTACTGTATTATGTTTTAAATATTCTCCTTTCTGTATTCCCCAACAACTTGCTGGTTTTGGTTTTCAATATAGTACTTAATAAAAAGTCTTCAATGTTAAAAAAAAATTGTAGCAATTTTTGTTTTGTAAATGTAATTAGTAAGGGTACAATAACTGGTAATTATGTAAGTATTTTGGTTTGTTAAATGGGTAGCAGTTTGTACTGTTGATGTGATGGTTGCACAGTGTGGTACATTTGCGATTGTTAAGATAATGATATATAACATTTGGAGCCAAAATTTTAATTTTTTCAAGTTTATGCTTTAATTAACAGGTTCAAAGGCAAAATTTTCAAATAATTCAATTGTTAATTTCAAATTACAACTTAGACGCAAATTTTTGGATCGAATTTTTTTGAATCACCTAATTACAAGCAGTTACCAAGAATAACGATTCATATTCTTGGTATAGCCTCTTTTCTCTCCTTAAAACAAAGACTACAAAGAAAACACAAAAATCAAATCTTCTATCACCATTACTCTCCAAGCTAAGCCATAATCATTTTCTTTTACCCTTTGTTGCTCAAGAGTCATGGATATTGAACCCATTGTTGATAATCAAACTTTGCTTCTTCCTGATGATGTTGTAGTTGATGACAACGCCTTACAATATGAATCCGAACAGTATTCTGATGATGAAGATATAGATGCGACTGGAACCAACCAAGCAGAGACGATACTAGCTAAGAGGGGCTCAACCAGGATAATAAAGTTTTGCGCGAAGTATGAAAAACCTGGTGGAATAAAGCTTAAGGTAACCTTCGATGCATTCAGTAGGGTATCAGGGGCAAACAGAGCAGTGTTTGTGAGTTTTTTAGGAGATGTGGTTCTTGAGCAGCTAGGTGTGAAGATTCTTTCCTGGAAGAAGGTGAATAAAGAATCAAGAGATAAACTATGGGCTGAAATCACAGTACATATATACGATTTTGTAACCCATTACTACATAAGTTTATGTATGCAGTTACATTATGTTCAACTGATTAACGACATTATGTTAATCTTTGCAGAAATTTTTTGATGTTGACGTGACATACAGAAAATTGATAATGATTCGTCTTGGCCAACTGCTAAGGAATTACAGAAAGAAGCTCAAATTCAACTACATTTTGCGCAACCTAAATACACCTTCCAAACTGACTGAAGTCCCGGACTTGTATAGTACAATAATGGCTTCAGAACACTAGGTCGAGTTTGTAAACTACACGACCACCGAAGCATACAAGGTTTTAATTAGTCATCTTTATTTAAGTGTATATGTCATTTTATAATTTTCAGTTTGCAACATTACTGTTGATGCAAATAATGTTCTAAAAACGTTATTTATATCTTTCGATTACCTCACGTTTTGAGAATGACAAAATGTGAATTCACGTTACGTTAAAATTAACGTAAACAAGTTTTTAATCGGAAGATCCCGTTTCTATGCAAATCACTCTAGAACAAATTTACAGCTTGTCTAATGATCAAAGAAGTGAATTTGTGTTTTGAGAGTTTACATTTTAATGGGACAAAACATTTTTTTTCAAAAATACATATGACAAATTATTTTTGAAATATTAAGAAATGTTTTAATGGAAAAATAAGTTTGAAAATCACAACAGCTATTTCTCCCCCAAAATCAGCTCCAACCTTCCCCAAATAAGTTTTCACCAGAAAAGACAAAATTTGGAGCGTCCTAGTCTAGGACGGCTCCACGGTTCCACTAAATTTAGTGGAGCCGTGGCATGTTTAACGGAGCCGTCCGTACAAAATTTTCTGTAATGTTCAGAATTTCTTTGCCTATAAATACCAACCCCTTTCACAGATTTTAGGTACCCTTACACACACTAAACTTTCTGAGTTCAATACTTTCTTCACATTTTCTTTCTTAGATCATTTAGGCTAGTTTTTCTTTTGTTCAAGAGTGATCCAATCATCCAACCAAGTGATCCTCTTCATTCCTCTTGATTAGCAAGAGAAGAACGCAAGTATCCAAGAAGATACAAGGTGTTATCATCCCTCTTGATTAGCAAGAGAAGAACACAAGTATTCAAGAAGATACAAGGTGTTATAATTCCTCTTCACTAGAAAGAGAAGAACTTAAGGCATCTCTAGAAGATACAAGAGTTATAGTTGTTATGTTCTTGTAACATTAGTTACAACCTTGTTGTATCATTGGATACATCAAGCTTATCTTTCTTGTGTGAGAGTGTGAGTGAAGATCAAGTGTGATCTTATAGAGATAAGGAGTAACTCTTAAAGCCATTGGGCTTGTGTGATTCCCATGCACCCAAATCCCCAAATCCAACATCCTTATCCCCCTTGCATGCTTTGATTTGGCTATATAAGCCAACTTTATGCATTGCCATCCTCACACCTTCACACTCACCATTGCTTCCACCTCACATACACCTTACAACCACCATGTCTTCCACCAATGACATCATCTCCCACAAAACAAAGAACCCTAGGCTAACCATTAAACCCACAAATGAAACAACACTTCTTGATCATTGGATCAAGCTTGTACACTCACCACAAACCATATCCAAACCCTCTAATGATAAGATTCTCATTGTCCTAACATTGGATGATGATGATGAAACCCACACACCAAAAACCTCAAGAAAGCCAACCTCCTCACTCTCCACACCACTAGTACCAACAAAAACTAACTCAACCAAGCCAACATCATCATTCACCTCTACAACAAGATGTGCTACATCTCTACCTCAACCTAGTCCCATTGAACCACTAACCTTAACACTCAACTCATCACCATCCACTTCACTTGAACTTGGAACTAACACATCCCTTTCATCACCTTCACCATCACCACACCCTCAAGATCTCACCCTAACCTTATCACCAATCACTCCCTTTGAGTTTGGGAGTAACACATCATCATCCTCCCTATCACCATCACCTCAACCCTTAATGGGTTATCCCATCCTCTATCCACTACAACCACACACCTTGAGTTGCCCTTGTTGCAACTACAACCAAACCCTCATCATGAACCTTAGGGAAGACTTGAGTCTTCAATTCTCATACCTAGAGCACCTCCTCAAACCACCTATGGGACCCATCATCCTTCCACCTCCTCCACCACACAATAGCCCAAACTAAACATACACATGTTTAGTCCTTCCAATAAAACCTAGGAAACCCTTTTGAATCCGAAGCAAATCTTGAAGTCTCATGCCTCTAGGAATGTTTATGTGACTTTTTGTTGTCTACTTTGCTTCCGTATTGTAGTCATACCTATGTATGACATTTATCTTATTTTTAATGGGCATTCATGTAGTTGTTTTATTCTTGTTGTGTGGTTGGATATTTGTCATATGTGCTACTTGTTGGATATTGTATATTTGTTATGTAACTTTGTTTTGTAGCATATACCATTGCTCGATTCCTTGGTGTTCTCCAAATGAGGGGGAGTATACATCAAGGGGGAGCCTTAGACACCTTTTTGATTCGACAAAAAAGGGGGAGAAATGAGAGTAAACTCATTAAAAACTTGTTAAAACTAATTTTAACATAAAATGAGTTTATATTTTGTCATCATCAAAAAGGGGGAGATTGTTGATGCAAATAATGTTCTAAAAACGTTATTTATATCTTTAGATTACTTCACGTTTTGAGGATGACAAAATGTGAATTCACGTTACGTTAAAATTAACGTAAACAAGTTTTTAATCGGAAGATCCCGTTTCTACGCAAATCACTCTAGAACAAATTTACAACTTGTCTAATGATCAAAGAAGTGAATTTGTGTTTTGAGAGTTTACATTTTAATGGGACAAACATTTTTTTTCAAAAATACATATGAAAAATTATTTTTGAAATATTAAGAAATGTTTTAATGGAAAAATAAGTTTGAAAATCACAACAGCTATTTTCCCCACAAAATCTGCTCCAACCTTCCCCATATAAGTTTTCACCAGAAAAGACAAAATTTGGAGCGTCCTAGTCTAGGACGGCTCCACGATTCCACTAAATTTAGTGGAGCCGTGGCATGTTTAACGGAGCCGTCCGTACAAATTTTCTGTAACGTTCATATTTTATTTGTCTATAAATACCAACCCCTTTCACAGATTTTAGGTACCCTTACACACACTAAACTTTCTGAGTTAAATACTCTCTTCACATTTTCTCTCTTAGATCATTTAGGCTAGTTTTTCTTTTGTTCAAGAGTGATCCAATCATCCAACCAAGTGATCCTCTTCATTCCTCTTGATTAGCAAGAGAAGAACACAAGTATCCAAGAAGATACAAGGTGTTATCATCCCTCTTGATTAGCAAGAGAAGAACACAAGTATTCAAGAAGATACAAGGTGTTATAATTCCTCTTCACTAGCAAGAGAAGAACTCAAGGCATCTCTAGAAGATACAAGAGTTATAGTTGTTAGGTTCTTGTAACATTTGTTACAACCTTGTTGTATCATTGGATACATCAAGCTTATCTTTCTTGTGTGAGAGTGTGAGTGAAGTTCAAGTGTGATCTTATAGAGATAAGGAATATCTCTTAAAACCATTGGGCTTGTGTGATTGATCAAGAAGATCAAGGGTCGTTAGATTAGCGTTAGTAGAGTGAGTGTTGATCATAGTGATCGTGTTGAGATCTTGGTGATCTCTTGTAGCAATTGGGCTTGAGTGATTGGTCACATGGACCTTGGTAGATTGGTGCTGGCAAAGATTAGCACTCGACATCTAGCTTAGTGTCGGAAATCGGATAAGCGACGTGTAAGGTTTTCTCCGCCTGAAGGGAGGTTGTTGATATTGTGTTTGAAACTCTCGAGTGTGGTACTCGAGGAGTGGAGTAGGGCGAAGAAGAGCTTCATAGCCGAACCACTATAAATCCTTTGTCTCGGTTCGATCTTTCCTATTCTACTTAGATTAGTGTTTAGTTCATATTGGTGTTGATTGATTACACATAAAGTTCGAATCAAAGTTTCAAATAGCAAACTTTTAAAACAATATTTTTAAATGGAACTTAAAACCGGTAAACTATTCATCCCCCATTCTAGTTTCCCACAATTGGTACCAGAGCCACGTCAGTCAAAGTTTTTAAAGTATATTGTATTTTAAAACTTGAATCGATCAATGGAATTTGACAAATATCTAGAAGGGCAATCTATGCAAAGACCACCACTTTTCGAAACCGATTGTTTTATATATTGGAAAACAAGATTTGAAACGTATGTGAAATCAAAAGACATTGATCTTTGGCATGTTATTACCGAGGGTGACTTTCAACCGATTCAATTCAATCCGATAACTAAAAAGGTTAAAATTGTTTTATATGACAAACAAAGTGATGAACTAAAAAGAAAACTAGCCAAAAATAATGAGGCTAAAATGATGATTTATAATGCTTTGCCTAAAAAGGAATTTGAAAGAATTTTCATGTGTAATACGGTAAAAGATATTTGGAAAACTTTGTTAGTCACTCACCAAGGTAATAACCAAGTCAAAGAGAACAAGATTGATATTCTTGTTCAACAATATGAACAATTTTCCATTTCAGAAGATGAGTCAATAGATAATGCTTTTGCTAGATTTAATACTATTATCACTAGTCTTAAAGCTCTTGATGAAGGTTACTCTAGCAAGAATTATGTTAGGAAGTTCCTCTGTGCTCTACATCCTAAATAGAGAGCAAAGATAACCGCCATAGAAGAGTCAAAGGACTTGGCGGCACTGTCACTCGATGAACTTATAGGAAACTTGAAAGTTCACGAGATGATAATTAAGAAGGACTCCGATATAGTCAAAGGCAAAAGTGAGAGAGTTAGATCTCTAGCTTTTAAAGCTAAGAAGGAGTCCAGTAAGGAGGAATTCTCAAGTTCCGATAGTAAAGATGAGGAATACGCACTAGCCGTTAGAAACTTTAGGAAGTTCTTTAGGAGAAGAGGTAGGTTCGTTAGGCAACCTCGTGATGAGAAGAAGACATCACAAAAGAACCATGTAGAGAAGAAAGGGACAAGTGATAGGAGTTGCTTCAGATGTGGAGATCCTAGTCACTTCATAGGAGAGTGCCCTAAACCACCAAAGTCTAACAACCAAAGAGCTTTTGTAGGAGGCTCTTGGAGTGATAGCGGTGAAGAAGAAGAGAAGAAGCTTAACGATGAAACATGCCTAATGGCTCAAGCTTCTAACGAGGTACATTCCGACTCTTCTTATTATAGTGATGATAATTCGTCAATAGATGATAGTAGATTGCATGACGAATATAACAAACTATGCTTAGTCAGTTCTAAGATTTTAGGGAGAAACACAAAATTAAAATTAAAACTACAAGAACTAGAATTACAAGTTATATAACTAAAAGATCAAGTCAAGAGACTTGAGAAAAACAAAGAAGTAGACTTAAGATGTGGGTCATGCATAAATATTCAAGTAGAAAATGAAAAGCTTAAAGAAAATGCCTTAAGAATCATTAAGTTTGATGAAGGAACTAAAACACTTAATGATATACTTGAAAACATTAGATATAGTGAACATGACCGTTCGGGTTTAGGATTTGACCCAAATCAGGCTTCTACAAGTGGTACTAAACAAGTAAAATTTGTAATGCCTGAATTGTCTAAGTCTGAAGGTGACGGCACCACGAAAGGTACAGACGGCACCACTAAATTTAGTGGTACCGTGGTACCATCTAGTGCTGAGGACAAAACTGGGTCAATTCTGAAAAAGAACTTGAGTCCTAAACTAAGTCACGTAGTTGTAGATAGTACTAGAGTGTCTAAACCAAGTAAAGAGAAAGCCAAAGGCTTTTAAAAACCATTGTCATCTCCTGAACATGGGTTTGTAAAGCGTGACACTAGGTCTACTACTCCTCCACCTAGAAGAATAAATTCTCCCAAACCTCGGTCTAGAACTCCTCTACCGAGAGGTAACTTTAGAAGACAAAGTCATTCAAGTAACTTTCCCGTAACTTGGAATGATCAACCACCACAAAGTTACTTACCATGGGAAATGTGTCCTCCATTATCACATCCTAAACTAACGCAAAAAATGCGTAGGATGTTTGACTCTAACAACTTTGGACCCATGAGATATTGGGGACCAGATGCTTGAACCTTTGTTTTGCTAGGAAAACATGAGTGTAAATAAGCTTTAGATTCTAACAAAAGAAGTATGATGTGTCATCAAACAAATCTGGTGACGCAAAAGTCAAGTCGTGTCTTATATGCTCAACATTCAACAAAGGTAGTCCAATCTTCTAGTTTTAAGAGAAACACCTCATGTACAGGTACGCTTTCTTAAAACACCCTCTGTTAGTAGAAATGTTTGGCATGAAGTAGTGTTAGTATATAACATAGTAGGCACGATCTCAAAGAAACAAAGATTCACAATTCATCATGACGAACTCAACTTGTCCAGAAATGTACAATGATCGCTTGAAGATCATGCGTGACAAGTTTCAATTAAGCATTGATAAGTGAATCAAGTTTCCTCCTGCACATAAGTAATCTTGCCTAAATTAAGTATCCCTGTAAACTTATGTATACTATATGTATGAGATACATAGTTTGAGTAATAGTCTTAATTGACACTGACGCCCATATCCGCAAAAACGAATCTCACAAGAGACGACGAAGGTGAGTGCGCGGATATAACTAGGTTAGGGGCATAATAGGTAAAGTAGTTTACCTAACGACAAGTAAGTCCATTATCATGAATAAGTGTTTGGCTTTGTACCCACTTGTAAGAAGTGCCCTAAGACTTCTTACATAAAAGTGTTTGATATATCATCCGATACATCAAAGGTACTACACACTTGAGATTACTACATCTCAAGGAGATTGATATAGAAAATGTTTCTATATCAACTCTGATAATGTGAGAGTTAATGTGGATTGAAACATAGAGAGTAATGTTTGTACCTTCATAGGTTTGTTAACAAACATCTTGGTTCCCCAAGAAACAAACTGCTCTTATTGTCTCCACGACCGAAGCCGAGTACGTAAGCGCCGAAAAGGCATGACAACAAACACTATAGATCAGACAACCCCCTATGAAGAGTCGCAGTCAAGATGCCATTAGACTTGACCGGGAACCCTGTAGTCTGCTCATGAACGAAGCTCATTGAAGTACGTTACTCTCTTCGTCACGATAATGTCAAAAGAAAAATCTTTTTCTTGGAAAAGATTATCTTAAAAAAAAGGCAAACATCGTTGATATTCGCACCTACTCGTTCCACACACCCCACTCATGACTATTTAGATAATTCTTCTGAATTATTAAATTCATCGTCCACTTCTCTCCTCATGACCTCTTAATAATTCACTTGAAATATTAACGTCATTTCCCACGTCTTGTTATATGACTCATTTGTCATTTCCCTCACATCACCTCATGACTCTTAAGTCATTCCTCTCATCCCGCTTATGATTATTTCAATATTTCAATAGAAATATTAAAGTCATCCCTCGCGTCATACCTTATAAACTCTTCATCCCTTCTACGACTTCTCTAAAATTTCACAGGAAATATTGAAGTCATTCTCTACGAATCACCCATGACTCTTTAAGTCATCATTTTCACTCGTCTCATGACTTTTAGAAATTTCTCTAGAAATTTTAAGTCATTCCCTTACAACTCGTCACATGACTTTTTGAATATTTCACGGGAAATATTAAGTCATTCCTTACGTCTCGTATTCCGACTAATTAAATATTTCATGAGAAATATTATAGTCATCCACCGAAACACGACTCATGACTTCTAATTATTTCACGTGAAATATTAGAAATCAATCCTCATCCAATGACAACTTAGTCAAACACTAAGGTCATTCCTTGTCATCCCGCCTAATCATTTTCGTCAAAGAGTTTATTAGGTATAAACTCTTTCCTCGTGTCAAAAAGTCTTACTAAATAAGTAAGATTAATCAGCTAAAAGTTAAAACAGAAGAAAAGTGGCAAGATCAGACACACGGCTCCATTAAATAGACACGGCTCCACTAATGTTTAGTGGAACCGTGGTGCCGTGCATCTGAAAAACGCACCCATTTCCTTTTTTCTTCTGCACAGCCTTTCAAACTAACCCAAAACCACTTCCACTTGCTGTCAAAACCGAACCCAAACACCAAAATTCAATTAAGCTCTTGCAAATCAAGATTGAGGCATTGAAATCAACAAATCCTAATCACAACAACACTAATTGTAAGTAATTCATTCTTAATTTCTTTCAATTTGAGTTTAGGGTTTGTTCTTGAGTTCAAAATTGAATTGGGGATTTTCAAATTTTGTTAATCCTTTGTGAAATTAAGACTAGGATTAGACAATGTAGCATTCACATGATTCCCTAAACCTAGGATTTTCATAAACCCACTTATGTTGCAAAACCTAGTCCGAATTTAATAACTAACATCAGATTATGATTGATTATTTGTAGAGGAATCATGTTTAGGATGATTAAAATAGGATTAGGAACGATTTGCATTAAAGCTTTTCAAACATAAAGCTTGTTGGCGCCATGTTGAGGCGTTTGCCAAACACCCCAGTTCGATCACTTTTTGAAAAACTTCACAAGTCTAGGATCATGAAACCTTTTTCATGCATTATTGATGCAAATTAAAAACGTTTTTGCATGCATACATGAACTCTCAAATATGGATCGAATTACATAAGTAATATGTAATGTTTGACATACTTTGATTGAGCAAAAGTGAAGATAGGAGTGTTTGGGTAATCTCAATAGGATAGTTTTAGAGTCGAGATTACCGCACCTCCACATTGTTTGCATTTAGGCACACACACTAGAAATGCAATCATTAAAATGCAATGAATTAACATGTACAAAACTATTTGTTTGTAGGTAACAATGCCTCGAAATGATTATCAAGATACCAAATAATACATTCTTAGTACACTTGAAAATCTAACCATTCCAGATGAGCAAAAAGCTTATCTCACCAAAGTCCAAAATCGGTACATACACGAAGGACGTGTAGTCGATGCACTTTATGTCTTGTCAGACAACATCCGTGTCTGTTTCCCTTCTATTGAGTTCGATTGTTTATACAAAATAAACGATCAAGTCTGTCCTCGTTTTCTACTCGAGTTTTACAGTCGTGTCCGTACCTACACTGATCTTGACGGAAACGTCTTTCTTGATTTTTGGATTCGACACCAAAATATCATCCTCTCTGTCACTGAGATTGGTAACATTCTCGGTATTCCCTCCCATAGTCAGTGTGCATTCACTAAAGACCATTCTCTCGAGTCTCTTTACTACAATCTTGAGAACGAAGGTGCTTATTGTACCCAAGTTCCCAACATTGAAGTAATAAAACAGGTCATCCAAATACCCCGCGTCTCCAACACGTATCAAACACGTGATGGTTCTGTTGTCTATCTCGACCCAAATAAAATCTACCTCAAAGAACTCCGTCCCGACCTCAGAAGTTGGGAACTTCTTCTGCGTGAGAACGCGTTAAGCCTTGCAGGCAACCGTGATCACGTTTCGACAAGTCTTGCCCATATGCTGTACTGTCTTAGTATCGAGGAACCATACAACCTCGCATACTACATGGTTAAACGGATGGCCAATATTCATCATCGCACTGATGAGCTCATGCCATATGGCATGTTGCTTACTCGACTATTCAAGTGGGTTATGTAAACCTACTCATCTCTCAATGATGTCGACTATGTCCTAGTCAATCCGGTTATGAAACCACTTGGTGGACCACAACGTCGCACAAAGCAACGTAAGGAAAAAGGGTCCAAGCTTGGTCGTAAATCCACTTCCGACATTCCTCTCTCGTCTTCCTCCTTTAGTCACGGATCATTGTCTCAACCCATGGATGAGGACGATGATGAGGTGAACGAAGAAGGAACATCTCATCCCCGTACTCCTTCTCTCGACACCTACTTTCGTAACCTTGACACTTCGTCATTCTGACAAACCTCTGATCTTGAATTTGGGGACGTCAACCTATCAAACCTGATGAGAAGACAAACAACAATGTATAATCAACAGGTCTCGATGCATGAGCAAACTATCGGGGGATTCAAGTCCATTGGGAAGGCGATAAAAGGACACGGGAACAAGTTGAAGAAGCTGGGGAAAAGGAAGGATTAGAGTGTGTTAACTTAAGTAGTTATACTAACTTAAGTAATACTATTAAGATTATTAATAGTTTATGGCATTGTCCATCTTAGATTGACTAACTTGAAATGTTCCATTTAACATTTCATGCTTAAGCTTGATTAGTTTAGTTAGCTTATGTTAATCAATCTTCCCTTATTCATGCATGTTATCTTATTTTATTACATGCACTAGATGTTAAAATGGTTTGAACTCATGAATGCTTAATAGTTGCCTAAGTACATAGATGATCACATGATCATGTTAGTTGCTAGTTAAAACTAGCTTTAGGAATTCTATGTGTTTAGAGGTTTGAGGCTTTGAGATTTACAGCAACTAGATTCCCCAGAAATTTCCCCATTTAGGCTGCCTAAAACCTGCAGACCTGGAAAGAAGGTCAAATGGAGGCCACGAATCCATTAAATTTAGTGGTGCCGTGGCACCTTTAATTGTTCCGTGCCTCTGGAAGACAAAAATTGCTATCCTCTTCCACTTTTTGACTCTCTTTTCCTGAAAATCAGCAAACAAAACCTGATTCCCCTGCACCCAGAATCCTCAAATCCAACATCCTTATCCACCTTGCATGCTTTGATTTGGCTATATAAGCCAACTTCATGCATTTCCATCCTCACACCTTCACACTCACCATTGCTTCCACCTCACATACACCTTACAACCACCATGTCTTCCACCAATGACATCATCTCCCACAAAACAAAGAAGCCTAGGCTAACCATCAAACCCACACATGAAAAAACACTTCTTGATCATTGGATCAAGCTTGTACACTCACCACAAACCATATCCAAACCCTCTAATGAGAAGATTCTCATTGACCTAACATTGGATGATGATGATGAAACCCACACACCAAAAACCTCAAGAAAGCTAACCTCCTCACTCTCCACACCACTAGCACCAACAAAAACTAACTCAACCAAGCCAACATCATCATTCACCTCTACAACAAGATGTGCTACATCTCTACCTCAACCAAGTCCCATTGAACCACTAACCTTAACACTCAACTCATCACCATCCACTTTACTTGAACTTGGAACTAACACATCCCTTTCATCACCTTCACCATCACCACACCCTCTAGATCTCACCCTAACCTTATCACCAATCACTCCCTTTGAGTTTGGGAGTAACACATCATCATCCTCCCTATCACCATTACCTCAACCCTTAATGGGTTATCCCATCCTCTATCCACTACAACCACACACCTTGAGTTGCCCTTGTTGCAACTACAACCAAACCCTCATCATGAACCTTAGGGAAGACTTGAGTCTTCAATTCTCATACCTAGAGCACCTCCTCACACCACCTATAGGACCCATCATCCTTCCACCTCCTCCACCACACAATACCCCAAACTAAACATACACATGTTTAGTCCTTCCAATAAAACCTAGGAAACCCTTTTGAATCCGAAGCAAATCTTGAAGTCTCATGCTTCTAGGAATGTTTATGTGACTTTTTGTTGTCTATTTTGCTTCCATATTGCAGTCATACCTATGTATGACATTTATCTTATTTTTAATGGGCATTCATGTAGTTGTTTTATTCTTGTTGTGTGGTTGGATATTTGTCATATGTGCTACTTGTTAGATATTGTATAATTTGTTATCTAACTTTGTTTTGTAGCATATACCATTGCTCGATTCCTTGGTGTTCTCCAAATGAGGGGGAGTATACATCAAGGGGGAGCCTTAGACACCTTTTTGATTCGACAAAAGGGGGAGAAATGGGAGTAAACTCATTAAAAACTTGTTAAAACTAATTTTAACATAAAATGAGTTTATATTTTGTCATCATCAAAAAGGGGGAGATTGTTGATGCAAATAATGTTCTAAAAACATTATTTATATCTTTCGATTACTTCACGTTTTGAGGATGACAAAATGTGAATTCACGTTACGTTAAAATTAACGTAAACAAGTTTTTAATCGGAAGATCCCGTTTCTACGCAAATCACTCTAGAACAAATTTACAACTTGTCTAATGATCAAAGAAGTGAATTTGTGTTTTGAGAGTTTACATTTTAATTCGACAATACATTTTTTTTTCAAAAATACATATGACAAATTATTTTTGAAATATTAAGAAATGTTTTAATGGAAAAATAAGTTTGAAAATCACAACAGCTATTTTTCCCCCCAAAATCAGCTTCAACCTTCCCCAAATAAGTTTTCACTAGAAAAGACAAAATTTGGAGCGTCCTAGTCTAGGACGGCTCCACGGTTCCACTTAATTTAGTGGAGCCGTGGCATGTTTAACGGAGCCGTCCGTACAAAATTTTCTGTAACGTTAAGATTTTCTTTGCCTATAAATACCAACCCCTTTCACAGATTTTAGGTACCCTTACACACACTAAACTTTCTGAGTTCAATACTCTCTTCACATTTTCTTTCTTAGATCATTTAGCCTAGTTTTTCTTTTGTTCAAGAGTGATCCAATCATCCAACCAAGTGATCCTCTTCATTCCTCTTGATTAGCAAGAGAAGAACACAAGTATCCAAGAATATACAAGGTGTTATCATCCCTCTTGATAGGCAAGAGATGAACACAACTATTCAAGAAGATACAAGGTGTTATAATTCCTCTTCACTAGCAAGAGAAGAACTCAAGGCATCTCTAGAAGATACAAGAGTTATAGTTTTTAGGTTCTCGTAACATTTGTTACAACCTTGTTGTATCATTGGATACATCAAGCTTATCTTTCTTGTGTGAGAGTGTGAGTGAAGATCAAGTGTGATCTTATAGAGATAATGAATATCTCTTAAAGCCATTGGGCTTGTGTGATTGATCAAGAAGATCAAGGGTCGTTAGATTAGTGTTAGTAGAGTGAGTGTTGATCATAGTGATCGTGTTGAGATCTTGGTGATCTCTTGTAGCCATTGGGCTTGAGTGATTGGTCACGTGGACCTTGGTAGATTGGTGCTAGCTAAGATTAGCACTCGACATCTAGCTTAGTATCAGAAATAGGATAAGCGACGTGTACGGTTTTCTCCGCCTGAAGGGAGGTTGTTGATATAGTGTTTGAAACTCTCGAGTGTGGTACTCGGGGAGTGAAGTAGGGCGAAGAAGAGCTTCGTAGCCGAACCACTATAAATCCTTTGTCCCGGTTTGATCTTTCCAACTCTACTCTTTACTTTTATTATTTATCATTAGTTAGATTAGTGTTTAGTTCATATTGGTGTTGATTGATTACACATAAAGTTTGAATCAAAGTTTCCAATAGCAAACTTTTAAAACAAGATTTTTAAAAGGAACTTAAAACCGGTAAACTATTCAACCCCCCCTTCTAGTTTCCCACAATTACCGCATCTAAACGCCTTATAATTTTGTGTTTTTAGGAGAAATCTGATAAAGCTAAAATGGCGCGTTCCCAAAATATTTATCAGCATAAAATGGGACGAGGTGGATATGTTTATGTCAAAGAGAAAATGGTAAGATTACATAATGTTTGTTTTACAAATTGAGAGCCGATCAGTATGAGAAATGAATCTGTTTACATTACCCAATTTACACATTTGCATTAATACCCTCATATTTTCGATTATCTTGGTTTAACTGTACATGTGTAAGCATCCTCATATTTCCATTTATCTTGGTTTAACTTTACATGTGTATGCATTTGATGTTTATTAGATCCAAAATAAAGAGATTGAAGTGGATGAAGAACCCCCGCGTGATGTAATGTGGTTGAAAGGAAGGGTAAAAAAAGATGGCGAATACCCAGATGATGATATTAAATCAAAGGGAGATCAACTTGTAAGTTTGACTGCTAATTCTATTATTATGCTTATATAGCAGCAGCATTAACTGTGTACTAGCAGTAGTAACTTGTATACCAGCAGTATTAACTGTGTACTAACAGGAGTAACTGTGTACTAGCAGTATTATATTTTTCATTGAAGTTCATGAGCAGAACTAACTACTGCTGAGCAGCATTGACACAAATATGAGTAGCAGTTACTCTAACAGCATCAAGAAGACTTTAATCCCAACATTTCCTATATTTTTTGTGCAGAAAGAAGCTGATGACAAGATCAAGGAAGGAACCTTGAGTGTTGATGATGGAACTGATGCCATGACAGTTGTATTGGTAAAGAAAATGGCGGTTATGCCAGAAGAGTGGGAGGTGGAGTAACATACAAAAAGTATTTTGGCCTTCCTCGAAGAAAACAAGAAGCCGATGAAAAACTTGCATTACTTCAAACTCAACTGGATAATGAGAGACAAGAGCATGAAGAAAAAGATAAATTGGTCAAGAAATTGTCCACCGAGATGACCGAAAAAGATGTGCAGGTCAAGAAATTATCCGGTGAGGTGGAACAAACAAACAAAGTGCTTGCTCTACTGATGAAATAGTTGAATAAACAAGGGATGAATATAACTTTTCCATCTAATCCATCGCAAATAGCCTCAGTAGTAAGCCATTTTTAATGTTGTTAAACAATTTCATTTTCTAATGCTAACACCACTGATGCTAACGATACCAGGCATTGAACATAAACTGATAAGTGAATGTATTTCTTAATTTATATTGCAGGTGAGTCCAATGGCCATTGACAATATAGAGAGCAGCGCTAATGAGGTGGACGACACTCAAACAAGTGATGTTGTAAGTGCTAAAGATGCGGGAATTCAGGAGAAGTCCAATGGCCTTGAAACTTCTGAAAAGGTAACGGAAACAATGGTAAGTAATAAAACATCCCCCTTTGATTTTTGAATTTTACATACATGATCGAATAATGTACCTTGTGTTATATATACGTATAGGAACCTGCTAAAACTGTCAGGCCTAAGCATAAGCCTAAGTCACGATGAAACAGGTCTACAGATTCCCAATCAAAACAAAATGTGTCATCTCCAACACAAGCACTGCGAACAGTATGTATTTCAACATGTTTCTTGTTACTCTTTTGTTTAAATAATGTAACGTGTTTTATATATACATATAGGAACTTGCTAAAACTGTCGGACCCAAGACAAAGCCTAAGAAGCGACAAAACGGGTCTTCGAATTCCCAATCGCAACAAAATGTGTCTCCAACACAAGCACTGCCGACAGTATGTATTTCAACATGTTTCTTGTTAATCTTTTGTTTAAATAATTTCTGATATATACATGCAAAAATTCTTTTTTTAGACATTTAAGTGCAAAATGTGGCACATAAAGAAAACAAATATCGTTGCTTTGGGTACCGTATACCAGTCTCGTGGAAAGTAAATGCTGCATAACCGACCACTCCCAAATGATTGCTACGAATGTGAATTGATTCATCGTTAATTGATGCAGCATGCATATTGGACGTAGCAAACAATGGGTTAAAAACAATTAAGGATGGCGTAGGTGGTTTCTTTTCATGGCCAAAGGATCAAGTTATTGTTGAAGAGGAGGTACATACATGTGTTTTTTCAACCTACATATATATAATTATTCATATGTAATTCAATGTTTGATAGAATCGTGTTTTGTTTACTACAGGTTACACCGACAAACCCTGTGACTAAATGTGTACCACTGGTACCATCGAAGAAACAATATACAACTATTAACGACTTATGTCGAAACGCTGCTAAGGCGGTGAAGGTTCAAAAGTCTTTAGATTATGTCATCAATTGAGAATTTTATTAATTAAGTACGACATTACAATTGTATATTCTGTTCAGTTATATACATTCGAGTTTAATTCAATTTGACTAAATACCCAAAACAAACATGCTTAATTGTATGTGACTAAATACCCAAAACAAACATGCTTTGTGTAACTAAATATTACAAAAGGCCACACAAACTAAAAATGCATGCGACCATTGGATGATCAATAGTCACACAAAATACACATTTATTCACTTTAAACAGCATATGATCACACTTATTAACACTTTTGGCCACTTTTTGCTTAATTGTATATGAATAAATACCCAAAACAAACATGATTTGTGTGACTAAATATTATAAAAGGCCACACAAACTAAAAATTCATGTGACCATTGGATGATCAATAGTCACACAAAATACACATTTCTTCACTCTAAACAGCATATGGTCAAACTTATTAGCACTTTTGGCCACTGTTTTTTAAATTGTATGTGACTAACTCAAAAAAAACAACACACATTGTGTGACTAAATCATCACAAACGTCACATTTATTATATTTTCATGTGGCCATAGGATGAGAAATAGTCCCAAATACTGATAAATCCAACAAAACTTGTGCCTAATTAGTCACACATATTCGGGTTTTGGTCACTCTTTTTCAATAAAAACGGCCACAAACTAAACAATGTGACCATATGCTACCTACGGTGGCGCGACTTTTCATCACACACACCCAAAAAAACGTGTGTGACTATATGCATATAGTCACACATTTTTGGTGTGACGAATGCCACTTTTTGTACCAGTGCCCTTAGGGGTGTTAGCCGATCGGTTATGGGAGGGGAAACCCAACCCATAACTTAACTTGAGCTCCAAGTTTCTATTCCTATATAAACAAACTTAGGGATCATTATTTGTGACTCTTGTACACATAGTTTATCCCTAAACTTGTTTTCTTCTTTTCTTTTTGTTTGGCCAATCGACAAACACCCTTTATAGGGTTGATTGGTTTGATTTTCCAAATCAAAATGTTTTGTGTTCTTAAACTAGCATTTACTTTAATTCGTTAATTGTACGTGTGTACAAGAACGTGATTCAATCACACTATTGATTGAATCTTGGATTGAATTACAAACGGTAAGGGGTAATTCCAGTAATCCACATAAACCCTAATTAGGGTTCATAAAGTTAATTGCTTGGAATTAGATTCTTGTTTGGCTAGAATCTTAAGATACGCATACTTTTACGTTTGGTTAATTAATTTACACATTATATGTTCCTACTCGCTTCCGCATGTTTACTTTGATGTTATTGTTTAATTATGATCGTCATGTATTAAAATTCGTACAGTATTAGACACCTAGGTTAATTGTTGTTCAAGGTCTCGACATCAAGGGTTCAAGAAACAAGCAGCAAGTTTTAAAATTATGTTTTGGAGGGTTTATTCCAAACACGTTTTGACACAAGGTTTCTTTGAGGTCTCGGGTTCGAGCTTCAAAAGGTGTTGAACGTTTTTCTTGTTGCTTACACCACAAGGTCTCAAAAGGAAGGGTTCTTTGAAGGTCGGTTTTGTCCAGGTTCTTGCAACGAGGAAGAGTTCAAAGGTTATTGAATTTTCAAGTTGTTGAGGTTATCGACACGGGTTAAAGAAAATTCAAGGTTTGTTGCTTTTTGGGATATCGAAGATCGACAAAAAGGTTTCTGGTGGTTTCGGTATTTGTCAGGGTATGGACAAAGAAACACCAGGTTACTTGGTTTTCGGTTTAGGTTTCGAGTTTTTGTAGCTTCAAGGTTGTCGATATTTTGCAAGGTTTTTGGGTTTACAAGAAATGGTTTACAAGGTTATATATCGACAAGGTGATCATTCAGCAAGGATTGTTTAAAGTGTATGGTTAATATTTAATTATTACGAGTTTCAAGCATGAAGATGTTTTGCTTTTGGAGGGATTTTTCAAAAACAAAATACAACAGCAGTAAATTAGGTGTCAAGGTTTTCTTTTTGCTTGTTACATGCGCATGCACGTGATTGTCTTCTTGGAACATGCATGTGAGGTGTTAAGGTGTGCGCTTAATTGTTACATGCACTTAAAGCTTCACTAAAGAAGGGTTATTTTTATTTTCTTGTTTTGATCGATTCTAAGAGGGTTTATCTTAGGGTTATATCGATTCTAAGAGGGTTTTTTACACACGGGTACTTTGTTTAATTTGGTGTCGTGAGGTTTACATCACAAGGTAATCACAATAAACAAAGGGTTAAAGAATGATGTCAGTGACCAAGTTTGACATCAAAAAGTTCGATGGGAAGAATGACTTCCCGCTATGGCATGTAAGGATGAAAGCTTTGATAGAACATTATGGAGTAGCTGCAGCATTGGAAGAGTTACCTGCAACCAAAATAGCGGCATACGGTAACGTCATTCTTAAAAAGGCTTACAGCGCATTGATCTTGTGTTTGGGTGATCGGGTCCTACGGGAGATCACCAAGGAGACGACTGCAGCGGGGATTTGGAAAAAGTTAGAGACTTTATATAAGACAAAGTCTTTAGCTAATCGTTTGTACTTGAAGAAGAAGTTGTATACCTTCGCCATGCATCCAGGTAAGAGTCAAACTGAGCATATTGACGAGTTTCACTAGCTGGTAGGTGACTTAGCGACTATAGATACTGCTATATTGGATGAGGATCAGGCATTATTATTACTCACATCTTTACCATCGTCTTACGGTAATTTCGTGGATACTTTGCTATATGGTTGGAATTCTTTGAAGCTAGAAGACGTGGTCGCGACACTTCATTCTAGGGAACTTCAGAAGATGACAGAAGCAAAGGTTGATGGTGGTGAAGGGTTGTTCGTGGGGGGGGGGGAATCTGATCAAAGTGATATGCAGTAGGGTAAAGGTAGTGCGTGGTCAAAGTTACAGGGAAGAAGCAGTAGACTCAAGTTTTATATATGTCAGTCCGAGGAGAATTTGAAGAGGGATTGTCCCAGGTATAATCACAAGAAATCTCAAAGTTTTTTCAGGAATGAAGATGTCATGATGGCTATGAGTGTTGAAAAGTTATTGGAATGGATCATGGATTCAGGTGGCACACATCACATGACATACATGAGAGAGTACCTGTTTGATTTTATGGAGTATGACGGTGGTAATGTACTGCTCGGTGATGGCAGGGAATGCTGTGTACGGGGGACAGGTAAAGTTCAAGTACAGAAGAGGGATAACTCAAGTTTTGTTTTAGACAACGTCAGGTATGTTTCGGAATTTAGGAGAAACTTGATATCACTGGGTACTCTTGAAAAAAAGGGGTACTCTTGAAAAAAAAGGGTTTACCGTGAAGATGCAGTTGGGCAGGATCAAGGTTATAAAGGGTTCACTTGTGGTTTTATCAGGAACAAGGAAGGCTAATTACGTATATACCTTGTATGGTCAGGCAGTGACCGGGAAGACATTGAACGGGTAGAAAGCACTAAACAGAACTCAGACTGAAAGGAAGATCAAGAAAGCTAATTTTATTGAGTCATGTAATCAGAGGTCTACACAACGATGTATGAAGAGTTGGGTCGCCAAACAATTGGGTGTTGCAGGGATACAACAGCAGAATGGGTTGGTTAAGAAGACGAATGTGACAGTCTTAGCTAAGGTATGTTGTTTTCTGATTCAGTCTGGTCTGTCCAATGTTTTTTGGGTAGAGGATACAACCGAGTCTACATATCTAGTGAATAGGTCACCATCATCAGCGATTGCATTCAAGACGCCTATAAATAAGTTGGAGTTTTTTTGGTTGGCTTGCTAGTATTAAGCAAGGGATGCTTGAACCAGTTGAGGTCAAGTGCATATATAGCAACCCATAATTTACATCAATATAATTTCTACTACGATATCTATATAAGGTATTGTTAGCATTTAATTTAAAGTGATGGTTATTTTGTTTTAACCATTTAGTATGTCGTTTGTAAAGAATAGAATAGAAGGTGGACTTATGGTTGAGGACTAAGCTAATGTACACTAAGTAATGTCATAAAAGTCTATGTAATATTAGTAATAGCTCAAGTCCAATCCATATGCCACAAGCCCAACCAAAATCCCACCTCATGGCTAGGGCATCTCATCTCAACTATATATATCACACTCTCACCACAAAAATAGTGTGCCTCAAAGACTAGTATAGGTGAGAGTGTGTAGGTGTGTGTGCTCTCTAATAGTGTGTTTGTTTATTTCTCTTCCAAGTTTAATAAATCATTCGACTAGTATTTTATCATATGATCCATACACCTTCTCTTCATCTATATTTCTTATCTAGTTAGTTTGAGTATCACGGTTTATATAGTGTTTAGTTTGTAGTGATAAGGTTAGTTTCTAGTCATAACAAGTGGTATCATTCGCCAGACAAGGAAATAGGTCATAGTTGTGTTCGTGTTTTTTTTTTAATCAAAAAGTTGCGTTAAAAAAAAAAGAAAAAAGAAATAGTATCTTATTTTGTGTCTAGGAAAAAAAAACGTGTCCTTAAAAAAGGTAGTATCTTTATTTAGTTGGGTGATATAGGATACATCTGTTCTAGTGTTGCGTATTATTCTTCACGTGTCCTTTTTTTTTGGTGAACTGTTGGTGTTTAACGCCACATTTAAGGAAAAAAAAGGTAATAGCTTTTTGTTGTGAAGTGAGCTGCTTATTAGTTTAACGCATCATTTAAGAAAAAAAGTTCATCTTTGTGAGATTTGGTATAAATTTGAGCAACTGTTTGAAGTTTTGATCGAAAAAAAAGAGGCTACAAAAAGTTGTGGTTCGAATCTTCATTGACTTGAATTTTTTTTTATCCATTTCTTGTATAAGAATTGTGATAAAAAGGATCTACATCGACATTGAAAAATTGTACAAGAATTTAGATAAAAGAGGGTTTATAGGAATTGTTGGACTTGACAAGTTCTATAAAAGAGAGTTTATAGGAATTTTTGGACTTGACAATTTCCTTAAAAGAGGGTTTATAGGAATTGTTGGACTTGACAATTTCTATAAAAGTGGGTTTATAGAAATTGTATAATTTCTATTTAAATTGTTGCTCTTATCGAAATTGTGGAAAGCTGCCCTTATCGCAATTCTGCCCAGCAACGTGTTATCGCAATTGTGCAAGGAAGTCAAACTTATTGAAATTGTCAGTCAACGTTTCTATTGCAATTCTCCCTAGCTTTATCGAAATTGTCCCTTAGAGCTTTTATCGCAATTGTGACAATCAAAGTTCTTTCGCAATTGTCATAAGTGGTCCTCTATCCCAATTGATATAAATCGTTACAACTTAAATAACTTTTCTATATTCGACTTGAATTTAATTTCTACAACATCAAAGATCGCGGACTCGGTATTTTCTCACTTGTATAAGTGTGTAAAATACTTCAACAAAGGAATATCTACTAGTTTGTATAAATTAGTTAGATCGTTTATCTAAATTCCCAATTTATATAAATTGCATAATTCTATATAAATTGAAATTTTGCCATAATTGGTATAAATTTTGGTCTAAATTGAAATTTCTATAGAAAATTTCATTTTATCTAAATTGTAATTTACATAACTTTGTCGAATTTGTGAACTTTTGATCTTGTCTAAATTATAGTCTAGTCAAATTTAGTAACTTTATTTAATTTGCTACGTTTAACTAAATTGTAATAGTTTATCTAAATTGCAAGTAACTTCAACCGATCATCAACAAAGAACCAAGACTTCACAACATCAACAAAGTTTAACCTTCAACAACCACAACACCTATTTCTTTGCAATGATCCTGAATCAACTGAATCAACTTTATCATACAACATCAACAATGACTACTCAACAAAATATTCATGCAGCCGGTGCAGAAAACCGTCCTCCCATGCTAGAAAAAGGTGTTTATCTTCCATGGACAAGCCATATGCTTCGCTATATCAAAACCAAAGAAAATGGTAAACTCCTGCTTTACTCCATCAATCATGGACCATTCAAGCCTTGTCAAGTGTTAGACCCTGGGGATCCAAATGGAACACCTCCCACATCACCATTCTATCGTGATCAAGAAGAACATGATTACACAGAAGAGGATAGGAAGCAAGTTCAAGCTGATGACTTAGCAATGCACTTAATTCAACTTGGTTTACCATGAGATATATTTGCTGCTGTTGACAGTTGTGAAACTGCTTATGACATGTGGGAGAGAGTTAGAAGGCTTTGTCATGGCACTGAAATTGGACAACAAGATATTGAGAACAAGCTTCTAACTGAATAGGAAAAGTTCACTTCCACTCCAGCAGAAGCCATTGAGTCCTACTACACAAGGTTTTGCACTCTAATGAATGAGCTCATAAGGAACAAATTGACTCCAAGGCAAATTGTTCAAAACATCAAGTTCATCAACAACTTACCAGAGGAATGGGGACGATATGTTACTATTGTCAACCAAACAAATGATCTTCATCAGGTGAACTATGATCAGCTCTATGACTTTCTCAAACAAAACCAGAAAGAGGCAGATGAAGTAAGGAAAGAAAAGATAGCAAAGCAACATGATCCTCTAGCATTGATTGCTCAAGCACCAACACCGACAACAGTGAATACACAACAATCATCATCATCATCTTCAACTCAGAACTACATGCAACAACCATATGTTCCACAAACTGTTGTCATACCACAACAACAACCATTCTACCCACAACAACAACAAGTCATTCCACAACAACAATATTCACCATTCCAAGAATCTGAAGTCACTAACCAGGATGAAGCTATTGCTGCTATGCCACATGCATTTGCTCTCATGTCAAAAGAATTCCAAGGACGCTATTCCACACCTACCAACAACAATCAAATAATCTCATCGAATACTCGCAACAAGCAAATTGCACAGCCGAGTTTCAATATGGGACATCAAGGACAAATGCTTGGAGTTTATGGGAATCAGCAGGGATATGCTACATGGTTTCAGATGGGTAATCAAGGGCAGTATGCAGGAAACCAGATGTGTCAGTATGCAAGGAATCAGATGGGTCAAGTTGTTGGAAACTAAAGGGGTCAGAATGGTGGGAATCAGAATATGGGGAATTAGTTTGGGAATGTTGCTCCAGTTGTTGGGAATGTTGGAAATATGAATCAGGGGAATTTTCTAAAGTGTTTCAACTGTCAAGGAACTAGTCACAAGGCAAGGAACTGTTCCACCAAGCCGAAAAAGAAAGATCCAGCTTATCTACAGAAAGCATTGCTGTTGGCACAGAAGGAAATGACTGGGTTACAGTTGAGTGCAGAAGAGAATGACTTCATGGCACTAATGGATGATATTGAAGATCTTGAGGACATTGATGCCAACTGCATCTTCATGGCCAATCTTCAGGAGGTTAAATATGACACGGATTCTGAAGCACCTCCTGCTTATGATATCAATGGAATCTCTGAGGTATCACTATATGCTACAGGTCACAATAATGAAATATTTGATACGTCACCTCAAAATGAACAGCATCCTACGACTCCTACTATCACTTACGATACATATATGGACACACCAAGTTGTAGCAATACTAATTTGGCAACTCCAAATATGGATCCTAATGGAGGCTTCGAGTCACAACATACTGAGAATGATGAGGAAACACGTGCTCTATTTGAATCATTATTGAATAACTGTAGTATTGAAATTGAAAAGGTCAAAAAGATCAATCGCGATGTTAAGGCCGCGAATGAAAATTTGACCGCTGAGCTTGAGAGGTATAAGGTGAATGAACAAGCTTTTGAATTTAACAAACAACGACAGTCAGAATTAGAAATAGGTTATAGAAATTCTGTTTTAAGAGAAAAACAAATGCAAATCAAGTTTGACACTTTAGATGTCAACTTATACTTGAAAATAAAATCCTTAAATACGGAAATTTCAGAATTAACCAACCAACTTTCTAAACAAATTCTGCTCTTGAAAAAGAGAAGAAAGAGTTGAATGCACGGTTTTCAAAATGTGAAAATGATCTTCTTGAAGAAATCAATGAAAAACAAGAAACCACTAAAAAGTTGGAAGATTTGCTTGTAAAAATAGGTCAATCTACACAAACAATTAATTTGCTAATTAACGATCCAAACCCGATTTTACATACAATGAAGAAAATGGCTATCGGTCGTGAAAACCCTTATAATCTCAAGAAAGCTCAGAAAGAAGAGAATGTGTTATATAATGGTAGTGTGCTAAATGATAAACATGATCCTCTCAAAGTTCGGGATTCTTTTGAAACAATTGAGCTTGCCGAAGAGAGTAGAGTGAAAATGAGACAAATGAACCCAGAAATCAAACCAATTGATTATAATAAGCTTAACACAAATTCTAGAGTACATCTTGTTCAAAAAGAGTCACCAATGTTTTTCGAAAAACCTGTGGCTGTCTCAAAACGAAAAGTTGTTTCCAAACATCTTTCTAACATCGAACAAATGTCCTCTAGCAACCCTTTTAACACAAGTGAAACTAGATGATATCTGGATTATCTTAAAAAGAAAATGGAAAACTTTCAACGTCTTCTTAAAACCAAAACAGAAATCGGTATCAACAAATGGCATTCAAGTTATCATGCTGAACAGAAAAAGATGTTTGAAAAAGATATTTTTCCCCCACTAAACACCATAAGTATAAGAATACTTAATGTGGAAAATGCGCTTTTAAAAGAAGCAGCCGACTTTGTCATGGACCACAAATAATTGGTAAAGGAAGCTAATGAAAAAATTGAACACATCAAAGTTTTGGAAAAACACAATGACACTCCCTTCGAAGTAGCTCTGTCAACTGATATTATGTCCATTATTTATCAAACATATTCTGTATAGGATGATGAAAGACTCCGAGCTGAGACTTCTGAAATTGTTTCAAAATTTGAAAATGCGCTTATTTAGCTTGAAAAGCAAAACGTAACATATTTTAAAAAACTTGATCGGAAAAAGAAAGAATGGAAATATGACAAATTGTCGTATGAGCGTTCTTATAAAAACATGAAAGATCGAATTGATCTTTTGAAGTCTTAGCTTGAAATTCAAAAAGGGAAGGGTGAGGAATCTAAGGCTGTTAAACCAAAAATGTCTATTTCTCAATGTGCTCCAAGACCCTTGCCTAATGTGTGTGAAAAAGGAAAAGAGAAAGCAGTTGTCGAAACACCAAATGTGATAGCACCTGGAATTTATAGGTTTAGTACCACTACTACGTCTACCTCTGCATCTCAAACATATAGGGCTATAGACAAAAGTGTGAAAGATAATCCAAAAAAGACGAGGAATGCTCAAACAAATTTAAAGGACAACAAGATAAATCCTAATGCATGTGCCTTAGAAAGTACCTCTAGGAGCAGCAGACCAAAGCCTAGGAGCAATACAAGGAATAGAGTCTCGACTGTCTCTGAGAGTGAAAACAAGAATTAAACGGAAGAAGTAGAAGAACACCCTAGGAATTTATCGCTTTCGAATAAGAAACATATGTAATCTGGATGTAATGTTAAGACTACTATTTCTAGTGCATGTAATGACTCTGTTTGTTTAATGTGCAAGAAATCGTTATCTGAAAATGTGTGTGATGATATTGCTTCTAATAATGTGCATGTGAACGATAAGCCCGAACAGAAAGATGTCCCATCAGGAACTAGTGCTAAATCTAGATATATTAAAAGACTTATTAAATTAGCTAGATCAACCACTAGTAGCATATTGCCTAAAGACCATCTTAAGTTTTGCACATGGAAATCAACGGGTAGAAAGTTTACACTTAAGAATGGCACATTATAAATTGTTCCAAAAGAACAAATAGAGACCTTCTCTAAGTGCGATCCATCTGTTACCTCTAACCCTACGGAACCAAATGTTAAACGGTTTCCATATACAAAATCATCTGTTCTTCGCAGGTCATTGAAATTTGTCTTTGGATCGTCGAATCGGGTTGCTCCAAACACATGGCCGGGAATCTGAAGCTGCTGATCAACTTTGTATAGAAGTTCATGGGAACAGTTCGGTTTGGAAATGATCATGTAGCAGCTATTCTGGGTTATGGAGATCTTCAGTTCGGGAATTTTTTAATCACTCAAGTTTACTATGTCGAAGGGTTGGGACACAATCTGTTTTCAGTTGGACAGTTTTGTGACGCAGAATTTAAAGGTTGCATTTAGGAGAAACACTTGGTTCGTTAGAAATTTGATTGGAGATGATCTCTTAACCGAAAATCGTGGAACCAATCTCTACGCTATCGAGATTAACAAAATGGCCTCTTCATCTCCAGTTTGTCTCATGACAAGAGCTGATGAAACTAAGTCCTGGTTGTGGCACAGACGATTATCCCATCTCAACTTCGACACCTTAATAAAGCTAGCCAAAGACGACATCGTCACCGGTCTCCCAAATTTCAGATACACCAAAGATCACCTATGTCCATCCTGTGAGGAAGGAAAAGCAAACGGGCAACATATAAACCTAAAACCATCCCCAGTTCGGTTGATAAGTTACATTTCTTGCATATGGACTTATGTTGCCCAATGAGAGTTGAAAGCACAAATGGGAAGAAGTATATTCTTGTTATCGTCGATGACTATTCAAGATATACATGGGTAAAGTTTTTGAGGTCAAAAGACGAAGCACCAGGCATCATCATCACCTTCCTGAAGCATATTCAAGTTCTACTTCTAGCTCCAGTAAGGATTGTAAGAACCGAAAATGGCACAAAATTCACTAATCAGGAGTTAAGAACATATTTTGAAGAAACTGGAATTATTCACCAGACATCAGTTGTTAGAACTCCACAACAGAACGGGGTAGTTGAAAGAAGAAACAGAACTCTTGTAAAAGCTGCTCGCACGATGTTGATTTATTCCAGTGCACCATTATTCTTATGGGCTGATGCTGTTGCCACTGCTTGTTTCACTCAGAACCGATCCCTAATCCATCCAAGATTCTATAAAACCCCATAAGAGCTAGTGAACAACAGAAAACCCGATATCTCTTACCTTCATGTATTTGGCGCTTTGTGCTATCCTACGAACGACAGAAAAGATCTGGGAAAGCTGAAAGCTAGGGTGATATTAGAATCTTTATTGGTTATTTAGAAAACCCGAGGGCATTCAGGGTGTGTAATAGAAGGACTAAAAGGATTATGGAGATGATGAATGTGAAATTTGATGAGATTTCACAAATGGCTTCTGAGAGACTCGCTCTAGAACCCGCGCTTAACCCGATGGCTTCTAATCATACCAGATTAGGACCCGGACCAAACAGTCAGACTTCTGGACATATCAGTTCAGGACTTGTACCCCAAGGAGCTCAGTCAACTACCACTGATAAACCTACAAATCAAGAACAAGAAAATTTCTTCGAGTTTATGTATGATGAATACTATGGTGGAGCTTCGACAAATGCATCACAACAACGTTCCGCTGCTCCCGCTAAACAACAACAACCACCACCACAAGATGCATCAACAACAATCGAAGCTGACGCACCAACTCCCTCAACGTCATCAACATCTACTCCAGCAAATCCAGTAATTGAGATTGTGTTACCAAGAATTGATGAGCAAAACCAAACCACACCAATTCAAGAGGAAGAACAACAAAACGATTTTGTGTTAGAAGAAGAACCATTCGAAAACCCATTGCAACGGAATCTGCTGAATCTTCTTCAAGGTTACAAGAACCATCCAACACGCATTTGTTAAACCTAAGGTACCCTTCAACGTTACAGTGGACTAATGACCATCCAATAGAACACGTTATTGGTGAACCTTCAAGGCCAGTACAGACGAGAAGACAACTCGCCACCGATTGTGACTTGTGCATCTACGTCTGCTTAGTCCGTCTAAAAGAGCCAAAGAACATTTGGGAAGCAATGGTAGATAATGCATGGATTGAAGCGATGCAGGAAGAACTTCTACAATATCAATTACATGACACTTGGGATTTAGTGTCGAGACCAATTGACAAACTCGTCATTGATCTTAAGTGGTTATGGAAAAACAAAAAGGATGAAGAAATGACTGTTATTCACAACAAAGCTCGTCTCATGGCCAAGGGATTCAGACAGGAAGAGGGAATAGATTTTGATGAGTCATTCGCGCCAGTAGCTAGACTTAAGGCAGTTAGGAATTTCTTAGCATACACAACTCACAAAAACATCACGGTCTATCAGATGGATATCAATACAACTTTCTTGAATGGAACTCTGAAAGAAGAGGTGTACGTGAGTCAGCCTGACGGATTCGTTGATAAAGATCATCCCGGCTACGTCTACAAGCTAAAGAAAACTATATATGGTTTGAAACAAGCCCCAAGGGCGTGGTATGACGAACTATCATCTTTCTTGCTGAAAAATAATTTCACCAAAGGAACAATTGACCCGACCTTGTTTACCAGAAAATTCAAAGATGACATTTTGATTGTTCAGATTTACGTGGACGACATAATCTTTGGGTCCACTAATCCGAATCATTCAAAACATTTTGCAAATCTCATGAAAAGCAAATTTGAAATGTCCATGATGGGGGAACTAAAATTCTTTCTTGGTTTACAAATTCATCAATCCCCACGTGGTATTTTTATAAATCAAGCTAAATATACAATTGAGATTTTGAAAAAACATGTAATGGAAAATTGTGACTCTGTTGGTACTCCAATGGTCACTTCACCTATAATAGGTGCTGATTCATATGGGAAACCAATGGATCCGAAGAACTATTGGAGCATGATTGGTTCTCTCATGTACTTAACTGCTAGTCGACCCGATATACATTTTGCTATTTGTTTATTAGCACGGTTTTAGGCAAGGCCTACCGAACTTCACCTCCAAGAGGTTAAATGGATCTTTAGGTACCTACGAAGAACCATTAACATGGGACTTTGGTATCCGAAGGATTCGGAGTTTACACTAATAGCATTTTCAGATGCAGACCATGCCGGTTGCCAAGTTACAGCAAAGAGTACATCAAGTGGATCACAATTTTTGGGAGAAAAGCTAGTAGGCTGGTCATCAAGGAAACAAGATTGTACCGCATTATCAACCGCAGAAGCCGAGTATGTGCCTCTATCTGTGTGTTGTGCCCAAGTTCTTTGGATGAGGACACAACTCACAGATTATGGTTTTACTTTCAACCGCATACCTATGTATTGTGATTCGGAAAGTGTCATAGCCATCTCGTGCAATCCAGTGCAACACTCCAAGACCAAGCATATTAGAGTCCGCTATCACTTCATAAAGGAACATGTTGAAAATGGTACAGTTGAATTATTTTTCGTAAAGACTGAATACCAACTCGCCAATCTATTTACTAAAGCCCTTCCAAAAGAGAGGTTTGATAACTTAGTTCGACGAATTGGAATGCGAAGCCTAACTCCCGAAGAGTTAGAAAGTCTTCTCGAATCTTCTTGAATTATCTCAAAACGCTTCGCATGTAAATATTAAAAAAAAAAACAAAATACAAAATTCGAAAAATCAACAAAAACAAAATATAAAAATAGAAAATTTTCAAAAATACAAAAGCAGTAAAAAATATAAAAAACCAAAAATATTCTTCTCACGACATGTCTCTCGTATAATCGATATTCTGTACTTATCTAGAAATGTCATTCAACAATGATACAGACATGTACAGATGCTTGAGCGAGAGTTCATTTAAATTTTTCCTAAAACATGTCGTTTTTCAAAATTTCTTCACTATGGCTTTCGTATATTTCAGTACGAAACCCGCACTTAAATGATGGCTTTCGTATAAATCAGTACGAAACCCGCACTTAAATGACGGCTTTCATATATTTCAGTACGAAACCCGCGCTACAATGATGACTTCTGATTATATCAGTTCAGGACTCGTATTGTTAATGGAAAAACAAAACAAACCTTGAGCACATGATCAAGATTTTTCAAAATCTTTCTCAAATTCTTTGCTCAAGAGAACTCCCTCTATACCCTTAAATGATTTTAAACTCGAATGTTTAAAAAATATGCTTTATTTAAGGGGGAGTATAAATTCATGCTCAAATATGTCTATCTCTCCAAAAAGCTCTCATTTTAATTAGTTGATATCAAAAATATCACTAAATGCTATTTTTGAGGGGGAGAAGACGTGATTAAAATGTAATCAAAATGTTTAAAGATCGTGGTTAGAATCTCAATAAGAGCTCTCCAAAAAGACTCAGATCTGAACCCTCGAATTGATTAAAACTAAATGTCCGTAATCGAAAAGACTTGTCCGAGATGGGTAATAATTTTAAGCTGGTTATCCAGTGAAGTAAACGTGTTTCTCAAAGGACTTGTCTGAGTATAATGTACCAATTCGAGAGATAATCATTTAATATGACCGGGACGGGTAATAATTTCAAGCTAGTCTAACTAGTGATGTAAACGTGTCTCGCGAATGTCATATTAACTGAAAATCGATCAATTCAAATGTGCGAACTCTACCCAACATGTGCATATTTATATCAAAAAATGCATGAGCACATGTGAAGGGGGAGTATTTCAAAAATGCAAAATTCTCGAAGTGTTAACTAAATGTGTTTAATCAAAAACACTTTGAGAGATTTTCACAAAAAGGTTTTGTGGAAAGTGATCAACAATCTAGGATAATCCTGGAGTAATAAGGTGATTATGGTTAGGTTATGTCCAATGATCCGCCAGAGCCAGAGGGATCTACCCAAGGACAATTCCAATAGTTTAGAATTATAAGTCCTTAGGTAAGAATTAAAAAAGAAGTAAAATGAGAAAGAGAAAGAAGGGGGTTGAAGAATTAAAAAGAAAAGTTTAATGAAAGGGTGAAAAGAAATAGCTCTCCATGAAAACTTAGGGCAGAAACCGGGTCAATACATCTGCTATTGGTTATCACAAGTTGATACTGATATTGAAGACAAGACGTCATGGACCCAGTGATGCGCTGCACCACCCCTCGTAACCGCTCAGATATCTCTTAAAAGATATTTGTTTCATTTCTCACAGAGAACACTAAATAATCTATCGGCCTCTCATTCCGAGATGTGTTGATATTGAAAAGGTGGCACTCTGCTCCATGCCTCTGACTTCTAAAACTAAAACGCACAATAGAGTCTAGACCCATGAGATTCATCAAAAATCTCTTAGGAACACTTCCATAAGAATACCCTTGTGTTCACTAAAAAGGACACAAGTTGTAAGAGTCTTAATGAGATCTTCGGATCTTGCCACTAATATCATGATGGTTACTATGCTTTAAACGGTCTACAGTCGTGGGGTGATCTCCAGTGACTCACTGAATTGTGGGTGCACTTTGGTGTGTCCGTGTAAGCCCTCTCAAGGGTATCCGGTTCAAAATGGTCTGGGCGAGTATTAGAGAAAGTCTTCACACTATGCTGTTGACGATCTCAAAGTCCTAACCCGTAAGCGTTGGATGATTTATTACTAATGGTTTTATGCAGCTACCAATACACATCCATCAACCATCATCAGATACATCAAACATCTTCACCTCCGCATACTCATACTTATGAAGATTGTCCTCAACAAAGCTCAAGTGTAAAAGTTCAAGACAAAAGGATCAAGTTAAAGACAAAGTGTAACAAAAAAGTCAAAAAGCTAATCAAGATGTCAAGAACAAGTTCATATATCAAATGATGAAAGAATAAGGGGAGATTGTTAGCATAAGTATGAAATCCAAGATGTATGAGTATGTTGGAGGACATGACGCATAATCACACGAAGATATTGATCAAGGCAAGAACAACCACAAAAGATGATTACGTTGAAGATCACATGGCATGAAGGAAAGAATATGGAAGACTATTCTACAATGACACACAAAGTTCAAGACGTTGAAGACAAAAGACCTATCACCGGGAGCATCATTGAAATGACCATCCCTTAGGGGGAGATTGTTAGCATTTAATTTAAAGTGATGGTCATTTTGTTTTAACCATTTAGTATGTAGTTTGTAAAGAATAGAATAGAAGGTGGGCTTATGGTTGAGGACTAAGCTAATGTACACTAAGTAATGTCATAAAAGTCCATATAATATTAGTAATAGCTCAAGTCCAATCCATATGTCACAAGCCCAACCAAAATCCCACCTCAAGGCCTTAGAGCATCTCATCTCAACTATATATATCACACTCTCACCACAAAAATAGTATGATTCAAAGACTAGTATAGGTGAGAGCGTGTAGGTGTGTGTGTGCTCTAATAGTGTGTTTATTTATTTCTCTTCCAAGTTTAATAAATCATTCGACTAGTATTTTATCATATTATCCATACACCTTCTCTTCATCTATATTTCTTATTTAGTTAGTTTGAGTGTCACGATTTATATAGTGTTTAGTTTATAGTGATAAGGTTAGTTTCTAGTCATAACAGGTATTTTCACGGGAACTTTTTTGCTTCATTTCATTCCAACTATGTAAAGTAACTTACATAACCTACAAGACGTGCTCACGCAATTACTAATGCCAAATATCCATATGTTTACATCATGTAAACCTCCTAATATGTCAAGTCTATGTTTCAAAGATCATTTTACCAAGTATACTATCAATTAAACCTAGTCTTTCTAACATTATACCGAAACAAGCCCTATATGTTTACGGTAATTTCAAAACCCTAATTTCAAGTTGAAACTAGTTTAAAAGTGTTCAAGGCGTATGTATAAGTTACCTTAGCTATATTTTCCTTAATAAATCCTAGTACAACTCCTTAAATCTCAATGTACAAGTCTTTTAAGAATAAATCCAAATTAGGTTATTTAAGTGCCTAAACCATGTTTAAACCCTACCATTTCTTTAGTACAAGGTACAAACACCTAATGCATGATTCCTAAACCCTAAACCTAATCCCTAATTACTTTCTAAACCCTAATCCTAGTACTAAACCCTAATCTAAACCCTAAACAGACCCTAATCCTAATCTAAAACCTAAATCTTAAAAACTAGCTAAACTAGCACCCTAGCACCACCATGACACCACCATGACCATCCTAGCAGCCTACCACCTCCATCACCACCTTGTCACCACCAAGAAACCTACCAACCACCTCCATCACCACCTCGTCACCTACTTGTGTCCAAAACACCACCGCAACCTCACCATAACCACACAACACTTTCCGCCACCCCTAGCTACTATCCTAGCCCCTCCTAGTCACCTAGTAGCTATAATTAGTCACCCCATCCTACCCTTGGCCAGCACTCCCACTCAATCCGAGCATAAGTATAGGAGTCCCTAGATCAGAATAGAAGCCAAGAATCAAGCCTTGAAGCTCTCTCCTAGTCGTGAGAAGCGTACGAGACCCAAAACCCTAGTTTTCTACATTTCTAATCGTGTAAGCTATTCTACTTGTTCAATAAGCTCTTTTATGGTTTTATAACTTTCATAAGCCTTATTAGATCCCATATGAGTCCTTGTTTAAGCCTTGAATCATAAAATGTAGGCGTTTTCTTTTAAAAACCCTAGAAATATGTCAAATTGATATTTTGATCACCAAAACCTTTACATAAGCTATAAGCTAGAAAAAGCTACTTATCTTAGCCTATTTTAATAAGTAATAAGCTGCAAAACTCTTTTGGATTACAAAAATACACTTTGCATGGTTTTTGGACTAGTTTTGAAACGTATTTCATGCATAGGTGTATATATTGTAACTTTTGGAAACTCATAAGTATAAGGGTTATTTCTGTCATTTTTATAAAGTTATAAGTATAAGGACCTATTTTGTAAAGTTTTAAAGTTACAAGGTTAATATATATATAATACATAATTATATATATATATATATATATATATATATATATATATTATATAAAGGACTAATTTTGTAAAAGTTTATAAATCAAGGGTACATATTGCTAATTTGCAAACTGAAAGGTATAAATGAGATATTTTTTAAAAACATATCTTTTTAATTTAACAACGTATCACGTAACTAGGGAATTTCATGTGAGGGGTTTCATTTGGGTATACATTTTGATGAGTTTGCTGGGTTTACGAGTTAAAGTGCCCTGGCTCCTCAAACGTTTACTAAATGACCTCTGAATTATGATAGCCAAAACAGTGTTATGTTATATATATAAATCTAATGAATCAAAGAAACATTTACTTCAAAAATAAAGTTTTGAAACACAAACAAACCAACTAAGGCTTGACATACACTACCTCAGGTTGTGTGAGTAAGCTGTCTAATATCTGAGTCACTTTTGACATCAATCAGATTTCCCTAAACTAAGGTGAGTTCATAGCATCACTTTTAAATGCTTTATAAACCCGTGAGGGGGATACATGCTATAAACCTGAATACAAGTATTTTCTCCTAATTGATTATTGCACGAGTACCACCTTTTGCCACTATTACCTAAATTTCATGAACCATAATCACTTGTGAGTGAACGCGAATATGGTGGATAGATCATCTAGAGTGCGACTACTCCCATTGGTTTGCCCATACCGGGTACCAATAGCATTATATTTGATAACAATAGGTAACTTTGGCAAGTTACCTCTCCAAAAGGACTTTAGTTCCTCAAATATCACTAAGGTGATCCCCATATTAATGTGTTGGTGTCGTGAGCTTAGTTGCAATAATAACCATTTTCCTTGATAATTGCATTCGTTGCAATTATTACAAACTATGGGTGTAACAACGGAACCCACATGAACTTGTATTCAACCATTACAAACTTAAAACCTATGGATTTCACTCAACCTTTGTGTTGACCATTTTAGTATGTTATCTCAGGTAATTGAGCAACATATGGCATGGAGTGCACTGGACTTGAGAACCTGTTATCATTCAAACATTATGTTTCACAAAGATTATGGGACCTCCTTTTGTAAAACTCTGATATTTTAATGAATGATAACTTATCTTTTCAAAACGTCTCTTCTTGAGTCGTTTCTATTACTGTGACTATGTATCAAGAAGTAATACCCTAGATTTAATATCCGATGCTATCTGTGAAAATGAGGGTGTAACATATTGGTATCAGAGCCATGGTTGTAGAGAACAAGGAAAGCTAAACTACAACTACTTTTCTATTTTCAAGAAAGTCCTCCGTGCCACTGCCTTTCCCCAGAACAGTATATGCAAAAGGTTTGCCTGACAAATAATACATAACTATTATTCTAAATGTAAGTATCTTATGGTTTTTATATCATCATGTCTTCCCCTATCTATCCTGTTATCGTCCCGTCCAATTTTAATGCTCTTTCCTCTCCAAATATTCTTAACTATACGTCAGTTTCACCGGACTATTTCCCCTTACTCCAAGAAACATCTCTCCTGACTCTTCGAAAGATTCTAGGAATAATATAAATTCACTAGCCTCTCTAAGCTTCTCGCTTTTTCTCAATAATCCATATCTACGAAATATACAAGAATTTTATTCTCCCGCCAGCTCCTATTACTTTACCTACTGTTTTTCCTCCATCTCTAGTACTACCCTCACCACTATTTAATCCCCGAGATTTCTTTGTTCCCGAGGGATTATTGTCACCTAAGAAACAAGTCCGTTCCTTATTTTCCTTCTCTACTAATTCTTCTGCCGCACCTCAAGTATTTGAGATCGGAGAAATTCTCATATGACGCTTCTGGAGCACAAGGAGGAGCAGATCGAGGATATCCAAGTTCACCACTGATCAAAAAGGAAGAATCTTTCTCCATGAGCTTGACTAAACTAGTTTCTCCCTTACACATCCAACAATTAGCCTAAATCTCTATCTTTTTAGCTTCTGTTTCAAGTCCAACTATGAGACATATGGCATCAATAACGACGCTTGTCAAATTTTAGGTATGACAAGTTATTTATGACATAAGACAGTTGTGATTTTATCCCTTGTTGTTTCATGATATCATGGTTGTCCAACCTATGTCATGTATTACGACTTCTCATGTGCTCTATCTTTATAAACCCATGAGTACTTTGAATCCTTTACCATCAAATTTTCCTCATACCTTTGTATTGAGGCTTCACATTGAGTATATGACTCCACCTACACTCCCTAGAAACACTGAGCCTCCTATTGACTTACCCCTCCCCTTCTTTAAATCTTCCTCAAGGTAATATCAAAGGATGGATATTACCTTATCAAACTAAATATCTATGTCGGGAATTTCATAATTAACATTATTTCCCACTTATGATATCCTTCTTATCTCGTGTTATCTTGCAAATGTTGCTAGAATGGCTCGCACGAGATCGTCAACCTCTGCCGATCCGGCCATGACTCAGGATGCCATCCGGCAACTAGTTGCTGATAGTGTGACTGCAGCACTAGAATCCTGAGCTGCTAACATGGCTAATAACGCAAATAGAAACCCTGAGCCATGAGAAGTTCCTTTAGCAAAGAAGAGTAGCTACAAAGAGTTCATGAGTTGCCAACCTTTCAATTTCAAAGGTACAAAAGGAGCTGTTGGACTAATTCGCTGGTTCGAACGGAGTGAATCAGTATTCTCTCGTAGTAACTATACCGAAGACTTCAAAGTCATGTTTGCTACTGGTACTTTTACTAAAGAAGCTCTATCCTGGTGGAACTCATTTTCCCAACCGATGGGAATTAAGGAAGCTTATAAAATCACCTGGACTGAATTCAAGAAGCTATTGATAAAGAAGTATTGTCCCCGAACTGAGATCAAGAAGATAAAAGGAAATGATCTCAAGACTTATGTGAGAAGATTCCAGGAATTGGAAACCTTATGTCCTACTATGGTGCCAAATTATGAGAAACTCATAGAAGCCTTCATTGGAGGATTGCCTCAAAGTATTGAGGGAAATGTTACCGATTCAAAGCCCTAAACTTTGGAGGATGCCATTAACATAGCCCAGAGGCTAATGGATCAGGTAACAAAGCACAATTCTATGCAAGAAACCAGTAATCAAAAACGAAAGATTGATGATAGAAGAAACACCATCGACAACATCTACCCCAATGATTGCGACAACAATAACCACTCCAACGATCGCAACAACAACAACTACCAAAATAACCTCAACAATACCGCCCCAACAAAGAACATGGGGTATGCTGGAACCCTTCCCTTGTGTAAAAGATGCATTCAGCATCACATAGGACCTCGCACGATCCATTGCCAGATTTGCCACCATATAGGTCATCAAACCAGGAACTGTAGAAACAAATGATCAACAACTGAGAGAAACTGAAATGAAGTTATAAGAATGATAAGATCTAGTTCGTGCTAAGTATTCCTATCTATTTCCAAACAATTCTACTCTTACTTTCAAATAAATCTCGGGATGATATTTTTCTCATGGGGGGAAGACTATAACAACCTGTATATATATAAGGTATTTTCACGGGAAATTTTTTGCTTCATTTCATTCCAACTATGTAAAGTAACTTACATAGCCCACTAGACGTGCTCACGCAACTACCAATCCAAATATCTCCCATGTTTACATCATGTAAACCTCCTAATATGTCAAGTCTATGTTTCAAAGATCATTTTACCAAGTATACTATTAATCTGACCTACTATTTCCCACATTATATCGAAACAAGCCCTACACGTTTACGGTTATTTCAAAACCCTAATTTCAACTTGAAACTAGTTTGAAAGTGTTCAAGGCATATGTATAAGTTATCTTAGCTATATTTTCCTTCTTAAACCCTAGTACAACTCCTTAAAGCTCAATGTACAAGTCTTTTAAGCACATAATCCAAATTAGGTTATTTAAGTGCCTAAACCATGTTTAAACTCTACCATTTCTTTAGCACAAGGTACAAACACCTAATGCATGATTGCTAAACCCTAAACCTAATCCCTAATTACTTTCTAAACCCTAATCCTAGTACTAAACCCTAATCTAAACCTTAAACAAACGCTTATCCTAAACTAAACCCTAAATCTTAAAAACTAGCTAAACTAGCATCCTAGCACCACCATGACACCACCATGACCCATCCTAGTAGCCTACCACCTCCATCACCACCTTGTCACCACCAAGTAACCTACCAACCACCTCCATCACCATCTCGTCACCTACTTGTGGCCAAAACACCACCGCAACCTCACCACAACCACGTAACACTTTCCACCACCCCTAGCTACTATCCTAGCCCCTCCTAGTCACCTAGTAGCTGTCATTAGTCACCCCCTCCTACCCTTGGCCACCACTCCAAGTTTACTTGGCCATCACTCCCATTCGTCCGTATAAATAGGTTCAGAACCCATTTCATTTGAAACCATCCCAAATAGCTTAACCACCCTAATTCTTTGCTCTTACTCAATCCTAGCAGAAGTATAGGAGTCCCTAGATCAAAATAGAATCCAAGAGTCAATACTTGAAGCCCTCTCCTAGTCGTGAGAAGCGTACGAGACCCGAAACACTAGTTTTCTACATTTCTAATCGTTTAAACTATTCTACTTGTTCAATAAGCTCTTTTATGGTTTTAGAACTTTCATAAGCCTTATTAGATCCCATATGAGTCCTTGTTTAAGCCTTGAATCATAAAACATAAGCGTTTTTTAAAATCCCTAGAAACATGTCGAATTAAAACGTATTCCATGCATAGGGGTATATATTGAAGCCCTCTCATAGACTATTTTAACAAGTCATAAGCTAAAAAACTCTTTTGGGTTACAAAAATACACTTTGCATGTTTTTTGGACTAGTTTTGAAACGTATTCCATGCATAGGGGTATATATTGTAACTTTTGGAAATTATAAGTATGAGGGTTATTTCTGTCATTTTTTCTAAAGTTATAAGTATAAGGACCTATGTTGTAATGTTTTAAAGTTAAAGGGTTAGTGTATATATATATATATATATATATAGGACTAATTTTGTAAAAGTTTATAAATCAAGGGTATATATTGCTAATTTGAAAACTTAATGGTATAAATGAGATATTTTTTAAAACCTATCTTTTTAATTTAACAACGTATCACGTTACTAAGGAATTTCATGTGAGGGGTTTTATTTAGGTATATGTTTTGACGAGTTTGCTGGGTTTATGAGTTAAAGTGCCCTGACTCCTCAAACGTTTACTGCATACCTCTGAATTATGATAACCTGAACAGTGTTACATTATATCTCTAAATCTAGTGAATCAATGAAACATTTACTTCAAAACAAAGTTTTGAAACATAAACAAACCAACTAAGACTTGACATACACCACCTCAGGTTGCGTGAGTAGGCCGTCTAATATCTGAGTCACTTTTGACATTAGTCAGATTTTCCTAAACTAAGGTGAGTTCATAGCCTCACTTTTAAATGCTTTATAGAACCGTGAGGGGGATACATGCTATAAACCTGAATACAAGTATTTTCTCCTGATTGATTATTGCACGAGTACCACCTTTTGCCACTATTACCTAATTTTCATGAACCATAATCATTTGCGAGTGAACGTGAATATGGTGGATAGATCTATCTAGAGTGTGACTACTCCCGTTGGTTTGCCTCACTGGGTACCTATAGCACTGTATTTGATAATAATAGGTAACTCTGGCAAGTTACCTCTCCAAGAGAATTTTAGTTCCTCAAATATCACTAAGGTGATCCCCATGTTAATGTGTTGGTGTCATGTGCTTAGTTGCAATAATAACCATTTTCTTTGATAATTGCATTCGTTGCAATTTTTACAAACTATGGGTTCCGTACATGAACTTGTATTCAACCATTACAAACTTAAAACCTATGGATTTCACTCAACCTTTATGTTGACCATTTTAGCATGTTATCTCAGGTAATTGAGCAACATATGGCACGGAGTGCAATAGACTTGAGAACATGTTATCATTCAAACCTTATGTTTCACAAAGATTTGGGACCTCCTTTTGTAAAACTCTGATATTTTAATGAATGATAACTTATCTTTTTAAAACGTCTCTTTTTGAGTCGTTTTCTATTACTGTGACTATGTATCAAGAAGTAATACCCCAGATTTAGCTTCTGCTGCTATCTGTGAAAATGGGGGTGTTACAGTATATCCCTGGGATACCATGAAAATATAGTGGGTAATAAGCTTTAGAGGTTAGATGACGTTACTTCAAAGGGAGTGGTTTACAGGAATATGGCTTTTAATGGGAGTGGGGAATAAAAGATAACTTCCATTGGTTCTGGTGTATGTGCGGGTTTAGTGCAGGTGTTGCAGGGAGTTGAGTTTGAGGTGGAACCGCTAGGGGATCATACATTTGAGGTGGAAACTCAGGAGAATGTTGGTCAGGTAGCTGGTTCACAGGAAGTACAAACTCAGGATTTGATAGATTATCATTCAGCACGTGATAGGGAACAACACTTAGCACGAGAACAATTCAGGTATAGAGAAGACAGTAATGACTCTGCTTTTGCAGTTGCTGATGTGGAGAATATATACGCACATGAGTTATTGACTTTCAATAATATAGTTGCTTGTGAGGTGATTTCCAAGTGGAAGACTGGATTAAAAGATGAAATGGATACTCGGTCAGATGTGTGTGTGCTCAGCAACAGTTGCAGGAAAAGTAGTGACGACAGCCACAACTATTACTGGGAGTATACACCAGGTATGTTCATACATCTATTTCTTTATATGGATGGTATGGTTTTTTCCTGCGGATGCAAGGCTGAGATCTGGGTTACCAAGGGTTTGTTGGATAAAGCAAAAGGAAATATACTTGGTATAGAGATCATCAGGGATTAGTGTGGTAATACTCTTAGGGGGTCACAGTCCAGGGTTCACAACGAAAAGTTGGTATATACTTTGTTGGAGGGACACTCCATATTGTCGTTGAAGGGATGTCTATCAAGGGACTGTGATGTCGAAAAGAATGGTAAGTGGTCATGTATATACGCGGTTGGAAGCTGTGAGTATCAGGTGGTCTGCACGAGACTTGACATAGCATCTGCAAATGCATGTATGTTGGATAGGTTTGATCGTGGATTACAGACGGACCTACGAGTTTTTGTGAATTTTGACTATGCCATGAATAGATCAATCACAGGGTACGGGTTGATGATACAAGAATGTGCAGAGAGCTGGGAAGCTGGGTTTCAGCACATAAGGGCTTTGTTGACAACTGAAGTGGTGTACAAGACACCTACGAAGGATGAGAAGGAGGCTATTTGGCTAAAGGGACTCTCGATAGAGTCAGGAGCTGAACTAAGACTAGTAGCGGTTGTTGCTACCGATGCCTTGATAGAGGCGGTTCCTGGTCCGAGATTCCAGCACTGGTTGAAGTTGCTGCGTATCGGAGGAGGCTAATATGATACTAAGGTGGAAATTATAGTTTATTAGTATGCATATTAGATAGTTTAGGGGGTTAAGTGTTTATTTAGCATAGTGTTAGCCAAATAAGACTTGTAATCAGTTTGGACTTGGCTTACAAAACAAGTTGTCGACTGTTTCCTTATATCCAGGACTAGAGTCGGTTTCCTAAGTGTCTTAGGAACCGAATTCCCCCTCACTGCTCACTGTCTATAAAAGGAGATGAGGGGGAGGCATAACTTGTACCGTATCTTTTCCTTGTTCTTAATAAATAAATCATCAGGAGCATACGTGTGTGCCAATACTTCTTGTCAAATTCAAGATTCTTGTAGGTAGGTAAACTTCTTCAAAGATTCAAGTTCCGCAGCTAGTTCTTCCAGGTTTGTTGGGGCTGATTTTCCTACAACAAATGTAGGAAACAGACAAAAATCTAGTAAGCTTACAGCTTGTGACAGTGTACACAAAGCGACAAAATATCTTGTTCTCACAACTTCTGATACATCAGAAGTACCCTATCTCTACTGAAATTGTGCCACAAGTTTTTTGAACCTTTTATATATACTAAAACTTTATAGGTACTACTAGTCAGTAGCTACTATCTTTCTGAATTGAAGTTATAAATTTATTTTAGAATAGAGTTTTACTGATAAATTGTCACTGACAGTTATTTGTGTCTGTAGGAATAAACTAGAAAAGCTATAGCGACTGAGATTGAACTATTATTATTCATGTGTCACAAATTGATAGTTTTAACAGCTTTAGTAATTGTTGGATTTAGAACAATAAAACACAGCGGATTTGATCAGACAAACTGAAACAATGATTAACCAAAGAACATAGAACAAAGGAAACTGTGATTAATAAAGATAATATTCGACAGAATTGAGTTTGTGGATTGATCTTTTGGAACAATCTTGGTAACTATACAATGTACATGGCATGTTCTATATATACTAAATGAAAAGTCACGACTTGTTGACAGTTATTATCTGAACAGGTATGTTGGTTCATAGATAACTGCCACCCTTTCTTGAATTGGCGCCAATACTTTAACTGTCAGGGGCAATATTGTCTTTTCACCATGAGCCTGATATTGAACCTTCTGTTTTTGTGTTGTTGCTTCGAATACATGCTGACCCATATGATAATCATCTTTCTAGCCCTTTCTTCTGATCCATTTCGACCCATATTGCAGCCCAGTACATTGACTAACTAACATACACATACCTATGATCTATTGTTATTCTACATACACACATTATATACATACTATACATATAAAACAAGTTTTATTTACATAATCAACACTCGCCCCTAAATTAAACTTGTGTTCTTCGAGTTCTTGGGTAAAGTTTCAATTGCTTTTTGAAGTGCCTTTTCAACTTTTGAGAAGTCGTATTTTCTTTTCTTCATCAGTTTCTTTGCTGTAATCCAATCACCACCCATGTAAAGCGCATAATCCTCTTCAATGAAGTTGGAATTCTGATTCAGCATTGGTATCATCTTCGGCACACTTCTTGTCTGTCCACTGCTGCTACTTTCACTTGGTTTTAACACTTCCTTCTCAGCCAATTTCTTTGCTAACATTTTCACACGATATTGCCATTCTAGGACATCTAGATATTGTGCATAAAGTATTCTTATCATGTCCTTGTCTTCATATTCTAGGCCTAACTCTTTTGCTATAACAACCCAAATATTATACTTAGAAACTCTTTGGTGTCCTCCCTCCTTCTTGAATAACACATATAAATCATATAATTCCACCTTCTTTCCATTTTCAACTCTTGGTGGAATGGGTCGACTTTCAACTTTTAGATAAAAATTTAAAAACCAATCTACCATCCTTAAGAAAGGATCCTTTAATATCTCTCTATGTGCCCAAGGGTATTCAAGATTCTCTATGATATCTAAGAACTCAATGCACTTATCCATAAAATCTATGTTAATATTATGAACTATGTCCTCCATTTTCTTCAAGTTTCTTTCGGAATCAATATCAAGTTCTTCAAAATATTGATTCAAATATTCTTCTTTCTTCCTTTCATGTTCATAAGTGTCTTCTTCTAATTCGATTAACATTGATTCTTTGGAATATCTATTCTCTTTCATGTTTCTAAATTGCATGCTTTCGTTCTTAAACATGTTTTGAACATAACATTTATTTCCTTCCAACTTTACAATAAAACCTTGTAGTTTCAGTTGTGATAGACTTAGTATATTTTCCTCTATATCCGTGGTATAAAAAACGTTGGGTATAATCAATGAATGATCATCAACAGAAACGTTTATCATTCCTACTCCCCTTACAAACACTAATTGGTTTTTAAATCGACTTTCTACACCGAATGACTTTCTTATTTTCAAAAAATGATCAAGATTTCCTACAACATGGTTATGAATATTTGGACTTACATACCATACATCTTTCCATGTTTGTTTATCCGAGCCATACCCTGTTCCTTGAAGTATGTATTCTTCTTCACTTCCCCTTCTTTCATTTGGATAATAACTAATGCTGGTGTCTATGGCATCCTTGATCAATTGAGCATTTTCATCCCTCTCCTTCATGTTACAAGAACTTATCAAGTGCCCGGGTTCGTGACAGTAATAGCAAGTTCTTGTGTCAATTCTGTTTCTTCGTATGGCCTCCCTTTTTTCTTGTTTCCTTCTGATTCTGTTCCTGTTTTGTCTTCTTGGTTCGGTATAAGATACTTCTGATGATTGAGACATGTTTGGTTTCGAAAATGGTTTAATAAAGCGGATTGATTCAGTGAGTTCTGGCTCTGATACCAGATTTGTTGGATCTAGAACAATAAATCACAGTGGATTTGATCAAACAAACTGAAACAATGATTAACCAAAGAACAAAGAACAAAGGAAACTATGATTAATAAATATAATATTCGACAGAATTGAGTTTGTGGATTGATCTTTTGGAACAATCTTGGTAACTATACAATGTACATGGCATGTTCTATATATACTAAATGAAAAGTCACGACTTGTTGACAGTTATTATCTGAACAAGTATGTTGGTTCATAGATAACTGCCACCCTTTCTTGAATTGGCGCCAATACTTTAACTGTCATGGGCAATATTGTCTTTTTACCATGAGCCTGATATTGAACCTTCTGTTTTTGTGTTGCTGCTTCGAATACATGCTGACCCATATGATAATCATCTTTGTAGCCTTTTCTTCTGATCCATTTCGACCCATATTGCAGCCCAGTACATTGACTAACTAACATACACATACCTATGATCTATTGTTATTCTACATACACACATTATATACATACTATACATATAAAACAAGTTTTATTTACATAATCAACATTGTTGGTTGGACATCCAGAATAAGAATCGAGAATATACATGATCATACGCAGGCACTAGAATTCGGAATGTGTTTGTATTAATCGGAAATAATGGATACAACCAAAAAGTACAGAATATGTTTACATACATGGGTATATATAATCCTCAAATATAACCGTCTGATATGTTGGTTATACGTCGGTTGACTTTCCAAATTCTATCCTAAGTTAATATAAAACAATATTACATAACACTACATTATAATATAAAAGTATAGTTTATAAATCCAATACCCTCCCTTAAACTAGACTTTTATTGACTATTTTAAAACAGGATTTTAAGTCGCCATAATTCTTGGTTGAATCAAGCTTCCTTTGATTCTCATGATTTAATCCCAGATTCTCATGACCAAAGCAAAGTATTGGGTTAAAAACTATACTTTGGCTTTACTTTTGGTTGTTGTTTGATCAAATTAAAATTCCTGTGATTCAGAGCCGATCGTCCGAGTTTGTGTTCCTCTGTTCCGATACGCATCGCTTTCTTCGCATGGATTTTATGTTCTTCGCATTATTCTTCTTTCATAGATTGAGTCGCAATTTCTTTCTCATATTTGAGTTTTGATTCCTCCCTGCGATGCCAAGTTTTCGTTCTTTTTCAATCGGTCCGATTTCTTTTTATCCGTTCTTGTTTCTCGACTACGTATTTTCTTCTACAAACAATCCCTGTTATTCAAGTCCTGCATATTTTATTCCCTTCTTTTTTTTTTCCTTTCGTTCAATGAAACAGAGGATATCATATATGTCTTCTCTTTCAATCAAGTTCCTTCAAATATGTTTTATTCCTTCATTTTCTTTGATCAATAAACAGAGTACTTCCTTTTTCCTTTTTTTCTCCTTCGATCAAGTCCTGTTTCGTTCTTATTCTTGATCAACTCTTTACTTCATTCGTATTATCTCCGTTCATATATGAGAGTATGAACTCGGTGTCATATATGAATCAAATTAATTCCTTTTTCCATATATGAGAGTATGAACTCGGTGTCATATATGAATCAAATTAATCATTGTTCTTCGTTTCATATTTCCTTTTCTTTTTCTCCCTCCTCTGTTTCTTGATCAATCTTCTTCAATTTTTCTGGATTGATTTCCTCTGTTTCATTCTTATTTCTTCAATTCTGATGTGTAAATTCTGGATCGTTATCATAGATTCTTGATTCTTTTCGATTCACGCAGCGGTTATTCAATCATTGTTCGAGAATCGTAACCATTCTCTGATACCATGTTGGTTGGACATCCACAACAAGAATCGAGAATATACATGATCATATGCAGGCACTAGAATTCGGAATGTGTTTGTATTAATCGGAAATAATGGATACAACCAAAGAGTACATAATATGTTTACATACATGGGTATATATAACCCTCAAATATAACCGTCTGATATGTCGGTTATACTTCGGTTGACTTTCCTAATTCTATCCTAAGTTAATATAAAACAATATTACTTAACACTAAATTATAATATAAAAGTATAGTTTATAAATCCAATAGTAATATCATCCGCTCATGTATGCACCATAGTATAGAGCAAATAACTACCGGGCTACCACCACACAAATTTGTTGCACTGCCGGCTTAACTTTGCTAATTTATCATATTTACGAGGCAAATTTAGGTTCTATGAGATATTCGTAATAAATGAAGAATGACCGACGACATTCATGCATGCATCAGTTGACAGTTTTTCAGGTCGAAACATGCTTATATTGACAAGAAGAGTACAACAACCTGTAGAAAATTTACATTTCAAAATATGCAAGATCAAACCACAGATCTACAAACAAATTTGATTTTACAAGCCAAAATGAAGGGTAAAGCCACAAATATCTCATACACCAACTTCAATGATGTGGTTTGGCACATTTGGGCGAGCTTGAGGGTCGGTGGCTATGTGGCCATCATCTTGTGTGTTCTCTATGAGCTTGGTGACAGCCGGAAGAATATCAGAACTCAATAAACTGTTCAGCTTCACAATATCGATTGATTTTTGATCTTCTGTTTCAGAAATTCTTGGCTCATGCATTTGATTGATTGGATATTTTTTCTCATGAAATTCAATTATTTTCTCATCAGTAATGGGCTTCTTGTTCTTGTATAGAAAGTAAAGTATCATCTGAATTATACCGAAGGTGAATCCAAGAACATTTGGAACCTGTAAAACAAGCCATTCAAAAACTATTTAGAGAAAAAGTGCAATAGGATACCTTAGAGTTGGAGATAAACTTTGTAAATAAGAGTGAGAGGGTGAGTTTGATTTTTCTTACTGCAATATTGAAGTCACCAAGGAGAAGACCATAAAAGAACCACATAACAGCACTTAGGGTAAGTGCTACTGATAATAGAATTGGCATGTACTCTACACTTTTTGTTTTGATTACTTGTCGCTGCAAAATAATATGAATAAAATAATATGAATAAATATAAAGAGTGGCGCATATATGTTAACTAACAGAGCTATATGATATCAAAATATCTCTTTAATGTGTCACAAGTTTCATCATCTGGTTTTTACGCATGCATACTTACCAGAACTCCCAAAGGTGCTACAAAAACACATAAAGAAAACACAAGGCAAATCCATCCAACTATCACGCCACGAGTAACTCCGCTTGCAAGGAACTGAGTCAGGACAACAATCAATCCAAACCCAACAACTATTAGCAAGACAATTAGCTTCAAACTCTCCATCTGCATAACCAAGTATTTGTTAGTTTAAACTTACTCAATAATAACTATGAGCGTGTATTGAATATTGGTACATACCCTAGCCTTCTTTGGTGCGTAAAAGAGAAAGAAACAAATATACAAGGTTTCGATGAAGCAACCAACTGAGTTAATTGTGATGAGAAGCATAACATTGGACTTGAGCAATGCGTAATATATCCAAAGCATTGCACTGAATAATCCCACCACATAAGGTGCGGACTGAAACCCTTCGGTTGATTTCCTTTTGTAAACTTTGTAAAACGTTGGTCTGCATTTTTTGTGAAATTATGCTGGTAAGTTCAGGTACATATATAGCACAGGTCTACTTATCCAAGCTACAACATATTATGACAAGAGGATGCAATAAACATATACGGAGTATATAATTAACTTACATTGGGGCAAGAAATACCATAAATGAGACAACATTGCCTGAAAGTATTACAAAGGGAAACGTTATAATGTTAATTAACCGCAGAATTATGCGTGAGCGGGTTACTTAAATTTAAGAGAATAATGAAGGAATTATATACCAAGGAGTCCAAATGCAAGAGTGAGATGAGCTAAGTTTCCCGTCATATTTCTTAGTTGATTACTAATACAACTATCTCTCTCCTTCCTCTTTCACAGATCAGTTGTTATAGTGTAAAGAAGTGCAATCTTTCTTTCTATCTCTCTAGTATGTCCTGATGAGTGGTGCATAAGAAATGGTAGAGTCATCCCTTTATATAGGAAGGAAAAGTGTTGAGGGAAGTGGCTCCACCAATCAACATAGTAATTCTTAATTTACCATTGAACTTGACACTTAATACAATATAACTAAGGTTGGCTGGGCATATACCTATTCGCAGGTACAACACACCACTTTCAGACTCTCTCTGCATCTTTTTATTTATATCTCTTCTACTAAAAAGCATATATTATAAAATTTTAAGAACTGCAATGAGCGATCTTTTCTGTGTATACTGTTCAATTTTCATAAATCATAATATTTGTTAAGTTTTCCGATTTGTGGAGGCTTTTATAATTCTATGTATCTTTCTCATAATATTGGAACATCCGAGTTACATAATCGCTTCAAGAAAAGAAAATACTCATCATCCCAAAGGCAAAATGACAGGTCATCTATTGCGGACTTGGATGGCTTAAAAGCTTAACCCTTATTTAAGAATAGCCTAAACCCTACCAAATTAAACTTTCCCCTACTACAATGAAGCATCTAGTGAACATTTTATGATGAGTTAACCATTCATTTAATTCATAGCGACTAATTAAGACTTGCAAAATTTTAACAAAGTTATTTCCAGTTTTGTACCATTTAATCTTTTAAAGTATATAATTCATTCACAAACTATTGTGATCTGACTCATTTTATTTTTCATTTTTATTTCTTATTTTCTGTTTTTTCTGCAATATGTATCACCCCTTGCAGAATGTAATAGTCCATGGCCATATGGTCTCCCCCAATTATTAAAGGAGGGTCCTAATACTCTCTGTTGGTCCCATGCTCTACAATGCCTTGATTAATTAATAATAAAAAATCAAGTTGTGCTATATATGCTAAGCTTATCTAATTTGTGTCTGTCTTTTGTTAAAGTGCTTGCGGATTAAAGGGATAACTTCACCACTATAAGACACGCACAACTAGCTCTAAAAGCATTATGCATCCTCAAGAGAGTTGCTAGTATGGAAATGAATAATTAAATCTCAATAATTCTTGATATTCTTAAAAGTAGTCACTAGCTAATATGTCTCCAAGTGTCTTCCAACACATAAAGAGTGAATAAAGGTGCCCGTGGGAAAGACTTATAGCGACTCAAAAAAATTGTCCTAATAGGTCTCAAGCTATAGTAACCCATGAATTTTCAGTAACTATAACCTGCTGTTTAGTGACACATATGATTTCAGTCGCTATTTACCTATTTGACAAATATTATATGTCGCGTAAAATCTGATTACTGATGTACTCGTTTACTATATATCACAGCACCTTAAGCAAGACATTTTGATATTTTTCAGTAGTAAAACTGATTTTTATTCTAACCAAAATAATTTGTTTTGGATGAAAAATTTTAAACAAATATAACAAAATTAGTTAGTCTTATATAAATTCTTAATAGTCCTAGCTTAAACATGTAAAGTTGTAACTAACCATAGTTTGTCAAAACACTCGAGCAACTAATTAACTACCCAGGACTTCAAAAATAAAAACATATTCAAACATTTTTTTATAGCATCTTTGTCACATGTGGCTACCTAGTGTGTTTAGGAAAATTAACTGGAGTGGAAACTTGAGCTTATATGGTTGTGTTTGGCGAATTTTGCATTATTTCTTAGCAATAACTAACTATTTGTTTTATAAAAATATTTGATAACGTACTTGTATATTATATGTAATTATAAAGTGTAAATGGCCAAAAATCTAAACACTAACACCAAATGCTTCATAAAGTAACATTTGGAAATTAGCATTTAAAAAAGATACATGCTCGTTTCCAAATGTCGGATATTTTAGTGTTATTGGATTAACTTGTTTGATAAATTTAGTCATAATAAGATATTATTTAGGCTTGGATGTGTGGAGTGCACGCCTATTTGAATTTATTATGATCATAGGGGCGAAGCCCCTAATGGACGGGGGTCCGGGGGCAGCACCCCTGGCTGGGGTCGAGCTGCCAGGTCAGCTTGGAAAATTTTTATTTCCACTAAGTTGTTATATTAAAAGTTCTTCAGAAATTAAATTTTCGGAAATTGAGGGACTGATTTTGACAACCTTGAAAAACTACCCAAAAGGCAGTTATTAGAGCTCTAATCCCGTTTTCATATATATATATAATACACACACAGTTTTCCTTTGGTCATAAAAATTTCTCTAGTTCATTAATCTAAAAAAAAAAAACATATAAAACGATCTTAATTTCTGAATTGTATACAATTGAATAATTCGGGAGAACCACCGAATTGATTCGATCTGAAAGTGTTTACACGCCTTTCAGAGATTCTAATTATATCCGGTTGTGTTCGTTTATTCTGTTTATCCCCTACACCAAATGACCTTTAAACTCGAAACACTCTTAATTGCTCCTTGCAAAACATACATGAGTTGGAAGGTGAAGCTTTTATTTTCATAGGGGTTTTAGACGAATTAGTTGGGGCTTAAGCTTATTATTGTGCAATAACGTTACAAGATATCAAACTATATTCGCATATATTCCAAGCATAAACTAAATTCATATATATTCGAAGCTTTTGCGTGTTCATCGATGATGTTGCTATTTTCTATTGTTGGATCTCTAGTTTTATGTGAAACTTTGATTATTCAAGATATACATGATTTTTATTTCCACTAAGTTGTCAAAATATTCAAATATGAACTCATTGTCAAGATTTAGGACGTAAATAGATCGTTTGTTCTTAGCTATCGATAGACAACATGATAGATGATCGAGCATCATATTTCAAGCAATCCACCACTTCTAAATTTTTTCGATTTATATAAGGACAACAACTCCAAATGAAGATACTAATGTATTCATCGACAATAGAAACAAGATTACTAGTGATAATAAGTACAAGAACAAACTTAAACCAAATATTCTAATATCCATTTATGAAAATCTATGCACACAATTATGTTGGATAATTATATTCAGAATAATGGAGGATGAAAAGAAGCAAGATGTGAACACTTGCCGACATGAGATTGTGGCTCATGTAATCTCACATCACCTTCTTTGATTGTTGCTTTTAAAGGACCTTTTTATCTTGAAATAACAATGATTTGCAGCGAATCAAACTTATCAACAGGGCTTCTCTCATCCATTCACATTTCTACATCTTTATTATAGATAAAAATACACCGTCACTCACTAAACTGTCCAGAAAGCATCGCCAGGGCCCTAAATTTGGGAAAATCGTCGCAGTGAGTCCGAAAATTGGGTTTTTGATGCCGATTCCGTCCCTTGACCCGTTTTTCTAAAGTCAACGTCCATTTTACTGTTGTCCCAGCTGTGTATCAATATGAATCGGTTTTTGGTTGAGTCAAATGTAAAATGCAAACAAGTATAAAACTATAGATAACTTATTTATTTGTCCAACTATTGTAATGATACATATTCACAAATACTTATAGGTTTCCAAATGGTACAACGAACCATTGTAACCTTTCACTAAAAGTTGTGTCTTGTCCGAATGGGTGTGATGAACCAACATGATGGTTCGGTTAAGTTATAACCCAAACGACATGTCCTTTCTAGTAGTCATGGTCCAAACGACATGACCCTTGACAATTTACAGAAATAACTATAATAACTAACTAATTGGTTTTAAAGTTTCTAATGTACACTTCTGGTCCTTCATATTTTCCAAAAGCAATATCGAGATTATAATCTTGGTTCACATTCTCCTCCTTAATCTTGATCGTTGCTTTGTCCGAGATCTTGAACTCTGAGCATTTGTCTCATAGTTGTAAACTTGAGTCTTGGTAAAGCTTTAGTTAGTATGTCTGCTCTTTGTAGTTCTCCGCTAACGTGTTCCACATTTATATGACCATTCTCTACGCATTCCCGAATGAAATGATAGCGAATGTCTATATGTTTACTCCTTCCATGAAATACTGGGTTCTTCACGAGTGCTATTGCTGATACGTTGTCAACTCTAAGCGTTATCCTTTTTTCTTCCATTCCAGTCAGTTCACTAAGTAAACGTTTTAACCATAAGGCTTGACATGCTGCTGCAGTAGCTGCCATGAATTCTGATTCACATGATGAGAGCGCCACTGTCGGTTGTTTCTGAGTACACCAGGTAATAGGTGACTCTCCAAAGTAAAATACGACTCCAGTAGTTCCTTTTCCTTGATCAGTATTGATTCCATAACTACTATCACTGTAACCTGTAATCTTACAGCCGCCTTCCTTCTTGTATATTATACCATGTTCTTTTGTTCCTTTGATATATCGGATTACTTGTTTCACTGCCTTCAGGTGATGATCCTTTGGGTCTTGCATAAATCTGCTGAGTAGTCCGACTGAGTAACTAAGATCCGGTCTTGTATGTAGTAAGTATCTGAGGCTTCCAATTAAGCTTCGGTAATAAGTTGCGTCAACTGGTTCTCCATCTTCCGCCTTGACCAACTTAGTGCCGGGATCCAATGGTATCTTTGTATCATTGCTATCCATCATACTTGTTTCTTTTAGGATCTTGTTAATGTATCCAGTTTGCTTGATTGTAATTTCTCCTCCTGTCTGTGTAACTTCTATTCCAAGGTAATATGCTAGCAATCCTAAATCGCTCATTTCAAACTTTTCTTCCATCTGAGATTTGAACAAGTCTATTTCCTTCTTCGGAGTGCCCGTGATTATTAAATCATCTACATATACTCCAACGATAAGTGTTGAGTTCTTGCTTCTCTTCGTGTAGACTGCTTGTTCGAGATTACATTTCTTAAAATCCAATGATTTTAGTGTTTGATCAAGTTTCACATTCTGTAGAAGCCAAGATTCACGTATGGAGGTGGAGGAAACACGATCTAAAGATAAAACATTAAAGAACTTTATTGATTGGGGAGGTGTGTGTGTTATTTCTAGAGAGAAAGTGAAACAACACACACACCTCATAAAACAACCTGTGAATCCTCAACCCTCCAAATGTGGATAAGGAGGGTATTTATACAAAGAATACAATGACTAACTTAGCCTAAATGTCTAAACTAGTCCTTGTACAAAGAATGAAGTGCAATTCCCAAATATGACAAACTTTAAGGCTAACAATCTCTCCCCAAAGTGAAGTCATATGGGAATTGCTTACAATGTTCCCTACAAGTAAAATATAAACCATAAGCACAGAGAATAGTCTTCAAACGTCATTACTTCGTTCAGCTTGGAGAATCTTCTCAGCATTCATTTCTTTACTTGCAGAAGAACCATGTGAGCAATTCTAATTAGGGTTTAATACAGCGTGCCCTGAGTGCTCTCCCCTAATTAGTGCTCTCCCCCAAACTGACAACCTTCTGATGATTGCTCTGAATCTGAAGAAGTCTTTTGATAATTAAATGCATTTCGTCTTTAGTCTTCTAACATGCAGCGGAAAATGTAGAACAGACTGTAGACTCGACCTTCTTCAAGATTATCCATTTGGGGGAACAGGGTATCAACATCTTCATCTCACCAAATGCATCCCAGTTATCTTTCATATGAAAAATCAGCCCATAACGTACACATGAAATGATAACACCAAAGTAACAAGTTGAACCACTGATCATCTTGATTTTGTTGCCCGAAATTGTTGAAGGTGGAAAAGGTAGAAGTACGTAGAATAAGATGAGTAGAGGATAAGACATAGAATCAACCAATTTCCGACACAAATCAAATCATTAAGCCCGATCACGTGAACTTGTTGTGAGACCTCGATGTACACATTTCTCTCCCCTGCTGGTTACGAGATATCGGAATCAGCATAATGTTGTGTACGTGAAGTATTAACTGGAAGCACTTTATCATTAAACCCAATCAGCCTGTGAGAAGATGTCGATGAACCCAATATAACCTCCGTATAAAAAACAACGGCTTCATGTAGTAACCACATGAGACGATAACCCATTATGATGAACTTGAGAATGAAGTAACATCGCCCAGATTTGTGACTTAAGCTTGTACTATCCTTGTGACTAAGAACGGTGTACCCGATACCCTTAACAGAAGTATTAGTACAAAACCTCTTGACATATCCTCAACTACGTGAGACACTGAGCACTACAACGTAACTCCTTAAAGTGATAGCTACTTTGTGAGAATAGAGAGAGAATCACAAAAGTAACTAGATATCCAAGTCTTCGTCACCATTAATATATGCCCAAACAAGTCATCTTCGCGGTAGGGTAGAAAGAAAGAAGATGAAATAAGTACACGCATCCGTAAAACCTTACTTCAAACCCAATAAATAATAACGAATCATCCCCGTAGTCACAGCTAATAATTTAACCATTGTCATTTGATTGTGAATCTTGATCAGGATCTTTTGGCTATACGTGGTGATTTTGAAGGTGCAGTCCGATAATATCATTTGTGATGTTGTTGTGAAAAATGCCATAAAATGCAATTCTAATGATGCCGGAAAAATTTGAGTTTAAGAAATTTTTACGCCGAAAATTCCCCGAAAAATTCGAATTTTGGCCAAAAAATTTGAATTTTGGGCCAAAATTTTCACTCTTGTACCAGAATTTGAATCTCGCGTAAAAATGGACCGTAAAGTCTCCTGTGAAAAATAAATTTTACTCAACTTTTCCCGCCAAAAAACTTTTTTTTTTTTTTTTTTTTTTTTTTTTTTTTTTTTTTTTTTTTTTTTTGCAAATGCGATAAACATAAGGACAGAATTGCGATAGGATTTGAACAAGGGCCAACTGCGATAAAATTATTGCGTTTTGAACTGCGATAAGAGCTCAACTGCGATAAAACTTCAGGCTTCAACTGCGATAATTTTAGAAAATGTGCCAATTGCGATAAAAGGTGAATCGCGATAGAAACTGAATCGCGATAACAACTGCGATAGAACAGAAGATGTCCAATCCAGATAGAAAGTCTGAAATGCGATAATTCGCTGGGTTTTCACTGAAATGCGATAAAGCTCGCTGATGACGCCAAATGCGATGAAATGCAATTTTCAACCACTCTTGACTTTTTAGCCTTACACACCCACTTGTCCAATAATTCACCCACAGACTTCTTACACCTTTTTCCACAAATTAAGCTACTTTTGACCAACTTTTTCCATAAATCAATAAATATTCTCAATAGAATATTCAATATATTTCAAAAACACAAATCTTATACAAGATATTGTGATTTTCGATCAAAGAAGCTTAGAACACACAAATTTTCTGCCTTGTTCTTGCGTATGAATCCAGAAAAACCACAAAAGCTCACGTTTTTTATGTTAAAAACGCAACTGATGGGTTCTTTCATACACAAATCGAACCTAAATATAGCACTAAACTCGGCTGTGATGAAGAAGATGAAGAAAAACCTAGATAAATCACAACAAAAATCACCTTTATCACCTTAAAAACACCACGAGCAGCCACCCGGTTAGCTCTGATACCAATTGTAGAAGCCAAGATTCACGTACGGAGGTGGAGGAAACACGATCTAAAGATAAAACATTAAAGAACTATATTGATTGGGGAGGTGTGTGTGTTATTTCTAGAGAGAAAGTGAAACAACACACACACCTCATAAAACAACCTGTGAATCCTCAACCCTCCAAATGTGGATAAGGAGGGTATTTATAAAAAGAATACAATGACTAACTTAGCCTAAATGTCTAAACTAGTCCTTGTACAAAGAATGAAGTGCAATTCCCAAATATGACAAACTTTAAGGCTAACACATTCCAAGCTCTTGGCGCTTGTCTTAAGCCATACAAAGCTTTTGTTAGCTTGTATACTTTTCCTTGGTTTCCTTGTTGAGTAAATCCTTCAGGTTGTGTAACATAGACTTCTTCCTTCAATTCTCCATGTAAAATGTTGATTTTACGTCTAAGTGGTGTACTTGCCATCCATGATATGCTGCTAGTGCTAATAGTAATCGAACTGTCTCTATTCTAGCTACTGGTGCAAATACTTCATCAAAGTCTATTCCTTGTTCTTGTACATAACCTTTTGCTACTAATCTTGCTTTATACTTTATGATCTTCCCTTGTGCATCTCTTTTGGTCTTATAAACCCATTTGAGTCCAATTGCCTTCTGATTTTCGGGCAAAGTAGTAAGAGTCCATGTGTTGTTCTTGTTGATTGAATCTAATTCGACTTTCATGGCCTCAATCCATTTCTCATCCTTTGATGCTTCTTTGTAATTACGGGGTTCTTCTTCTGTGAAGAATAAGCTAGGTGCTTCTACTTCATGTGTTTCTTGATAAACTTCCGTTATATTTCTTAAACCTCGTACTGGTGTATGATCAAATCTGTGATCTGAGCTCTCTAATGAGCTAATAGTAGCTTCTTCTGATTCTGAGTTAGGGTTGTAAGTGTATGTTGCTGGTGTGACTGGTGATGCTGGATCCAGTGTTGGTGCTGGTGTTTGATTCGGCGTTTGATACATATCATCATTTCCTATGTTGACTGGTGTAGAAGTTCCATTGTCAACTTCCCCTTCTATAAAACTAGCCCAAAATGTGTCTAGTGAGTCTGTATCCTCTTCGTTTTCATTCCAGTTCCACGTTTTGTTTCCATAAACTTTACATCCCTACTAACATGTTTCTTCTTTTCTACTGGATCATATAGCCTACAAGCTTTTGATCCTTCCTCTACTCCTAAATAAACCATCGGTATGCTTCTATCATCCAACTTCTTCAAGTGGGGAATTGTTATCTTAGCATAAGCTGTGCATCCGAATATCCTAAGGTTTTCCAAGTTAGGTTTCCTTTTGTAGAGTGCTTCATATGGTGTTTTATCTTCCAAAGCTCGTGTTGGGACCCTATTTAGTATGTAAATGGCGTGTTTGACTGCTTCCGCCCAAAAAATTAAGGGTAACTTCATTGCTTTCATCATACTTTTGGTAGTTGATAACACCGTTCTATTCTTTCTTTCAACTACTCCATTTTGTTGCGGTGAGTATGGTGCTGTTAACTGTCTTGCTATTCCATTTTCCTTACAGTATTTAGTGAATTCAGTTGATGTAAATTCACCACCTCTATCCGTTCTTAGCATTCTTAACTTTATTCCAAACTCCATCTCAATCTTCTGTCTAAATTCTTTAAATGTATCGAATGCTTGATCTTTTGATGTGAGAAAGTAAGCCCACATAAAGCGTGTACAGTCATCTACTAATAAGAAGATGAGCTTCTTTCCTGAATGTGTTGCTGGACTTATGGGACCACAGAGATCTCCATAAACTAAGTCCAATGGGTTCTTAGATCTGAATTTAGCTTGATTTGGAAATGGTGTTCTGCTGTGTTTACCTAATAAACATGCATCACATACTTGTCCTGCATGGTTTATCCTTGGTATTCCTTCCACTAGACCCTTTCTTGTCATCTTGTTTATGTCGTCAAAGTTTAGATGACCTAATCTAGCGTGCCATAGCCATGCTTGGCTTTCTGTATTTGACCTTCGTTTAACAATACTTCTTCATGTGTAGTCATTAACAATGATGGTTCATCATCTTCAAAGATAAGGTTTGATTGTTCCTGAGTTGTTGATGGGCTTCTACATTCTTTCTTAAAGTGTCCATGTTTCCCGCAATTGAAACATTTCACTTTCTTCTTCCACCCACTTCTATGCTTATTGTTCTTGTCATAGTGAGTTGAATTTCCTTCATTCGAGTTATCTCTATTTCCTTTATTCTGCCAGTTTCCTCTTGTGTAGTTTGATCTACCCCTATTCTTGTTGAAACGTTTCTTATATTTAGAGTGTTCGCCTTGTGCGAATAATAGGTTATCCTGGCTATCTACTTGTCCTCCCTTTCGGAGTTTTATCCTTTCCTCGAATGCCTTAAGTTTTCCAACGATCTCATCTAAAGTGATGTCATTTAGATCGTTTGTTTGTTCTATGGATGCTACTATCTGAATGAATCTATCTGGTGTGGAGTCTAATAGCTTTCGTACTAAAAGTGATTCATCCAAGGTTTTTCCTAATTCTTTGGCCTTTGTGCCATAACTATTCAGCTTATTTGTAAATGCATCCACCGTATCATCTTCCTTCATTTGAAGTGCATTAAATCCTATCATAAGTGATTGTAACCGTGCTTGTTGCACTTTCTCTTCTCCAACGTGTCTCCTTTTTAATGATTCCCACAATTCCTTAGCAGTTTTACAACTAGCTACTTGTAAAATCACATCTTCGGTCAGTGCTTGATATAAGAAAGCTAGTGTTGCCTTATCCTTCTTATCATCTACTTGTGTATTTTCCTTAGTTTCTATCGTTTCCCATAACCCTTGTGCTTCAAGTATAACCCTAATTTGGATAGTCCAAACTGTGTAATTTGTGGTTTTAAGTTTAGGGCATTGATATTGTGCTATAGGTGTCACGGGTTTTGGTGTAGTGTGTGTATCATCACCGGCCATCCTAAATGTGTTTATAATCTTCACGATTTAATCGTATGGGAATTCTAACCAATATGGTATTCTTACTTCTACGGGAACAGAAATAGTTATCCGGGAATCCTAGTAATACGGGACCAACAATATAGTTCACGGGATTTCCTAATAGTATGAAAAATAAATCTATACTAAACGTATAATTGAAATCCAAAGTTTTGAATTTTGTGACCTCGTATGTTGTGTTAAATCACAACGATGTTCCCACTTGTGTGTCGATACTTAAAATGATATCAACCACGTTATTTCTTTCCTCGTCTCTTTCTCAACTTGGTTCCTACTACGTACCTTGGACCCTTGTTATGTCTCGGCTTAATCTCCAAATCACCCTAAGTGTTTTTGGCCATGATCAACTTCAGGTTGTTGTCGTTGTTTCCTTTCTTCCAAGTCCTTTTCTTCAAAAAATACTTGCGGTATTCTTCTGCCAAACAGCAATTCGATTGTTTTTCTTTTCCTTTATACCCTACGGTATTCTATCAACGTCTAAACAAAAGTGTTTTGTTTGTCGTTCCGCTGTTGCTTGTATCCTTCTTTCGTTGTTTTCACAATACTTCTCCTTCGTTCCTTCCTTCTTTTCCACACCGTATACCAACAACTTCCTGAAACCTATTCGGTATTCATTTCCTTTACAGCGAGTGATCAAGTCGCGTGTCTTCTTTAAATTGTTGTTGTTTCTTGTATTGCCAACGACCTTTTTATCTTGTTTCTTGTACCGGTATCTTCTCTTATCCAAGCAACGCCAATGAAATTTCTGCGCGTCTTTTCTTTCTTCTTTCTCCTTTGTGTATCTCGGTAATACACAATCTTCTAGTCGACTTTTCTTTTCCCTTGTTGTGTCGTAGTAAGCCACACAAGTCCATTCTTGTTTGTTGTTTAAACAAGAATTTTTCCTTCTGGTTTTGTTGGATCGTTCGAATCAAACCAACAAACCAAGACACCAAGTTTCTGGTTTGGTATCCTTTTCTGTTTGCAAGTTTTCGACACAAAGAAAGTTTGTACAAGACTTTCTTATGTCCCTAAGTTATCTATTGCAATCCTTCTAGTGTTAACAAGGTTCGAAGGTATGCGTTGTTTCCTGAAAAACAAAGTTCAACGTGGGTTTTTTTTTCTGTTTCTGTTTTGGTTTCTTGATACAAGGTTCTGTGATGTTTCTGGTTTCGGGTTTGATGCTGTAACGAAATGTTCCAACGAGGCTCTTGATGCCAAATGTTGTCCCAGCCGTGTATCAATATGAATCGGTTTTTTGGTTGAGTCAAATGTAAAATGCAAACAAGTATAAAACTATAGATAACTTATTTATTTGTCCAACTATTGTAATAATACATATTCACAAATACTTATAGGTTTCCAAATGGTGTAATGAACCATTGTAACCTTTCACTAAAAGTTGTGTCTAGTCCGAATGGGTGTGATGAACCAACATGATGGTTCGGTTAAGTTATAACCCAAACGACATGTCCTTTCTAGTAGTCATGGTCCAAACGACATGACCCTTGACAATTTACAGAAATAACTATAATAACTAACTAATTGGTTTTAAAGTTTCTAATGTACACTTCTGGTCCTTCATATTTTCCAAAAAGCAATATCGAGATTATAATCTTGGTTCACATCCATTTTACTTTTTGGCAAAAGGGTATAATAGTCATTTAATAAGAATAACGGGATTTGACAACAGATAACGAGACGTTGACTTTAGGAAAATGGGTCAAGGGACGCAATAGACATCAAAAACAAAGTTTAGGACTCACGGCGACGATTTTTCCATGTTTAGGGCCCTGGCGATGCGTTCTGGAAAGTTTAGGGACGGACCAACGGTGTATTTTTGTCTTTATTATATAACTAATATAAGCAGTATAATACACCTATAATACTTCAATAATTTTAGTTAGTTAACATTCGGTTAATATATAGTTTATAATTATTGGCTAATAAGATAGGATTAGTTAATATATGTAAGAGGAAGTTAATTAATATTTTGAAGATTGTTAAACGTACTAACAAACAGCATTGCCAATATCTGCAGGTCTAGTAGTTGAAAGTGGTGTTTTAAGGCAGACATGTATATTGCCTGTTAAATTTCCATTGAGTGTTGGGTAACAAATTTATTTTTTGTCAAGTGGTGAAAACTTGAACCTTGTTTCCAAGAAATCAATATCTTTTTATATTTCATCTGTAATGGGTCAAACTAGTTAACTCTGTGAGCTGGATTTATAATGAAACGGGTCAAATGGATCATCGAAATTGAACCAAAGTGTACAAACACTTGCAATCTTTTAAGTCGTTTTATTTAAAAATAAAATTAGTACTTGCATTATAAGATAGTTTTGACAACTCGTTGTTGAAATGAATACGGTACAGCAAATGTAAGAAGTAGACCAAAAAGGAGCCAGCATATAGTTTTTGACAGCATACATTTGGTGACATAATATCTTGTTAGTACAACTTATGGTACCTGAGAAGAACCAACATTTTCAATGTCACTTCTCGACTTGCTTTAAGTCACAATATATTTTGAGTCTTGTAACTCTACAAATACTCTATGGCGACATACCATTGAATTAATAACTAGTCAATATCTTTCTGAAAATACATTGGAAATCTATGTTAGAACAGAGTCGTAGTGATGAATTTTACCGACAATTTTTTTTTGTCAGTAGGAATAAATTAGAAAAGCTATAGCTACTGAGTTTGAACTATTGAATTTTACTGAGAGTTTTCTAGTGGAATTATTTATGAACAGCTTTAATAATATTCAGCTAGAGTTTTCTAGTGGAATTATTTATGAACAGCTTTAGTAATATTATCAGCTCATACCAATGTACCGTACGTAGTATAGACCAAATAATCACCATCATGCAAATTTCCTGCACTGCCAGCTTAACTTTGCGAACCTACCACATTAACGGGGCTATTTTAAGCTGTTCAAGATATTCATAAATAAAGAATGACCAGCCACACTCACGCATGCATCAGTTGACAGTTTAAGTTTGTAAAGTCGAAACATGCTTATAATAATAAGAAGAGTACAATGACATGTAGTTACTTTACACTTAATAATATGCAAGATCAAACCACATATATACTAATAAATTTGTTTTTATGAGCCAAAATGAACGGCAAAGACACAAATATTTCATACAGCAATTTCAATGATATGGTTTGGCACATTTGACCGAGTATGAGGGGCGGTGGCTATGTGGCCATCATCATGTGTGTTGTCTTTGAATTTGGCGACAACCGGAGAATATCATAACACAATAAATTGCTCAGCGTCACAATATTGAAAATACTCTATAGCAAACTTATTAAACTTAGAGATCTGATATGTAAATAATTTTAGCTTGTTTTTTATAATGCTTAACGTTGGTGTTAGTCTTGTGAGTATTGTGTTGTGCAGAGGCTAAAGTGTATTATTGGGCTATATAAGGAATGATTCGAGCTAGGGTTTCATTAGTGTAACACCCCAAAAAATGGGTCACAACAGAAGATGATGTCGCTGGGGTGCTACTAAATTGGTACCACAACACAGAGAAAAGAGAACGGATTTACCGTATCCGTTTATAAGAAATTTTCATAATCAAAAGTATTTCGTTTTAAATTGTTCAATGAAATGCGGAAATACAGGCCCATAAAAGAAATAAAGTGGTCCCCAAATGGATATCAGAGTATCATGATCCTGAAACCATGCCGTGCCAACTGCCGCCAAATGTGAGCTGACACTTTAAGAACCTGAAAATACATGCTAAAATGTGTCAACACGAGGTTGGTGAATTCATAGATTTAAGTAAACAACAAGTAATATGTAGACCACAAAATTATAAGTTGGTTTGGACCGGTTCATTCGGTTATGTGACCAGGTCATTCGGTCATGTGACGAGTTCAATTCATTCTATCATGTTACCAGTTCATTCGGTTATGTGACAAGTCCATTCGGTCATGTATGAATAATCGTTCAAAGTGCTTGTGTCCATGAGTAAAAAGAATCAAGTATGTAACATGTGAACACATAACGTATTCGAGTAAACAACAAATTATAAGTAAAGCAAGTAATGGTTTGAGTAAACAAGTAACATATTCAAGTAAAACAAGTATTTCATTTAGATAAAAACGAGCATTTATTCTCCCCAAAAAGTGTTTCAAAACAAGTAAAATAGGGGCCATGAACTCACCTCAGCAAAGTATCACAAATAGTAATATTGTGCACGTAGATTGAGGCCCGGTAGTTCTAATCGCAACCTAAATAAGTACTATGTCTTAGGTTCGGAAAAAAGATCGTGTATGCAAGTTTACACTCTAATATATCACCCATACATGTTCGTTGTAAAGTTTGGTGGTCAAAAACGTAGTTATGGTGCTCATTTAAATATCAAGTATACATATTTATATATCGTTACTAGTTCATCTCGTAAATAAGGTGTGGTCGTTTTGTTAATAAGCATCTTAGAAAATCACCGACCTGCTTTAACAACATTCTACGATAGTTGTCTAAGTAATTTTCGAGAAAAACAAAGTTTTAAGTCAAATACATTTTGTTAGATTTCTGAAAAATGACCAAGTAGCCTAGTAAAGCTGGTCGTAAAACAGTGGTTATTAAGTATTATTAATCAAACTCAGTGGATTTAGGAAGTATGTAGCAAGGTCCAAAAAAGCTAACACTGAATTTTAGCCCATCTCGATCCCGATCCCGATCCCACATTTATATGGCCATAAATTTAGGTGGTCAGGCTGTTTTTATAGTTTCTGGACAATTTTCGAGGAAGTTTGAGAGGTCATAAGTTACTCGTTATAAACCCATTCGACGAAAGGTTGGACTTTTTTCAATCTAGGCCACGTGAACTTTAATTTACTTACTGGTGTTATTTTTCCATAACGGACCCTATCTACGAGAATATCGGGCTCAAACTTGGTCATGTGGAAAAACAGTTTCGACACTTAGAAAAATTTACGCAGTTTGAGCTGCTGGTTTTCATTGATTTTGTCGAAGTTTAATTTAACGTATCTTGGTCGTTTTAGCTCCGTTTCTTAAGTTCTTTATATTCCCGGGTTCGTATTTAAGTATACTAACATATTTTTAGTGCCTTGGATGATCTAGTTAACTTTTAATACCCGATTTTACCTTTTGAAAACCTTCCAACAGCAACATTTGTTTCAGAAAAATCATTTTTCATACTCAATATGAAACTAACGTATCTTCTTCGTTATATGTCCGTTTTAAACCATTCAAGCAACCACATTTTCGTATTTCAGTTTATTTTCCTATTGATTTTCCTGTGTGAGGCCGAATACGACAGCTTCTCCTTTAAAAGTGTCAAAGTGCATTTTCTAGTATTCTAATCATCCAAAGCCGCTTACAACAACTTCCAAACTATTCCTAGCTCTTCCACCGATTTGTCAAGATTAAGGATTAACTAATGTGCTCATGAAAATATGTTTAGAACTTGGTTATTAGTTGCAAGTTTATTATATTTATAAAAACTGTTGAATCCCAGTTGAGCAATGATCCTTATTATCTTAGATGAATCTAAAACAATAAATTTAGAAACTTTCTTGAATTGAAACAATATTAATCACCACGCGGAATTTAATGATTAATCTTAAGAAGAACAATGAACACACAATGAATTCTCTCAATAAACACTTCAATATATTAATACGGTTTTTGTTACAAAACCTTGAAGTGATTCGACTTACAAAACAACACGTACTCTAATCCTAACCCTAGAACCTCCTTTTATAGACTAAAAAGTCCTAGTCGGTTACAAAGACTTTCTATACAAGATAAAATCTATTCGAATCTTTTCCATAATTATCTAACAAACTATACACATTTATCCAATAAGCAGTAGAATGATTTACTCTAGCAGTAGTATCTTCGATGTCTAGCTGTAGAATCATACTTAGCTTATTTCCTTGATCTTCTCAGTAACTCAGCAGTAGAATAAACAGACCAGCTGCAGAATGATTAAGCCGAGCAGCAGAATCATACTTGGTGTATTTTCCAATAGGAACCATGAGCAGTATAATCAAACCTGAGCAGCAGCATCAATAAACCCAACAATTTTCCCCTAAACTTGATATTTTTTTTTGGGTAAAAGGGCTTCACCCTGGCAAAATATATTAATCACAGAAAAAGTTAAGTACAATGGAATGTGGCTGAAATACCACATTAACCTCAAGCCACGGTTGAACAACCAAACCCACTAAAACGCTTGAGACATGCCTCAAAGCGAACCAACTAGAAACATACCAAAACCAAAACACCAATGGGAAAAAACCAACGCATGCAACAAGAATTACCACAACTATCCATAAGCCGCTTCGAGGGAGATAGATGAACCAACTGAGACTGCCTCCTTAAAAACCTATCCAAGAAAAAACCCAGAGGGAAAACGCTGGAGTAGGGAAAAAAGAGTACAACTCTCAGCTGGAACTCCCTCGAAGAATCCAAAACGCCATACGCAACTTCCAAAGAGACCACATCCTTCATCCCCCACCGACTCTCAAAAGAAACCATCATGAATGCATACGAGAGGGAGGCAACTGCCAAACACGCAAAAGATCCATCACTTTTGCCGTCTTCTTAAACCTACACGAGAGCAGCTTCAAACGAACAGTGGATTTAATAAAATCCACCACTTGAGCTTGAGATCTTTTCTGCTTCTTGAAAATCCTGTTGTTTCTTTCCTGCCAAATCACATAAGAAGAGGCCGCAAACAGCAACTTCGAAACAACACTCCTAGAAGACCGAGACTTCGCGTTAACAGAAAGGAAATGAACAATATCATCTAACGCAGCAGGCAAAGAACTAAGACCAGCAAACACCTTAAGCGCATCCCACACCTGAAACGAAAACAAACAATCAAAGAAAAGGTGCTCATGAGAATTAGGTTGCAGTTCACAAAGTGGACATTGCAACACAGACTGAGCGGGATTAGCGATAGCATTTTGCATCAGTAACATATACTGAGTCTTCAATTTCCTTTTAATAACCAACCAAAGGTGAAAAGCGTGACGAGGGATCCATTGAGAGAACCAAACCACATGAAACCAATCAATTGATGGACCACGAGGCCTAATACACTCCTACACCACAGACACGGAGAAGTCCTTATAATTCCCATCCGATATCTGCCAAACTAAACGATCATCCGACTGATTCTCTAATTGAGGCACCTGGATCGAATTAAGGGCAGGATACTTAATCTCCCATTGAATGGGCCACGCCCACCCCTCCTCAGAGATAAATTCACGAACAGAAGAAGTAGAAGAGAACCCGGCCCAATGAATATCTCGAGAGGAGACAATCAGCGACAAAGGATACATGTCGCACCAAGAATCAAACCAAGCAGAAGCCTTAACGCCATTACCTAATTTATACCAAATAAATCTACGAATAAGCGGCCTAAGCTGTAAAATCTTTAGCCAACTCCAGGACATATTGCCTCGACAAGGAATATCCCAGAAATTGCGATCTCTAAGCTTATAAACATGAATCCATTTAACCCAAAGAGACTCCTTATTCGAGACAATGCTCCAAATATGAGATGATATCAAATCATTATTAAAATGATCAAGTCTACGAATGCCGAGACCCCCTTCTTGTCTAGGTAAACAAACTACTTCCCACACAACTTTGGACTTACCTCTACTCACCTCACCATGACACCAAAGAAAACCTCTCATGAGCTGCTCAAGGTCATAAATGATACGAGAAGGAAGAATAAAAACCGAAGCCCAATAAACATGCATAGAAGCCAAGACCGATTGAATAAGCTATAATCGACCAGCAAAGGAAAGAGATTTATTTCTCCAATCCTTAATACGATTAGACAACCTTTCCACCAACTCCTTACAATCCCTAAACACCAGCCTAGTAGTAACAAGCGGCACACCAAGATATTTAACCGGAAGAGACCCTTCTTCAAATGGAAGAACCTGAAGAATAGTAATCTTGACATGGTATCGAACATTACAAAAATAGGCTGTACTTTTTGGCAAACTAGGAGTAAGGCCAGAAGCACACTTAAATTCCTCTAATGCATCCATAATAACCCAGGCCGAATTAACATCACCATGAGCAAATAGAAATAAATCATCAGCAAAACATAGATTAATAATACTCAAATCGGAGCACTTGTGAGGAAAATAAAAAGAATCCGATAACCGAACCCGATGATGCAACATGAGAGTAAGGACCTCCATTACAAGCGTAAAAAGGTAAGGGGATAAAGGATCACCTTGCCTCAATCCCCTTTTACCCTTAAAATAACCATGAAGAACACCATTGACACTCATCGAAAACGAAGTCGAAGTTACACATTCCATAATCCAAGCTACCATGCGCTCATGAAAACCAAACGCAATCAGAATACATCTCAAGAATCCCCAGTCGACAATATCATAGGCCTTTTGAATATCCACCTTAAACGCACATCGAGCTGGAACACGATCAACATGATAATTATGCATAAGCTCCTGCGTCAATAAAATGTTATCCGAAATTCTTCTACCCGGAACGAACGCAGATTGGTTCAAACTAACAAGAGAAGAAAGGCTCTCTTTAATACGGTTAGCGATAATCTTACTTATACCTTTGTACATAACATTACAGCAAGATATAGGCCTAAAATCATTAATCCGAGAAGGGGAAGAGACCTTAGGAAGGAGAGCAATGGTTGTATGATTAACCTCTTTAAGAAGCTTACCATTAATAAAAAACTCTTGCACCGCCCTAGTAACATCCCCCGAGATAACATCCCAAGCGCTTTTAAAGAAAGCCGAAGAATACCCATCAGGACCCGGAGATTTATCATCACCAATCGAAAAGAAACTATCCTTAACCTCTTGAGCCGTAACATCACGAACCATATAAGCCGCAACAACAGGGTCAAGAACGGTATTAAACAAATCATTACTATCCAACGGGACTGAAACCCCCTCTTGACCAAGAAAAGATGCAAAATGATTAACAAAAGCATTGGGAACTTGATCACCATCAAACCGAACTCCCTCACTGGTGCATACAGAATCAATACGGCTTCTAGCTTTACGACTTTTAACCACTTTGTGGAAATACGCAGAATTAGAATCTCCAACACGAAGCCACTCAACTTTAGCTTTTTGTTTCAAAAATTGTTCTTCAAGAAGAATGGCTTCGTTATACGCATCAAGATATGCAGCTTCCTCTTCCCGAATATGAATATTGAACTGATCCATATCAAGAGCTTTCTGAACAGTATCCAATTCATGACATAATTTAATAACATTATCATGAATATTCCTACCCTTATATATCATACTCCGAAGGGGCTTCTTTAATAATTTGAGCTTACAAACAATACGATACATAAAAAAGCCACTAATATTAGTCTCCCAACACTCTTTAACCTGCCCAATAAATTGAGGATTTTGCACAATAATGTTAGTAAATTTGAAAGGACGAGGTTTAAAAGTACCGGAAGAGGGAATCGTTAAAATAGCCGGGGAATGATCCGAAATACGATACGGTTGAAAAATAGCATGCGCACCAACAAAACAATCCGTAAAACCAAGATTGGCCATAATACGGTCAATCTTTTTAAGAGTACCATCCGACCCTCTAGGCTTTTGATTCCATGTGAATTGCAGCCCCGAGCGATTGATATCCAACATCTCAATCTCATCCACACACTCCTTAAAACTCCCTCATAGAAATGTCAATATTGGAAGACCCCTCCAATTTATCTTCAAGATTAAGGGCATAATTGAAATCACCAAGAATAGACCAAGGCCTCGCTCGAACATAAATATGATGCATCTTAAGATTATCCCACAAAGGCCTTCTATGAGTATATCTATTATGAGCATAGATAAAAGAACAAAACAATTCTTTTTTATCAGCCCTGAACCGAATACACGAATGGATAACTTGATCATCCATAGAAATGACGTTTAAATCAACCTCCTCATGATTCCAACCCAGCAAAATCCGAGACCCTTTAGAACATAAATGACCATTAGACGTCCTATCCCAGTTTCTAAACACTTTAGAATACATCACATCAAGCCTAGAAATAGCAACATGAGATTCAAGAATAGCACAAACCGAAAGCTTATTTTCACTAATAACCTACCGAACCTCCTTTTGTTTAGGGGATTGGTTTATTCCCCTGATATTCCATGAAGTGATGCTATACATTGGAAACATTAGGAGAGGAAGTACTTGCTTCCTTATTGAACTTACCGTCCTTATATGTTCTAACATTTGTAGCTGTATCAATAGCCTCATCCACTTCACTATCACTATCCACCACGTATGTAGAACTTTCCTTTGTAGCTCCCGCATCCGAATCCATAGTATCACCCTCTTTACTTAAAGCATCAAAAGAATTCGTTAACGATACAAGATTATCATTAAAGAAACTTTTATTAACATGAGAAACACTAATAGGCTGCTTAGAAGAATTTTCACTCGACAAAGGACCAGCATTAAACGTCCCATCACCATCCAAATTCCCTTCATTATGCTCGGTACCTGCAATAGAACTAGGCGTATCTAAATGAGTAGACATGCCATTCGTTTTGGATGAAGACGCTCCCCCATTATGTTTCGATATGGGTCTATAATAAAATTGGACCTTAGTTTTTTGAAACCGCACCCCATCAACCTGTTTTTTAACTGGTTGTTTACCTTTAGCTTTTCCCTTACTCACTTCAATAAAACCATCATCAATAACCGTTGTTTTATCCACCATTTTAGCCTTAACCGGACAATTTTGATCATCATGATCGAAAACTTTACATGTTTCACACCTAGGAGGCTTCCACTCATACTCAATATCCAACATTTCCAAGGAGTGACCTGAACCATTAGGGTACTGAATAGCCACAACAAGAGATTCAGGTAAGGCATTCAACGAAGAGACTTCCACTAAAATAGGAGCATACGCATTATGACCCCAAGATTTCAAACACATATAGCTCGTATAGGCATCCAACATAATAGGTCGACCCAATTATGTAGAAATAAGGCTAAGACCCACCTCCGAATAGGCAACTAAGGGAACATTATGAATCTTAACCCAAACTGGGGCTGAAGTAATCTCATATTTTTTCAATGTAGAATTGGGTGTCCAAATATTCAAAATAATAGAAACAAGTCTAATCAACCATGGACCCTCCTCTAGCACTCTTTCCATTCCTTCTTTTGTTGCAAATTGGAACATAAAGAAACCGTTTTTAAGAATAACACGCTTCAATCCAAACTTTGCCCACGTATTCCTCACATAGTTTTCAACAACAGGAAATGCGAGCCTCTTACCAATAAAATAACCATAGAGCGTATTCGCAAGCCGAGAACTTACCTCATCAACGACCTCCATAGGAATGGTTACATTGACTCCAGCAAAACATGTATCATTCTCATTTCTGTGACCCTAACAATCTTTTTAGAGGATTTACCAGAAAGCATATCAGCAAACGACAACGAGTTAGAACCTGGATGAGAAGCACCAGCCTGGTTTACAACAGTCTTATCGCCCTTATCACCAACATCTTCCATGGTCGATATCTTAGCATTAAAATTATTCAAAATCGAGTTTATATCATCCATGTTCGAACCCAGCAGCAAACGAAACCCTAGAAAAAGAAAACCGAAAAGAAAACGAAACCCTAACTACACTCTCACGACACCAACAGGACTAAACCCTACAAGGGTTGAACGCAACAAGCAAACAACACTAACCAACCTCCATCATGCACCTAATGTAACACTGAAGATCCAGCAACACAAACGAAAAAAATACCAAAGACGAAATCCTAAACAATAATCGAAACCCTAAATCTCGAAGCAGCAACAAAATAAAAAAACAACTAATAGGAAATAATACTCAGATTAATCCACAAGATTTGAAGATTTATAACATATTCGAATCAAGGATTTAACAGGAATCGATCAGAATAGAGAAAAAGGAAGATCGCCTTTACTCAAAACCCTAAACTTGATATTTTACTCCAAAATCATCAAGTTTCCTTTAAGCGTAGACAAACACCAGGAGGATTGATGTGCGTGTGTATTGCTCTAATTCTTTTATATCCACGGTAGCGGTGCCAAAGACTTGGTGCGCGCGTGATGTGTCGTTGTGGTTTTAGCAGTATTAATGCATACTCAAGTTTTAAATTTATATTTAGCCGACTTATCAATAAAACACACACTTTAACGAGCAGTATACCCGGTCAGTATGAATATAATGGTAAGTAGAGTGTCGATCACTAAGAGTGGAACGTATTGTCAAGTTATTCTAATCAGTATTTTAATATCTTAAGTTAGTTGTACAACCTAATCTAACGCAAGGGGGTTCAGCCTGAGAGACTGGCACGGTTTGGTTATAATTAAATAGAAAACTAAACTAATGAGCACGAATCAACGATTAGCACACACGTACACAGATAGATACTTGAGACAATAAGAAGACCTGTCCTGATAATTAAGTAGCTTGTTTCTTGTTTTATTGCTAGTTTTATATGAAGTGTATATAATTAACCCTTTCTCGTTGGCTCTAATCTTATCGGCGAGTAAACCTTTAATGATCACTTATGTCTATCCCACTATCCTAGAAACGATAGAATAAATAGGCGAGGAAGGGGCATGGCGACCCAAGCAATGCTCAGCTAGACACAGAGGTTATCAATGAACTAATAAAAGTCACCAAAGACATCTACATATAAACTTTAATTAATGGGAAAGCAATTTTAAGGGGTGCCCATGATTTTCCGTAGTCACATGGAATCGGCCCATCAATCCTGATGAATTAAAGTGTACTAATACAATAAAAAAAAACTACTTAATGAATTGAATACATGCAGGACCTTCTTACAGCTCTTGTATCTTCGTTTAGGGTGTGTCTTGTGCTGCTAATACGTCTGAATTCGGCTCTAGGGTTTCTTCGGTCTTTGAAAGCTTAGTGTGTAGTATCCCGAAATTCGTCTGGCCTTGGGGTATTTATAGTTTCTGTCTGAGGGTTAGATGCGGCGCATAGGATAAGTAGATGCGGCGCATTGACTTAACTTCGCGTGGGGTCCAAGATTAATATATTCAGGAATATTCGTGCACCGCCTTAAGATGTGGCGTAACTCCATTTCTCTATGCGGCGCATGTCCTTTGCTGACTTGGATCGTAACTTGTGAAATCTTGATAGTGATGCGCCGTATGTAAGAAGTATGTTGCAGGGTATCTGGAGCAGAATGATCTTGATCTTGTACATTTCAGTAGACTCTAAACATCTTGCTTGTTTTGCTCCATAATTAGTCTAAAATCGCCAAGTTTCACATAATACTTGTTTTTACCTGAGAATTACAAAAGTAAACATTAACGTATCAATTCTCATATATAATATAATAAAACAAGTCAAATAAATAGGATAAATGATGATAATAAAATGTACTTATTTGAGTTCATCAAATATCCCCCCACTTGAACTTTACTTGTCCCCAAGTAAACCTTAGAATTAATCTTATGAAAATGTATCCTAAAAGATATTAGGATTTATTTTTATATTTAAGCATGTATTCGTTTTGTCATAATCACACAACCAAACACTTAACGAATTAGAAGTAAAATAAAATATTTTGATAAAAGCAAATCTAATCGTTTAACTGTCCAGTCGTGACGAATATTCTATCATAAGCTTGGCAAGTATACGCATCGATCTCATATTCCAGAAAAGGCGACAAAATCACAAATACATGATCGAATCCACGAACACGATACTTGCAATTGCTCAAATCCTTAACTCGAATAGGCTAAAGATAGGACCAAGTAATCTTCACCAATAATATTATATCAAAAAGGGCGACAAAATCATAAATACATAGCCGAATCCACGACTACGATACTTAAGATTGCTCAAATCCCTAATCTCAATAAATCAAAGGTTTGGATAAAGAATAATATAGGGTATGGATAATATTTGGGATACAAATTGGTGTAAAATGAAAAATAAACATAACAGATAAATTAAAATCCTAAGTATGGTAAATTACTTTCCCAACCATCCCATGAATAAGACTCATATCAATGAATAACTCACGCTTTAACACTTGAAACACACGCTTTAGGTAGACACGAATTATACTCAACAAGATCTCAATAAAAGAATATTCCTAGTTGGCGTTCCCATAACTGCCAACTCCCATTCAATCCATAAATATAATATACAACAATTAGTGGTGATATCGCCCACTTAATACAAAACCTTACGTAAGTTGGTTAAAACAAACTTCCAACTTTTCCTTTTTCTTTTTTCTTTTCGATTTTTTTTTTTTTATTTATTTATTTATTTATTTATTTATTTATTTATTTATTTATTTTTATTTTTATTTATTTATTTTTTTTGACATCAACATATATGTGTAAAATTTCACAACTTTTCTATTACTATTTTTTGGATAATTTTTCCATACTCTTCATACTTTCAGAAATAACTGTAATAGCGAAAGTAGTAAACACACGAAAAATAAACTCAAAGTTATACAATATTTACTTTCATACCAATTGCATTGTGCAATTTCCCGACCTAACCAAAGATAATGAATTACGCACGCGAACACAGGTAATGTAAGGAAACACACTTTGCCTAAAGCAATTAACCAACCATGGATTTTAATCTACAGGGTAGGCTAAGGTGTAAGGGTGTAACGAAACATTATAACAAAGGTGTAAGAAACGAAAGGAATGGCTCTGAGTGTTTTTCTAGGGGTATCTTACTCTAAAAGTGAGAGTAACAAAAAGGTTTATACGGGGGTTAACTAACCAGTGTAGTTAGTTAATATCACATAACATATAAAGGCTATTTGGGTGTAATCCTAGAAATTTACCAATTTAGACAAGTCATTCCAATTATATAGATAATACTTATTATGGTGGTCTCGAATAGTATACAAGCCAAGTTCTAAAGTTTACAAGTCACCGGCACACTCATAGATTTGTGAATTTTGAAAAGTTCACAATTTTTGAAAATAATGTTATGTGTGCAGCTATGTAATTTAGACTTTAAACAAAAACATGCTAAAAATTTTAAATTTTGATATATTAAGCGCATTTTAAGCATATTTTGAAAAAGTTAAGGACAAGTAAGTGTTCTAATTCTCCAATCCCCCCACTTAAGTTAAAACAACGTCCTCGTTGTTTGTATTAAAGGTTAAAAACTGGAAAATAAAAGAATTAGAACAGAAAAACTCCCCTGAGATTTGCTCGGTATGATCCTCCATTATTTGTATAAGAGCAAAAATCAACTTTCTTGTGGATGAGAACGTTTAATCTTCATAGATGATGTATCCACAAGAATTGCAGGAATCTATAATACCATTAAGACTTTAACACACCTGAGTTAAAAAGGTTCAAACTTGCATAATACATTAGTAGTTAGTAAAATTAAAACATAAAAAATTAAAATGAAAATTATCAGGTCAGTCGATACGCCGTATCTTATGGAAGAAGATATGCCGTATCGAGCCTGAAATAAATACGAATCAGAATAGAAGATGCGTTGCATCCTTAACCAGGGATGCGCCGCATTAAAATACTGACAGAAAGTTTTAAAGTCAAAATTAAAAATGCAGAAAATTAAATAAGATATGACCAGTGCAGGCGATGCGTCGCATCTTAAGGTTGAGATGCGCCGCATCTTCTGCAGGTCTGACAGACTCAATACAAAATCAGAAAATAAAATAAAATAAAAGATAAGCATGGGTTGCCTCCCACAAAGCGCTTGTTTTTGTTCGAGTCACGAGCCTGACTCCACCCTTATTTACTGTGTAATAGGGTGTTGTCCCCCCCACTTGGGATCAAGTGCGGGTGATAGTAGCAATAAACACGAAAAGAGTGTAAATTTGCTAGTAAAGATGGAAGAAATACATAAAGATCATATCTTGGCAATATATGTACATCTTTCCTATTCTTACCCGGTTTGGTTGATAAATTGGATGACTTGACCATTCCTGAAAGAGTAGTGTATTGAGGAAAAATGAGTCTCCTTTCTTCTTGGTTAGTCTCTTTGGTAGTAAGGCGTCCTTTGACTTCCGCAGAAGATGAGAAAGGGTCTTTAGCAAGTAAAAGTTCGAATTCCTCTATATCCTTCATAGGGTCGAAATCATCATCTTCATCAATCATAGCAATGTTTAAGAGCTCATCACCAAACTCTTCCTCGAGCTCCACCAAAAATGGGTTGATCACAGGTGCTTCATGTGCTTCAATAGGTAGTGTAATAAATTTCACCTCATCATTCTTTTGTTTTGCAACCTATTTAGGAAAACTAGCAAGATTATTAGTAACAGGATTAATAATATTAAATAAATTTGTACCACTTTGTGTTGTAAGTGACTCCAATTCATCTTGTGAATCTCCATCTTTAACTAGTGGTCTTGCAATTTCAGCATCGTCCCGAATTTCATTATTAAATAAGTAATCCCAGATTTCTTCAAAATCCCTCGTTGGGTCAAAATCTGGTTGAGGTATGTCATCATAAACTATGGCGTCAAATGGTTCGAAATCAAAATTAGAATACTTTTCATCTTCATCCGTTGGATTGTTTAATGGTGGTAATACGATTGTAGAATATTCTTCAACGTAGGGTTCCGTATACACATCATCTTGTGCAATCTCCGGAGAAAAAGTACTATCAATAACAATTGCCGGAATTGGTTTCACGGTATATGAATCTTCTTCATCATCATTTGACATACACCAAGTATGTTGAAATGGCAATTTGTTTCTTTCTTTCCTTGACTTTTCTTGTCCTAAAATCAAGTATTCTTCTATTGTGATTTCTTTCGTCTCAATGACTTGTGCACCATATCTTGCTCTTTCCCAATCGTAGATCCCATTATTGCTCAAGGCTCTTTCCTCTTCAAGTCTGATATATTCTTCCATTGTAATATCCGGATCGTCCATCTTCCTGAAATAAAACTTACTCGTGCAAAAGAAGAGTGAAATAATCAAAGAAAAATAAAAGTTGCTGATATCAGTAGACGATGCTCCGTATCCAAAAAGTTGGATACGCCGTATCTTATTTCGTTAAAATTTAATCAGACTTTTATTCAGAAAGCAGATACGCCGCTTATAATTTTAGCATGCACCGTATCCGATTTAATTTATCAAAAATCGATTATATTTATTAAAATTAAATACGTCGTATTAACAAAAGTTAATGCGCCGTATTTTCGTAACGTTTCAAAATACAAGATTTTTGATTCAGAAGATGCGCCGTATCGATTGAAATCGATGCGTCGTATCCGTTTAATAATTCGAAAACTGTTTTTAATGTAAATCAAAAATACGTCGTATCTGTTAAAACAGATGCGTCGTATGGCGTTATTGTTTAGAAAAATTTCTTATTAAAAACAGTATACGCCGTATCTTGGGGAAAAGATGCGTCGTACTCGAATTTATTAAACGCGTTGTATTTTATAAAAATTAAACGCAATACGCCGTATCTGTGAAAATAGATGCGCCGTATCGTTTGTATCAGCACAGTACAACGATAGCAGAATGCAGAAAAATAAAAAGAAAAACAAAAATAAAATCAAACAAAAAGAAACAAAAATTAAAGAAAACAAATAACACACAAAAACAGAAAATATGCAAATAATACAATGAATGCAATTTATCTAATATACAATAGGGTTAGCGGTTAGAATCAAAAAATTAAAAAGAAAAACCTAATTAAAATACTAATCAAATTAACAGATAATAACAATTCACTCCCCGGCAACGGCGCCAAAAACTTGATGTGCGTGTGTATTGCTCTAATTCTTTTATATCCACGGTAGCGGCGCCAAAGACTTGGTGCGCGCGTGATGTGTCGTTGTGGTTTTAGCAGTATTAATGCATACTCAAGTTTTTAATTTATATTTAGCCGACTTATCAATAAAACACACACTTTAACGAGCAGTGTACCCGGTCAGTATGAATATAATGGTAAGTAGAGTGTCGATCACTAAGAGTGGAACGTATTATCAAGTTATTCTAATCAGTATTTTAATATCTTAAGTTAGCTGTACAACCTAATCTAACGCAAGGGGGTTCAGCCTGAGAGACTGGCACGGTTTGGTTATAATTAAATAGAAAACTAAACTAATGAGCACGAATCAGCGATTAGCACACACGTACACAGATAGATACTTGAGATAATAAGAAGACCTGTCCTGATAATTAAGTAGCTTGTTTCTTGTTTTATTGCTAGTTTTATATGAAGTGTATATAATTAACCCTTTCTCGTTGGCTCTAATCTTATCGGCGAGTAAACCCTTAATGATCACTTATGTCTATCCTACTATCCTAGAAACGATAGAATAAAGAGGCGAGGAAGGGGCATGGCGACCCAAGCAATGCTCAGCTAGACACAGAGGTTATCAATGCACTAATAAAAGTCACCAAAGACATCAACATATAAACTTTAATTAATGGGAAAGCAATTTTAAGGGGTGCCCATGATTTTCCGTAGTCACATGGAATCGGCCCATCAATCCTGATGAATTAAAGTGTACTAATACAATAAAACAAAACTACTTAATGAATTGAATACATGCAGGACCTTCTTACAGCTCTTGTATCTTCGTTTAGGGTGTGTCTTGTGCTGCTAATATGTCTGAATTCGGCTCTAGGGTTTCTTCGGTCTTCGAAAGCTTAGTGTGTAGTATCCCGAAATTCGTCTGGCCTTGGGGTATTTATAGTTTCTGTCTGAGGGTTAGATGCGGCGCATAGGATAAGTAGATGCGGCGCATTGACTTAACTTCGTGTGGGGTCCAAGATTAATATATTTAGGAATATTCGTACACCGCCTTAAGATGCGGCGTAACTCCATTTCTCTCTGCGGCGCATGTCCTTTGCTGACTTGGATCGTAACTTGTGAAATCTTGATAGTGATGCGCCGTATGTACGAAGTATGTTGCGGCATATCTGGAGCAGAATGATATTGATCTTGTACATTTCAGTTGACTCTAAACATCTTGCTTGTTTTGCTCCATAATTAGTCCAAAATTGCCAAGTTTCACATAATACTTGTTTTTACTTGAAAATTACAAAAGTAAACATTAACGTATCAATTCTCATATATAATATAATAAAACAAGTCTAATAAATAGGATAAGTGATGGTAATAAAATGTACTTATTTGAGTTCATCAAGGATGCTTCCAAACACCACTCATTTTCTTCTAGCAAAATCCTGCCCATAGAGTTTTCTTTGAACCTTCCTGATAAGATCAATAACTGTTTGATTCCAACGATCAACCATAAGCTTTATATCCCCTTCAACCATCATCTTGATTGTGGACACATCTAGAGGATAATCCTTCTCTACCAGCATATACATCTGAAGTCCTCCCTCCAGTACTAACTCATGAACTCCACATGACTCATAGTATTTCCAAAGAAGAATTTTTGTACTCCTCCCTTGTTCCAGCCACACTCTGTCTTCAGGACACACTTCAAACATAACCATCAAATATCCCCAAAGTACTCTATCCAAATCATCTTGTGGCCTTGAAGTTCCATATTTGTTTTTCATTAAGCCCCACAGATTAATCAAATCCTCTCTATCCATATTTTTAAGCATCTAAGGAAAATGCTTAAATCTTTGAACTCTGCCACCAACTCTATGTAGCTCAAACCAAGGAACTTTCTCCTCATAACCTGTCTTCCATCCAATAACTGAAGTCTTAACCTCTAAGGGAGCAGTATCTATAAAAGTATCATCATCATCATGCACAATCTGAGTCGTCAGTTGTAAATCAATTATTTCTTTATAGAACTCCTTTGATTTCTCTGTTTTCTCCTTTTCTTGGTTCACAGACTCAGAACTTTCCACAACTACCTTTTTCTTCTTCTTCCTAGCTTTCATCTTTAATCTTCTCCTAGTTCTCTTGACACCATTACTGGGTCCCTCTTTCACTTCTTCTTTCACAACCTTTTCTTTTACATTTTCCTTCTCCACATCAGTTACCTTCTCAATCTCCACATTTTCCTTGACACCCTCAGTCTCTTTCTCAGTCTTTTCTACTTCATCCTCAGTATCTACTCTTAGATAAGCCTTTGGTAACATATATCTTGAAAGCTTTCAGACTCAACTTCTGATCCCATAGGTACAGACCTCTCCATTTCTTTCTTAGCTGCCTCAAACTTCTTTTTAACCTCAGCATCTGTGTATGGTTTCAACTGCATAAGCTTCCAGCCCTTCATATTTTTCAAGTAATGCTCATGAAAATTTCTGATTTGCTTTACAGTTGGTGGTCTAAGCACCTTCTTTTTCTTCCTAGCTGTAAGAAGCTTTTTCTTTTCTTTTTCTATTTTCTAACCAACCCATATCAGTAAAAGTATCTTGCAGCTCCTCTTTCACCTTGAACAACTCTATATCAGCTGCACATCTCACTCTCTCCTCATCCCAAGCATTCAATTTTGCTTCAATCTCATCTAGGTTTCTTTGTTTTTCCAACTCTTCTTGTTCCTCTACCTCAAATTCAGATGCAAGTTTCTTTTCCTTTTCTTTGTCATGTTTTAGTTGAAGCGCAATAGGCCAAAAATCAAAGGGAAGATGAAATGGATAACGTTCAGGTTCATCAACCATCTTACCTTTCCCTTTTACAAGAACCAGTATATGAATGAACTTGAGTGGGCTTCTTGGATGAGATGGGTTCCCTAATTGATACATCTTACCTTTCCCTTTTACAAGAACCCTTTGAGGTAGTGGTGTTGGAGTTACTTGTTTTGTTGTAGATGGTGGAGTTGTTTGTTTGGATTGTTGTTCAGGTTCAGGTTGTTGTGGTTGTGATGATTGTGGTTGTGGTTGTGGTTGTGGTTGAGATTGCTTTGGTGTTGATGATTTAGCCTTAAGTTGTAACATTTCCTGAGCCAAGCTAATATCATCATCTGATTCTTCATCTTGCTCAGCAGTAGCAGTTCTAACACCAACAACACCTTGCTTTGTCTCAGCAGCAGAATCTTTAGCACCAGCAGCAGGTTGAATAACACTAGCAGCAGGATCTTTATTCAACTGCTCAGCATCCAAAGTTTTTAACTTAGCCCCTAAGCCACCATCCACATCCATATCAACTTGATCATCACCCTCATTACCAGTACCATCTTTATCAATGCTCTTCTCAACCTCCCCTGAACCCTTTATAACCTCTTCTGCATCCTTATCTTCATTCCTCCCCTGTTTGGGAGCATCCTCCCCCAAACCTGGTTTGGAATCAACTCTCTTTGATTTTATTCTTGCCGATTGAGAAGCTCTTGGTCTCTGAACTCCTCTAGATGCCTAATCCTTTGCTTGAGTTTCCTAATTTCTGCACGATGATTAGTTTTAAGTTCTTTTACCTCCTGCTTGAGACCAAGTACTTCATTTGACAATGTTGTACATTTTTCCATCAATTCCTTAATGAGTTGCATATTATCTTCACCACTTCGGCCTGTGTTACTTGGCCCGATAGGTGGATCATGTGATTTTTCATTTTGTACAGTGAATGATGTCAACAATTCTTCAGTATCTTTTCTAGTCACATCACTTCGGCCTGTGTTACCTGGCCTGAGAGGTGAATCATAGACATTGTCATATTGTACATTTTTTCCATCAATTCAATTGTTTCAGTCCTGTTCTCATCACTTTGACCTATGTGACCTGGTCCGAGAGGTGAATCAATGGGCCTAAACTCAGTATCAACCTTGGGTTGATCATCTGAGCCCCCCTTTTTAGCCATTTGGTTGGGGTTACCATCACCTGCTTCAGGTTCAAAAGAACCCTCTGCATTAGATGTTTCCATGTTTGGGTCTTAATTATGTTGACACTGTCTTGTCCAGCTACTAAGCCAGGATCAGTACTGTCAGCCTCTCCTATCATGTCACCTACATCACCTGTGACCGCCTTATCTGGTTCCATCTTAACACTGGCCTGAGGTTGCTCAGTGTTCTTGTTTGGTGAGATCCTAGGGGATTGGGTCTTTTGGGGTTGTTCAGATGAATGTTTAGGAGTGGGTGTGTGATGGGTAGCTGTTGCGATTTCAGCACCTTCACCCTGAGTAGCAGCCAGTTGCAACATGTTTTGGGACAAAGGTGTTACAGTCCTAGAAAAGCCAGTTCCATTCTTTTTCAAATATGAAAACATTTTGCTTTTAAGCTCAGGACTATCATGTGTCCTTTTATGTACCATTGGTTCTGAAAGTTGACTATTTATGATTAATTGCAAAAACCTTGGGTAAACATAAATTTTTCCAGAAATATTCTTTTTCAACCCATCCAAAATCATAGCCGAAAAATTAAAGGGTTGTCCTGTAGCTAAACAAATCAAAGCAGAAGCTTGAGTTTTGCTGAACTCATTCCACCCTGTAGTTTTAGGATTTAAACAATGGAGAAGGATGTGAAGAAGAAATTTCCATTGAGGGCAGAGAAATCCTTTGTAAAATTTTAAACTACCATTTTTCTTTTCATACCCTATATTTTCAAGTTCTTGAAAAATAATAGAATTCAAAAGGCAAGTTATTTCCTCATCATCTGAAAGATGAAGTGCTTCTCTTACAGATGACTCAGAGACAATTATTCTTTCTTCATCTACCACAACTCTCAAATATTCTTCCCCATTTTTAGTTTTGATCTTAACAGTAGACCAAAACTGTTTCATGTGGGAAATGTATATAGTGGGATTTGCTATTAATGCATACCTTAAATGAGTAGCATTAAGAAAGTCAATAACCTCAGCAAAACCCTCTGCTTCTGGGACCTTTTGAAGAAATGCCACTTGATTAGACTATCATAGAAGTCTCTTGCTGCCATTGTGAAATTAGGGTTTTGATTTTGGGGGTTTTTGATCGGATGGTTAAAAGAAGTGTTAGCATTTGAATTAAAGTGAATGTTGGGTGCACAAAGTGAATTGTGAGATCGAATTGGGTTTTTATAATGTTCGGATCAAATTAGGGTTATATTGGCGCCAAGTTACAAAATAGTCCCTTTACAAGCAGTGAGGGGAAGTATATATAGTTGCATGATTTACAAGCAGTGAGGGTAAAGAGTTTTTAAATGATTTACAAGAAAGTCAACTCAGTTCCATTGTCACATCTGATTACCTTCACTTTTTGGTTTACTAGGTTTTTTATCCTTGTTATGAAAGCCTTAAGAATGTTAGAGGTCTCATCCTTAGTTGCTAGAAAGAATACCCAAGTAAATCTGCTATAGTCATCTGTGACAACTAGGCAATACATCTTTTTATTCAAACTCTTCGCAAAAGTTGGCCCAAATAAATCCATGTGTAACATATACAAGGGCTCAGAAATAGAGTTCACCACTTTGGACTTACAAGAAGCTCTGTGTTGCTTTCCCATCTGGCAAGCAACACAAGTTTCAGGGTTTTCAAATTTTTTTGAAGGTAAACCTCTGACAAGATTTCCCTTTAACCAATTTGTTTATAGTTTTGAAATTCAAGTGGCCAAATCTTCTATGCCATAGTTTGGATTCATCAATTGTGGCCTTGGCAAACCAGGCAAGTAAAAGTTCTTTTAGGAACAATGTTCTTTATGTCCACGCTGTATATGTTGTCTGCTCTAGGGACTCTAAGTAGCACAAATTTATCATCTAGCTACTTAAAATCAGGAGATAAGACAAGACACTCAGTATCTGTAAAAAGAACAAAATTCCTTTTGTTACACATTTGTGAGACACTAAAGAGGTTGAACTTATGTCCCACACTTTTTTAAAATCCATTTTGCCTGTTCTAATAGTACCTTTACCAATTATCTTCCCTCCTTTAGGGTCATTACCAAAAGCAACATAGCCACAATTAAAAGCTTCAAAATCTTCAAGGTTTCCTTGGTCTCCAGTCATATGTCCAGAGCATCCACTATCAAAATTGCATTTGTCCTTTAGCTCCTGTTGTAGATTGCCCTGCACATAAAGTAAGTGAATTAGTTTCTCTTAGGGACCCAAGCCATCACTGACTTGGATCTGCCTTGTGCATCAACATAGTCAAATTTCTTCAAGTCCATTTGTAGCATGTTCATAACATTCAAACACACTTATGGTTGTGGTTTTGGCCAATTATGTTAGAGAGAGAAAGAGAGATGAAGTTGGGAACTCTAGTGAGAGAAAGTGAAGTAGTATTATGTGTGAAATATTAAGAAGTTCCAACCCTCTCCCTAGGTGGAGAGGGGTATTTATAGTTCTAGTATTTGTACCCCGAGTGGGCTGTGGTGTGAGCTGACAGAGGATAAAGACCCGACCCACTCCACGAGTTCTATAATAACTAATCTATATTAACTTACTAATATAATCCTACGAGCTATTCAATGCTTACTTAGTACATCGGGTGACCGAGTCTTCATTTGAATATTTATATTCCTAACAATCTCCCCCTAAGGGAGGTCACCCCGGAAAATACATTTTGAATTCTAGCGTTCTATTCATTGATCTTGACTTCATAGCTCGTAGTCTTTGATTCTTCAACATCATCAATCTTTGTGCCTTCAGCAGTGAACTTGTGATGACTAATCTTTGTCTTGGATGATCTTTGCGTATAGTTTAAAGTTATCATCCAATATATGTCTTCAAGTCATCCTTTTTCAGTATCATCTCCAAGTGATATTGTGATCTTTGAGTCGACATGCTAACACTTTTCTGGATCTTGATTTTCAGCCTCAGAATTGCGGAAGCAGAGTTGAAGGTCTTTTAGATATCATGACTTCTTTGAATACGATGATCGTGTAGTGTGAGCATGTAGTGATGAATTGGCATCTTTTCTACAATCAGCTACAACCACCAGGAATTCCTGCATACAACAGTTAGCAATAAAACGTCCGGTACTTACAGGCTTGGATTTCAAGATTGTTAACAACATAGTGTGAAAACTCTCTCTGATCCATACCAAGACCATTCCTAAATCGGATACCCCAGAGGGTATACAAGATCTACCGAAGTACATCAACGATTAGGTGAGTGGCTGGAGTTCACTCCACGAATGTAGATCATTTTGAAACTGCCGCGACCACTAAGTGCAATCCACAAGGAATTACCGAAGTGACCTGCTTTGAGGACTGTTTAATGTTGACCCTGGCAGGAATTTCCATTCAATCACTGAGAATCACATTTGTCAATTCCCTCATAAATGTTTTTGCAAATTGCTAAGATCTGCGTAGGACTCATAAGTTTACACCTAGTGTCCTTAATATTGAACAACCAGCGTAGAAATAACAGGTGTTCCTATGAGATCTTATTATGCATCTTGTGGCTCTAGACTTGATAAGTGCATATTTGGTAGTCGGAGATTGGAGCGGTGTATCCTATTTCAATATCAACATAACTCGTAATGAGCGGTCAATAGATTATGCAGGGTTCCCTGTGAGAATGAAACAAGTCCTTTTAAGAGAACTTGAGTGGCTTAGAAGGTTTGGTGCAGTGCGTCACTGGGTCCATGACGTCTTGTCTTCAATACCGGCGTCAGCTTAGTGACAACCAGTAACATATGAATTGAACCCGGTTTCTGCCCTAAGGTTGAATAATTAGAGGGCTATTTCTTTTCACCCTTTCTCATTTCATTTCTTTTTAATTCTTCAACCCCTTCTTTCTCCTTTCTCATATTACTCCTTTTTTCATGATCATACCTAAGGACTTTCTAATACTAACTATTCGGTATTGTCCCTGGGTAGATCCCTCCGACTCTGGCGGATCATAGGACGGTTTTCCTAACCTTAGCCACCTTATAACTTCATGACTATCCTATGTTGCCATTTACCAAATTCTTGAAAAATCTCTCAAAGTGTTCATGATTATGAAACACGTTTTGCTAACACTTTGAGAGTTTTATACTTTTCAAATGCTCCCCCTCAACATGTACTCAGATGATTTTATAAATTTGTACATGTTGGGTGGAGATCGCACTTTTTGAATTGATCCACTTTCAGTGAACATGACCGATTCGAGACACGCTTACATCACTAGTTAGACTAGCTTGAAATTATTACCCGGCCTGGTCAAGTCCACAGAAAGTTTCTCGAAACTGTGCACTCTACATAGATACGTCCTCTTCGAGACATGCTTACATCACTGGTAAGACCAGCTTGAAATTATTACCCGGCTAGGACGCATCCTTTCGATTGATGACAGTTTATGTTTCGTCAATTCATTGGTGAAGTCTGAGTCGTGCTCACATGAGATGCCACGTCCATTTTCATCCATTCGCTCCCCCTGAATATGTGCATTGGTATACGAAAGAGTTTAGCACATATAGGAGAGCCTACAATTAAGACCAAAACATCACATTTTTATCAGATTTCATATTTAAATCACATTCCCCCCCCCCACCCCGATCAAAAATTTCAAACCATTTGAGATTTGTGATCCAAATTCATTTAAATAAGTTAGAAATTATGGGAGAAAATGCGGTAAATTTTAATATATCAGATCGAAGAAACATGGATATAAAGTAATCCATGTCTAGGTGAACATCACCCAGTTAGAGGAACAGCTGTCTTTTTGGCGACATGCTTTCCCCATAGTATAGCACATGTTGCAGTCTGAAGTACTGCAAGCCGATTAGACATGTTTTAACCATTTAGTATAACTTCTGCTCGAGCTTCATTTAAAGACCCGTGTCATTATTGAATGACATTTCTAGGTCCGTAAATGTTATCGATAAACAGAAGACATGCTTATAAGAACTATTTTTGGTATTTCCTGTTTTTCTGATTTTTAGGGTTTTTATAGGTTTTATATTTTTCTATTTTCTTTTGTTTTAAGATATATACAAATATATACAAGGATATGTGAAGCCAATCCTTTACTCCTCCTTTTCTTCTTGAAGACGCTTAAGGGTTTCAGGTGTCAAACTCTTAATTTCCAATCCGAGGGAGAATAAACTGAAATCGTTCTCTTGGAAGTGCCTTGGTGAAGATGTCAGCCAACTGGAACTCCGTCCTCACGAAGTATAGTTCAACAATCCCTTTCTCAACCTGTTCCCTTATGAAGTGATGCCTGATATCAATGTGCTTTGACCGGGAGTGTTGGTCATTGTTACAGCAAAGAGCGATAGCGCTTTTGTTGTCACAATATAGAGGAATCTTGTTGTATGCAAAACCATAGTCCAAAAGTTGTGATCTCATCTATAGGATTTGAGCACAGCAAGCAGACATAGCAATGTACTCGGCCTCTGTAGAAGATATAGAAGTGCTCATTTGCTTTTTAGAAGACCAACTAACCAACTTTTCCCCTAAAAAACTGAGCTCCCCCCGAAGTACTTCGACGAGTATCTTGACACCCTGCATGGTCAGCATCTGCGTAAGCTGTAAGTTCCATTGCAGTGTCCTTAGGATACCAGAGACCCATGTGAACAGTGCCTAGAAGATATCTGAAGACTCTCTTTACCGCTGCCAGATGATTTTTGGTGGGCTTGGACTGATACCGAGCGCACATACATACAATGAACAAGAGATCTGGTCTACTAGCAGTTAGATACATTAAGGATCCAATCATACTTCTATACTTTGTTTGATCAACTGGGATCCCTAAGAGGTCTTCATCCAGCTTTGATCTTTCAACCATGGGAGTTTCAACCGAATCACTTGAATCAAATCCAAACTTCTTAAAAATTTCATGTGCATATTTGGATTGATTAATGAAGATGCCTCCGGGACTTTTAGAGATTTGCAAACCTAAGAAAAACGACATTGTTCCTATCATCGATATTTGGAACTTAGAACTCATCTCCTTTGAAAACAGATCACATTCACTAGGATCAGAAGAGGCAAAAATAATATCGTGTACATATATCTGAACATGGAGTAGATGTTTGCCCGCCTTCCTGGTGAATAGCGTGGGATCAACAACACCCTTGGAGAATCCATTTGCAAGAAGGAACTTGGACAATGTGTCATACCACGCCCTAGGTGCCTGCTTCAAGCCATAGAGGGTATTCTTCAAGCGATAGACATGAGTAGGATGATCAGCGTCCACAAATCCTTCAGGTTGACTCACATAGACTTCTTCCTTTAAGTCACCATTTAAGAAAGCTGGCTTAACATCCATCTGGTAGATTATCATATTCCGACTAGCAGCACTTGCGAGGAAGATTCTGATGGCTTCAATTCGAGCAACCGGAGCAAAAGATTCTTCAAAGTCTATGCCCTCTTCTTGTCGATACCCTTTTACAACTAGGCGTACCTTATTCTTCAGAACATAACCATGCTCATCGAGTTTCACCTTGAAGATCCACTTTAGAGCAATGATCATTCCACACTCTAGAGGAGGCACTAATTCTCATCCTTCAAGTTGATCAAATTCATGGATTTCATCTTGCATAGTGTTGAACCAGCAATCTTTGGACATTGGTTCTTTGACATCTTTTGGCTCGACTTTGGATAGTACGGAATTGAAGAAACAAGTTATTTTCGTGTAGATACCTGATGCGAAGGATTACCAACGATGTTGTCAGTTGGATGATCATTGGTCCATTTTCTGAGATGATCGTGGGGTTGAGGGTTTTGAACTGATGTTACTGTGTTGTGATCTCCTGAAGAAGATGTATCAGTTGAGACTCAGGAGCAAATATGTTCTCAAATGGAACATCATCAACAGGTGCAAAATGATTAACTTCAAAAGAATTGTCATCTACAGGTCCTTGCTGTACAGAAGAAGATTGAATATTTGATGATGAGGGCGATTGACTGGCAGATGGTGCATCAAGACTGATTGAGACAGATACCGATGGGCCTTCTGAGCTATGTAGAATTTGAGCATCAGCAACAAGAAGTACAACAGGAGCTTCCGTAGTAGTGTTAATCGTTGGTGGCTCAAAATATTCGTCAAACATAGGGTCAAATAACTTCTTCAACTCCTCACTGGTAGGTGGTACATAGGGAACTGCAGGCGTGGGATTCTGTACAAGACCTAAACTGATTGGTCCAGGTGTCAAAAGATTAGGAGCGGGTCTAGAACTAATTTGTCTTGGAGCTGGTTGCTAAGTTAGCTCGTCGAACGTAAGTGAATAGTTTCTATGATTTGTTGGGTTCTTTTGTTGTAGATTCTGTATCCCTTGTGATCTGGTGCATACCTAACGAAGAAACCTAAGTCTGCTTTAGCTTTCAACTTTCCCAGATCTTGACTGTCATTTGTCGGATAACACAGTGCACCGAACACACGAAGAAAAGAAAGATCTAGCTTCTTATCATGAATCAGCTCATAGGGTGTGTTGTTGTGAATAGGATGAATCAGGGATTGGTTTTGGGTGTAACATGCTGTTGCAATTGCTTCTGCCCAAAGAAACATCGGTGCTTTGGAAAATATTAGCATGGTTCTTGCAGCTTCCACCAGAGTATGGTTCCTTCTTTCAACCACACCATTCTGCTGAGGAGTGCGTGGGACACTTTTCTGGTGTGTTATGCCAATACTTTCATAGAAATGACTGAGTTATTGGTTAACAAACTCAGTTCCATTGTCAATACATATGATTGTGACAGTTTTGTTGAGCCTCACTTGCAGCTGTTTGATTAGTTTGGTGATAACCTCTGGAGTTTCATCCTTGGTTCTCAAAAACTTTACCCATGTAAACCGAGAGTAGTCATCGACTACCACAAGAATGTATTTCTTACCATTTATACTTTGCACTCTCATTGGACCGCACAGATCCATGTGAAAGGTGTGAAGAACTTCCAAGATGGTGCTGATAGTTTTGGGTTTTTGGGTTTGTTTCTTGCTTTTGCCTAGTTGACAGGCGGAACAAAGATGATCTTTCTCAAATTTTAATCTCGGCATGCCTCGTACAAGATCCTTGCGAGAAAGGTCATTTATGGTACTGAAGTTTAAGTGATTTAAACGACAGTGCCAAAGGCAAGATTTAGTCTTTGAAGCATTTGAAAGCAAGCAAATAGGAGAGGACTTCATTAATTCTTCAATTGAGATGGTGTATAGATTGGTTCCACGACTGCCTTTAAGAAGATCTAAACCATCCAATTCTCTAACGAAACAAGTGTGTTTTCTGAAAGCAACTTCAAGATCGGAATCACAAAATTGTCCCACAGAAAATAAGTTATGCCCTAATCCTTCCACATAATATACCCGTGAGATTACACTATTTTCGAACACATAATCTCCATAACCCATAATTGCTCCAAAGTGGTCGTTCCCGAATCTAACAGTCCCGATAAACTTTTTCACGAAGTTCTTGAGCCGTGAGCGATCCCCAGTCATATATTTTGAGCAGCCTGAGTCCAAATGCCAAAGGACGATTTGTAAGACCTGCATTTGAAAATAGACAACGATGGATAACTGAAAAATGTGGATCCCCACGTGCAGTTGGGGTCCGTTTGGTTAGCACACACATATTTCGGAACCACAGAGTTTACAGATGCTACTGTCTTTATAGTGGGAACTACACTTGAGGAAGCGAATGACTTAGTTGGTGGGCACTGTGTCACTAAAGGCAAAATTTGACCAGTTGGTTTCCATTCCTTAACCTTCATAGTTTTATGATTATTCTTTCTAGGTAAGGGGCACTGGTCTCCTAAAGTGAATTTCCTTCCAGTGGGTCTCCATTTATACCCGACACTAGCAAATTTTTTTCCTGTTGCTTTCCAAACTTGCTTACATACTTCAGTTTTCCTAACATTCTTAACTTGGGATAAAGTAGGAGACATCAAGAATGACACAACACAATCATCATGATTAGCATAAATTAAACATTCTTTACAGACAACATTAGAATTCGAATTAATTACAGTACTTTTGATACTAGAATCAACACGATTCATTCCATTCATTGCAAACTTATTGTTCCTAGGTTGGGCTTCTACTTTCTTCTCATGACCACTCTTAGCCGGCGCAGTCCTATCTTTCCTTGCATTGCCTCTAGGCTTTGACCCACTAGCTTTGGTTTCATTTTTTACTCCTGTAGAAGTTATGATGGGAACATTAGTTTGTTTTACTGTCATATGCTTTCTTGATTTTGATGTGCTGGGTTATGATGTTCTCGGTGGTAGATCAAAGGTTACATGCTTGTTCTTATTTGTAGATGATAATGCTGCAAATCTATCTCTTTTGTTATCAAGCTTAGGGCCCGTTCCAATGACATATTCTAAAAATTCCTGTGACCTTTTAGTGAGGAAGCAGGCATCCACAACTGCCTTATCAAGTGGTTTTTCTATTCTATCCTCCTCTACTACCTCACAAAGTGAGTCAAGGCTGTCCTTAAGGTGATTAAGATATATTTGATAGGCAGACCTATTGTTCCTAAGGGGAGGTGCAATAGGAGCTACGTCAACAGCATACTTGTTACAAGCAGGAACCTTGAGAACAACATTCACACAAGTGTTGAATGGCGTTTTCCCTTTCACCTGTGTCTTAAGATTCTTGATTTCATTAAACAAATAAGTTATCTTTTCATAGTGACAGTTTCGTGTGACTTTAATTGAGTCATATAACTCTTTGTAATGCTGGTTCACTTCTAAATTTTTAGCTCGAAAACACTCATTTTCCTAGTGTAACTTATTGATGGTGTCTTGATATTGAAAATTCTGAGAATCTAAAGACAATGGTTTATTGTTGCCAGTTGCTTCACACTTATTTGACTTTAACTGGGCAATTTGAGCCCTCAATTGTCGAATCATGTTAGTGTGAGCTTGAATTTTCTCATCCCGTTTTCTTAATTCAAAATACGTATCAAATTAAGGAGCATCCAAAGATGTCTTGGCATTTGATAGTTTACATCTTTCTTCTAAATGTTTATATTTTAGTTGTAAGTTAAGATGATCAACCTCTAGTTTTGAAAAACGTTTGACCATGTTATCATGGTCATCATTTTGAATTTTTTCTTGTAGTTTTAAATTCTCCCCCTCAAGCTCAACAACATGATTCTGGATAACATTTAATGCAATAGAATACTCATGAAATTGATAGGCAGTTAATGCAGAATCAGTAGTAGTATAAAATATATCATGTACAATACATCTAGCAATCAAACACTCATTGGTGATGAGAATGTTCTTTCTCTCAATTTCACGGCTCTTAAGTTCTATCGCATTTTGAGTTACCTCATTTTCCATGTCTTTAAACACTACTTTCATCTGATTGACTTCAGTTTTAAGGGTTTGTTGCATCCCTTCAAAGTGTTCTTTGAGTAGTTTAAAGAATGGAATGACCTCAGTCAAGTAACACCTTTTTGTTTGTTCAAAACCCCTTTCCCTCTTAGTGATTCCGGTTGGTGTAATTCTCTTCTTACATGTTTTATCAAAATCAGCAAATAGTTGACAAAGCACATATATGCTAATTAAGGTTTTAAATTCAGTGGGAAGAGTCAAAGGGATCAAATGCCTAGGTGTATTGGGAGAATACACTATCGCAGTTGCAATTTTCCTAAAGGGATGGAGTTTTGGCTTCAAGCTCATCGGACTTTCTTTTTTCTATATCTAAAGACCAAAATAGGCGTTAACTTCTTTTGAGGTGCAAACACAGTCAATCGATTCTCCTTATAATAATCATGGGTTTTGACTATTATTCGATTGGCTATGCATTTGGGATCTTTCATTTTCTCATTCATTCTTTCTCTATTTCTCACTTTTATCTCATTACTCTCTTCTAACGATGAAATAACAGGTGGGGCATGGCCAAGCATAATCATCACATTGGCATCATATAAGGCAGGGTGGGCTACTTTAGCATTCCTAAGGAAAGCTAATTTAGGTTCACCTACATTACTTTCACTATGCTTATCACATAATTTTCTGTGCTTCTGAATCATTTGAGCAGTCTGATGCGCGTGATGTGTCGTTGCGGTTTAGCAGTTTTAATGCCTACTCAAGTTTTAAATTTATATTTAGCCGACTTATCAATAACACACACACTTAACGAGCAGTGTACCCGGTCAGTATGAAGATAATGGTAAGTAGAGTGTCGATCACTAAGAGTGGAACGTATAATCTCGTTAATCTAATCAGTATTTTAATATCCTAACGCAAGGGGGTTTCAGCCTGAGAGGCTGGCACAGTTTTGTTTGCAATTAAATAATAAAATAAACAATAGGCACGAATCAGCAAGTAGCATACACGTACACAGATAGATACTAGAGACAATAAGAGGGCTGTCCTTATGATTAAGTAGATTGTCACTTGTTTTATTGATAGCTTTATATGAAGTGTATGTAATTAACCCTTTCTCGTTGGTCCTATTCTCATCGGCGAGTAAACCCTTAATGACGACTTATGTCTAAAAGTTATTCCTAAGTGATCAATTTAGAAACAACCGTGGGAGCCACACCTTGTCCCGCAGTCGGGTGCCCGCAAGCCACTAATAAACACAGAGGTGGTCAATGCACTAATAAGTAGTAACCAAAGACATCAACATATAAACTTTAATTGATGGGAAAGCAAGTATTAAAGGGAGTGCAATCTTTCCGTTGTCACATTACACAAGCCACCAATCCTGATGAATTAAAGTTTGCTAAAACAATAAAACAAAACTACTTAATGAATTAAATACATGCAGCACCTTCTTACAGCTCTTGTATCTTCGATTTGGGTGTGTCTTGTGCTGCCTTCTTGACTGAATTCGTCCTTCTCTTCTGTTCGGTCTTTAGGTTTTCGAACTTCCGAATCCCTGAACTGCGTCTGGTCTACGGGGTATTTATAGTTTGTGTCTGAGGGAAGATGCGGCGCATCTACTTAAGTAGATGCGGCGCATGTACTTAACTTCGCGTGGGGTCCAAGATTATAATATTCAGGAATATTCGTACACCGCCAGAAGATGCGGCGTAACTCTTTATTAGATGCGGCGCATGTCCTCTTGTATCTTGGATCGTATCTGGTGATATCTTGATAGAGATGCGGCGCATGTTGATAGTGAGATGCGGCGCATCTGGAGCAGAATTGACTTGATCTTGTCCATGTCAGTAGACTTCCACTTTATGTATGTTTTGCTCCATTATTAGTCCAAAATCGCCAAGTTTCACCAAATGCTTGTTTTTACCTGAGAATTACAAAAGTAAACGATTAAGTATCAATCCTCATACATAATATAGTAAAACAAGTCAAATTAATAGGATAAATGATAGTAATAAAATGTACTTATTTGAGTTCATCAAATATCCCCCCACTTGAACTTTACTTGTCCCCAAGTAAACCTTAGATTAAATCTCATGAAAATGTATCCTAAAAGAAGTTAGGATTTATTTTTATATTTAAGCATGTATTCGTTTATTTCGTAATCACACAACTAAACACTTAACGAATTAGAAGTAAAATAAAATAAGTCGATAAAAGCAAATCTAATCGTTTAACTGTCCAGTCGCGACGAATATTCTATCATAGGCTTGGCAAGTATACACATCTCCACCACTAAAGCTAAGGAATAACAAGTCTAAAGCGGTAAAAAGGGTTTTTAGGCTTAAGGGTTAATTATTCTTATTTACACTATCGATCTCAAATTCCAGAAAAGGCGACAAAATCACAAATACATGATCGAATCCACGAACACGATACTTGCAATTGCTCAAATCCTTAACTCGAATAGGCTAAAGACAGGTCCAAACTTCACCAATAATAATATATCAAAAAGGGCGACAAAATCATAAATACATAGCCGAATCCACGACTACGATACTTAAGATTGCTCAAATCCCTAATCTCAATAAATCAAAGGTTTGGTTGGATAAAGAATAGTAAAGGGTATGGATAATTTTTGGGATATAAATTGGTGTAAAAATAAAAAAAAATAAACAAAAACAAATAAATTAAAATCCTAAGTGTGGTTAATCACTATCCCAACCATCCCATGAATAAGACTCATATCATTGAATAACTCACGCTTTAACACTTGAAACACACGCTTTAGGTAGACACGAATTATACTCAACAAAATCTTAATCAAAGAATAATCCTTAATTGGCATTCCCATAACTGCCAATTCCCATTCAATCCATAGATATAATACAACAAATAGTGGCCATATGAACCACTTACATAACTCTACATCGTTGGCTTAAAATAAACATCCAACTCTTTTTTTTCTTTCTTTTTCTTTTCTCATTTTTTCGATTTTTTTTTTTTTTTTTTTTTTTTTTTTTTTTTTTTTTTTTTTTTTTTTTTTTTTTTTTTTAACTTGAAACATAAACATAGATGTGTAAAATTTCACCACATCACTATAACTTTCTTTCCGGATAATTTTTCCATACTTTTCATAACTTCAGAAATAATGGTAAATAGTGAAAGTAGTAAACACACGAAAAATAAACTCTAAAATATACAATATTTACTTTCACTCCAATTGCATTGTGCAATTTCCCGACCTAACCATATATAATGAATTACGCACGCGAACACAGGTAATGTAAGGAAACACACTCTGCCTATAGCAATTAACCAACCACGGATTCTAATCTACAGGGTAGGCTAAGGTTTAAGGTGTAACGAAACATTTTAAAAATAGGTGTAAGAAACGAAAGGAATGGCTCTGAGTGTTTTTCTAGGGGTATCTTACTCTAAAAGTGAGAGTAACAAAAGGGTTTATACGGGGGTTAACTAACCAGTGTAGTTAGCTAATAACACATAACATATAAAGGCTTTTTGGGTGTAATCCTAGAATTTTACCAAGTTAGACAAGTCATTCCAATTAAATAAATAATACTCATTATGGTGGTCTCGAATAGTATACAAGCCAAGTTCTAAAGTTTACAAGTCACCGGCACACTCATAGATTTGTGAATTTTGGAAAATCACAATTTTTGAAAATAATGTCATGTGTGCAGTTATGCAACTTAGATCTTAAACAAAAACATGCTAAAAATTTTTAAGTTTGATATATTAAGCACATTTTAAGCATAATTTTTGAAAAAGTTTAGGACAAGTAAGTGTTAAGTGTTCTAATTCTCCTATCCCCCCACTTAAGTTAAACAACGTCCTCGTTGTTTGTATAAAAGGTTAAAAACTGGAAAATAAAAAGAATTAGAACAGAAAAACTCCCCTGAGATTTGCTCGGTATGATCCTCCATTAGTATATGAGCAAAAATCATCTTTCTTGTGGATTAGAACGTTAAAGCTTCATACTTGATGTATCCACAGGAAATCCAGAAAACTATAATACCACCAACACTTTAAAACACACCTAAGATAAGAAAGGTTCAACTTGCATAATACATTAGTAGTTAGATAAAAATAAAACTTAAAAATTAAAACTGAAAATCATCAGGTCAGTCGATGCGCCGTATCCTATTGAAGAAGATACGCCGTATCGAGCCTGGAATAAATACGGATCAGAATAAAGATGCGCCGCATCCTTAACCAGGGATGCGCCGCATTAAAAATAAACTGATAAATAGTTTTAAAGTCGAAAATAAAAATGCAGAAAAATAAAATAAGATATGACCATTGCAGAGGATGCGTCGCATCTCGGAATTGAGATGCGCCGTATCTTCGTGCGGCCTGGACTGACTCGACACAGAAAACAGAATAATAAAAGATAAATCCGGGTTGTCTCCCGGTCAGCACTTGTCTTTATTCCAGAGTCTTCAAGTTAGACTCACGTTCAGCTCCTTAGTTGGTCCTTGTCACGGTCCATCCTTCTTCCTTCATCCGAAAGATTTTCCCGTATATCTCTGCGACGTTTTCTTCAGTTCGACTTAGCCTAGTATAATTCTTTGTTTTCACCGCAGTATATTCTTCATCAGGACCCAAAGAATATTTGATGATTTTAAATTTTTCAGAAATAATCATGGGTGGCTCATTGTATGGAATCCCAAGTAGTTGACACTTTCTTTTGGTGAACTCTTCTTCGTCCTTGTCAACAAACTGAAAATAAGGATCCTTAATCAAATAGTCATCTAGTTCCTCAATCAACGACTCATTATTATTATCATCTTGAATCGCCTCCCATTCTCTTTCCAAGTCATATTGTAACCGTCGACTAAGCTTTGTGAAATCATCAAACTGTTTATGCACCCATTCCCAGAAAGTAGTATCCGATGTCCCCTTAAGTCCTTTCAAGCGTTCAATCCTGCCCTTTTCTTGTAAAGCTTCCGATTTCCGTGGGCAGTCTTCAACATTATCGTACCACTCATAATTTTCAAAGGTTACATCCTTTCCAACTCTTTTCATCCCAATTATACTTCCCCCATTACAGGTTCCGTCACTTTTATAATCACAGGTTGGCCAAACACTACTCCCGTCTTTGAAAACGAAGGGTGTACAGGTATGATTAATGTGCTCAAATTCCCATGGTTTATCCCAAACCCATGGTACTTGGTCATTCCATTCATAGTACCAGGTGTTTTTGAAATCGTCATAAGTCTTAAATCCTGGTAGATCCCCAGTAAGCACATCATCATCGACTCGAAGAAGGTAGTTAAATTCCTTGAACTGCTTGCACAAGGGTGTCTCATACTCTAACAAATCAATGTCAATTCTGAAAAGTTCTTCAATGCCCTCATTGATTGTTGAATCATGATGTGACAACCTATAATCGCTTTCTACTTCTTCGTCTTCTCCTCTCATCCAATATACCCATAATGCATCCTTAGTAGCTCGATCCATGCTCTTATGGTTATTAAACTTACTAGCTAACCATTCTGAAAAATCAACATCGTTAGGGTCATGGTTAACGTCAAAGCAAACCTTTCCAATCATATTCCTTTTTATCTCCATGAACTCGTTAAATTGTTTCTTAAAACTCCGAGTCAACCATGAAGTCATAATCTCCTTGACTTCGTTTGCAGGGGCAAATTCCGGACTACCATATTTGAGTTCTAACCAATCATTGAGGGAGAGGTCTATCAATCTTACTATCCTGCCATGAAATAGTAATTCCGCCAAAGCATAATTCATGTCATTATCCTGATAGTTCTCATCTAATCCCTTGTACCACTCGAAATAAGGCATGTAAGAGTTTTGGGTATTGTCTCCACCACAGTTGTTGTTGCTTGAGTCCGTGTATGCAAGAGAGAATTTCCCATCATCTTCTTCGATAGTAGTCCAGTTCAATCCTTCTGCTTCAATCTTAGGCCATAAGAGCGGCAATTCTTCTCCAGTGTATCTCACAAATACATCATAAGAGAATACCTCTTTGTCAATGTTGCATAAACGCATAAATTCCTTAAAAGCAGCTTCAAGAGGAGTCTCCCAAGAGAATAAGTCTGCATCGATCATGAGTACATTGAATGAATCTGAAAACAAGCATTCCTTAGCAAGATATCCGTTAACTGACATGTCTTCCATAGCAAAATCTGTCATCCAAGGTAAAATCATCAGTAGGATTTGTTCGCTAGAAGAGAAATTAATGAATATAGAAACGGATATAAGAATACAAGTAACTGATATCTAGAGACGATGCGCCGTATCCAAAAAGTTGGATACGCCGTATCTTATGATCGTTAAAATTAAATCAGACTTTATCCAGAAAATAGATACGCCGCTTAGAATTTATGAATGCGCCGTATCGAATTAATCAAAAAATCAATTTATCTAATTAAAATTAAATGCGTCGTATTAACGAAAGTTAATGCGCCGTATTTTCGTTACGTTTAAAAATAAAAGATTTTTGATTCAGTAAGATGCGCCGTATCGACGGAAATCGATACGCCGTATTTGTTTAATAATTCGCAAACTGTTTTTAATTAAAATAATAGATACGCCGTATCTTCAAAAGAAGATGCGTCGTATGGCGTTAACGTTTAGAGAAAATTTTTATCAAAACAGATACGCCGTATCTACAAAAGCAGATGCGTCGTATTACTTTATCGCTTAGAAAAATTTTCTTGTTAAAAACAGATACGCCGTATCTTGGGGAAAAGATGCGTCGTATCGAATTAATTAAACGCGTTGTATTAAAAAAAATTAAACGCAATACGCCGTATCTGAGAGATCAGATGCGCCGTATCGTTTGATTTAGCACAGTACAACGATAGCAGAACAGAAAAATACGAAAAATAAAAAATAAAAATTAAACACACGAAACAAAAAAATAAAACACACAAAAATAAAAACAAAAGCAAACAAATAACACACAATACAACAAATATGCAAAATAGTACAATGATGCAATTAACCTAATAAAAAGAAAAATAACCTAATTAAAATACTAATCAAATTAACAGAAAATAACAATTCACTCCCCGGCAGCGGCGCCAAAAACTTGATGCGCGTGATGTGTCGTTGCGGTTTAGCAGTTTTAATGCCTACTCAAGTTTTAAATTTATATTTAGCCGACTTATCAATAACACACACACTTAACGAGCAGTGTACCCGGTCAGTATGAAGATAATGGTAAGTAGAGTGTCGATCACTAAGAGTGGAACGTATAATCTCGTTAATCTAATCAGTATTTTAATATCCTAACGCAAGGGGGTTTCAGCCTGAGAGGCTGGCACAGTTTTGTTTGCAATTAAATAATAAAATAAACAATAGGCACGAATCAGCAAGTAGCATACACGTACACAGATAGATACTAGAGACAATAAGAGGGCTGTCCTTATGATTAAGTAGATTGTCACTTGTTTTATTGATAGCTTTATATGAAGTGTATGTAATTAACCCTTTCTCGTTGGTCCTATTCTCATCGGCGAGTAAACCCTTAATGACGACTTATGTCTAAAAGTTATTCCTAAGTGATCAATTTAGAAACAACCGTGGGAGCCACACCTTGTCCCGCAGTCGGGTGCCCGCAAGCCACTAATAAACACAGAGGTGGTCAATGCACTAATAAGTAGTAACCAAAGACATCAACATATAAACTTTAATTGATGGGAAAGCAAGTATTAAAGGGAGTGCAATCTTTCCGTTGTCACATTACACAAGCCACCAATCCTGATGAATTAAAGTTTGCTAAAACAATAAAACAAAACTACTTAATGAATTAAATACATGCAGCACCTTCTTACAGCTCTTGTATCTTCGATTTGGGTGTGTCTTGTGCTGCCTTCTTGACTGAATTCGTCCTTCTCTTCTGTTCGGTCTTTAGGTTTTCGAACTTCCGAATCCCTGAACTGCGTCTGGTCTACGGGGTATTTATAGTTTGTGTCTGAGGGAAGATGCGGCGCATCTACTTAAGTAGATGCGGCGCATGTACTTAACTTCGCGTGGGGTCCAAGATTATAATATTCAGGAATATTCGTACACCGCCAGAAGATGCGGCGTAACTCTTTATTAGATGCGGCGCATGTCCTCTTGTATCTTGGATCGTATCTGGTGATATCTTGATAGAGATGCGGCGCATGTTGATAGTGAGATGCGGCGCATCTGGAGCAGAATTGACTTGATCTTGTCCATGTCAGTAGACTTCCACTTTATGTATGTTTTGCTCCATTATTAGTCCAAAATCGCCAAGTTTCACCAAATGCTTGTTTTTACCTGAGAATTACAAAAGTAAACGATTAAGTATCAATCCTCATACATAATATAGTAAAACAAGTCAAATTAATAGGATAAATGATAGTAATAAAATGTACTTATTTGAGTTCATCACAGTCTGTCTGGTTTGGTCTTGTGTGTACAACTTATCTTCAAGCTTATTCTTTAAGATTTTAAGTCTGGAGAAATCATTTAAGAGTTGTGTTTCTTTATCTTTGAATTCTTGCTTTAGTGTATTTAAATATTTTTGTGCCTCCTGTTTTTGTTTGACACTCTGATCCAGCTGATTTTTCAAAGAATTTAACTCTTGTTTCAATGTTTCTTCCCTTACATTACGCTCTGTTATAAGTGTACGCATTTGGATTTCCATTTTCTGCTCACGTTCAGTTTGTTCAAATTTAGCACGCTGTTCATAAATGGCCACCTGATCTTTATATATGTTTAATCTAGTGATCAAGGTGTCATTAGGGACAAACACAGTGTTTTCATGCCACTCACAAGCATTATCTACAGCACAAGCATTATCTACAACACAAGCAATATTTTCAACAGAAGATGCACCACCTTATACATCAGACACGTTGTTGTGATTCATATATTGTTCATACAGAATAATATTACTATTTCCCATGTCAACATTATCTGAATCAACCACATCTTTCTGTTGTACTTTGTTGGGAATCTTCTGTTCATCAACCACATTATATGTGTCATAAAGTTTTAGTACCTCAGAAATCACAGATGCATTGGAGGGACCAGCTTGTTGAGGTGATGAGGCAACAGAGGACAAGTTAGCCATGAAGATTGTTTGAGCTGTTGGCTCATCATCCACATCAGAGTCAAAAGCATCACAATCATCATCTTTGAAGATGTTGTGATCATTAAGTGCTAGGTCCTGAACTGGCTGCTCATCCACATCCGCATCAAAAGTATTTCCCGCATCGCCAGCAAGAAACAACAATTCTTCTTCGTCTAACACAGCTCAAGTGCATCAACAACATCTTGTCCGTGAAATAGTCTGAGTTCTGAGGATGTTTTGGTTAATTGCAGTTTCTGGAAATGTGCCCAAGTCCACCACAGTTATAACATTTGGGCTGCTTCCCCTGCCCCTGATTTGCATTCCCTGCTCTAATCTGCACATTACCTCGACCCATATTCCTTTGATTCAAGTTTTGCCTCCCCTGAACATTCTGAACCACAATTCTTCCATCCTCCATAGTTTCCTGAGTGCGTGGGTTTGATGAGGTTCTGAGTTGATTGTTAGTTTGAGGGAGTGTTGCTCTGAACTATTGAACAAGTAAGGACACTTGATTGGTAAGCTCATCAATCATCTGATCAGTGCGGGAATATCCTAAATCAAGTTGAGAGTTCATAGTAGGTTGTGGGTGCATGGATGATTGAGCAAATAATGACTAATTCTGTGATGGGATGGGATTATGATAAGCTGGCTCAAGTTGTGCTTGATTGTACTGCTGAACATTTGCAATAAATGCCAGCGGGTCATTTGGTGCAGTTGGATTGAGTTTTTCTCTCAACAAACGATCATATGCAGCATGTTTCTCATGTTGTTGCAGATAGGAATACAATTGTTCATAATTTGTATCTCTCAATCCCTTGTTGATTTTCACTGCAATCACAAATCTGTCCCATTCAGGTGTCATATTGTTCACAAACTTGGAATTAAGTTGGATGTTTAGCATTGTCATTCTGATCATTCCCATATCATTCACCAACTTGTGGAATCTCACATAGTAGTCTGTGATGTTCTCACCCAGGTTCATTTTGAAATGCTCAAACTCATCATAAAATTGTGACTCACGATCTTCCTTTGTGAGTTCTGACCCAGCCAATAGCATCTTTACATTGTCCCACACTGCTTTTGCTTCCGTATTGAAATTGATGAGTTTGTAAACATCTTTTGGCAGACCTTGAATGACAATGTTTTAGGCTCTAATATCAGCATCATACCTCTTCTTTCCCTCCTCATTAAGATCATTGTAAGTTTGAGGCCTGTCGATTCCCAAAGTGACAGTTTCATCTTCACCTGTAGTAACAGCGTCTCTGGTGGTGCCCATCTGAAATGGTCCTTTATCAATGGATTTAAGAATGGTAAATCCATTTTCTTTGCCCAAGTAGTAAAGCCGTATTCGTTGTGCCCACGAATCATAGTCCTTCCTATCAAGCATAGGAGGACGGGTATCGAACCCAGCTGCCTGAATGTCATCAGAAGCAGTGCTTGGTATGCTTGCCATACTGTATATGGGATTTTACAATTCTTGAGGTTTAAACCGAGAAAAAAGTTCTTTCGCGAGATTTTACAACATTCTAGAACAGACCGTTATTTGATTAATTGAGTCAAATCATAGTTAAAGGTATTACTTTAGTGTCAAACCACAGTATCCAAACCGCAATTACACACAACAAACCACCGTGATCAAACCGCTGCACAAAAATACCAAACCGCAATTCTCAAACCGCAGGAGTACTAGTCAAACCGCAGAGATCAAACCGCTGAATCAGAATACCAAACCGCAGGAAAAACTAGACAAACCGCAAGTATCAAACCGCAAAAATACTTGACAAACCACAAGTATCAAACCGCTAGACCTGAAGACCAAACCGCTATATCTAAGACGCAGAAATACCCGAAAAACCACTAGTATTAAACTGCTGAACCAGAACGTCAAAACCGCAGGAATACTATTCAAACCGTTAAGATCAAACCGCTGATACCTGAACCGTAAAGACCTAAACCGCTGACACTAGAATACCAAACTGCAGGAATCCAAACCACTATACACAAAAGTCAAACCGCCACTGCTAAACGCCAAACCGCAACAAGAAAAAGCACACAAACTGCAACTGCAAATAGATAAAACGTCCTTTTCAGTACTTTTTTTCCTTTTCCTGTTTTGGTTATACTCCAAACCGCTGTCAGAAATTTAGACCAAACCGCAAGTAATAATTTCCCGAATAACACAAACCGCAGCTAAGAATCCTTCACCGAGAGTCAAACCGCTGCGAAGAAAACTCGTCCGAAAGTCAAACCGTTGCCAAGAAAACTTTCAAATCTTCCACAGACAAGCACTAACAAAGTTGTATGTTATCAAGGGAGAGGTAAAACAGTTTTATGAACACAAAAGTACAAGTTTTCAACAAATTTAACCACAAACAAACATCAAACTAGGGTTTTTCTACACTACTTTGTACGAACCAAAAAACAACCAAAAACAACACCACGAATCTGAATATGCACTCACGCGAACCTAACCATGGATCTTGATACCAATTGTAGCATATCCGTAACATTCAAACACACTTATGGTTGTGGTTTTGGCCGATTATGTTAGAGAGAGAAAGAGAGATGAAGTTGGGAACTCTAGTGAGAGAAAGTGAATTAGTATTATGTGTGAAATATTAAAATGTTCCAACCCTCTCCCTAGGTGGAGAGGGGTATTTATAGTTCTAGTATTTGTGCCCGAGTGGGCTGTGGAGTGAGCTGACAGAGGGTAAAGACCCAACCCACTCCACAAGTTCTATAATAACTAATCTATATTAACTTACTAATACAATCCTACGAGCTATTCAATTCTTACTTAATACACGGGGTGACCGAGTCTTCATTTGATAATTTATATTCCTAACACCATTGATGCACTGCTGTGTCTGAGAACATGATCTACAACCTTGATTTTAGGTTTCCAGACCCAGCAAGCTGAGGCCTTAACAGCATAAAAGTGATTGGCCACAACAGTGTCTGTTATTACTTTGGGCTCAACAGTAGAAACTTCTTTTGCCTTAGCAGTAGGAACAACTCTGTTCTTTTGAATGGGCCTTTTTGGTGCAGCATTAGTAATTGTTCTAGTAGCACCACTTCTCAGTAAAACTTCTCTAGGAACCATGTTTCTATTAGGATGTGGGTGAGTCTTTTTACAAAATTCTTATGGTTCACCCTAGTGTATTGGTTCCATACAGGTTTTTGGTCGTAATAACAATTTTCATGTAAGTGCTCAAAACTACCACAACTATAACAAGCCTTCTTAAGCAATTTAAAGTCACTACCTAACTTTTGTGAAATCAGGCTGTTCCAATTTCTTTAGTTTCCTCTAGGCCTGTTATTATTAAACTTCTTAGGATATTCTCTAGGTTTCTCATCATATTCAACAAATTTCCTAGAGATAATTGCACCAAACACAGGTTTAACAAATTCAACCTGTTTAACCTTAGATTCTACAGGTGGAATTTCTTCTTTCTTGTTCTTTGGTTCATCCTCACTATCTGAGACCCAATCTTCAATGGTGGGTGCATCAGATGATGACATGTTAACCTTAGGTGTCTCTTTATCAGATTCACTGGTCTCACCTACAGGTTCTGGATCTATCTCAATTATGAAAGACAATTCCTTCCTAAGAGGGGCAAAGGCACGTTTAATTGGTGGAGCTACCTCAATATATCCTAAGCCACTTCCTTTTCTCAATAATTTACTTTTAATTTGACACTTTTAGATGCAAATTGTTGTTTTTCTACCCTAACAACATGTTTTTCCTTATCAGATAATGCTACATCTCTAGCTTGTTCAGCCTCCTCTACTCTCTTATTAAGAACATTAATTTCATAGTTTTTCTTAATGAGCTCACATTCCAATGCATTAATCTTATCAACATATGCTATCTCATTTTGCTTAAGAAATTCAAGTCTATCTTCTATTGATTTTAAACCAAATTTGTAACCTAAGTTATCAAGATTTAGCTTTTCTACTTCAGCTCTTAGACTCGCATTCCTATTCTTAAGTTCCTCCACAGTATCTAAACATGATTTAAAAGAACAACTTGATTCATTAGATACCTCTAAGTCTGATCCAGATGAAGAAGAAGCATAAGCCATCAATGCAAAGTTGGGTCCATCTTCAGCTTGGTCACTTCAGTCATACTCTCCCAAGCCATCACATGATACCATAGTAGTAGTAGGCTTTGTTTCTTCAATAGGAACCTGTCTTGTATTCTCTCTATTCTTCTTGGGTGCTCTGCACTCCCTTGCAAAGTGACCCTTTCTCTGGCAGTTGTAACACTCAATCTTTGACTTATCAAAGCCAACATTGTTCTGTCCTCTGTACTTGAGTTCCCTAACAGTCTTTTTCAGAAACCTCCTAGCCCTCATGGTAAGCAGTGCCATCTGCCACTTCAGGTCAATCTCCTCAAGATCATTAGGATCAATCTGCTCCAGATCCTGATAGCCAACTGGAGTGCTAGCGGTAAGATTAGATAGGAAGGTACAAATAGCAGCATCACTAATGTTATCATTGTTTGTTGAGCCAGCAATAGATACATTAGTGTTAGTAGTAGAAACTCCATAAGCAGCAGTAGAATGAGTTTCTTGATGGTTGCCAGAGCTATTGTTGTTTGAGGACACAAAGGATAGATTTTTGCACCAGAAGATGAGCTGGATGATCCTTTGACTTCAGATTCATACACCTTTAGATTGTTGTACAAATCATCTAGACTCATTGTATCAAAATCTGCTTTATTCCTCCAGACCACAGTATGCATGCTCCATTCAGATGATAAGCTTCTGAGAAACTTGAGATTAATGTCTTCTTGAGACACTTTAACCTTCATGAGTGCCAACTGACTTACCAACTTCTGGAGTCTGTCATAAGTAGCATCAATGTTTTCAGTACTTGAGGCCACAAAGGTCTCAAATTGATGCTTCAGTAAGTTCTTCCTTGACTTCTTTGTTGCTTCATTCCCACCAAACCTGAGTTCAATGGCATCCATCAAGGCCTTAGCAGATTCAAAATGACTAAAGTTTAGCTGGTACTCACTAGGTATCCCCATTAGAAGAATATTGTGACTCTTGATTTCCAGTCTCCTTTGAGCCTTCTCCTCATTAGTCTTAATGGGTACAATTGTCCCATCAGCAGCCTTGGCTGGCAAAGAATCTCCATTCTGAATAGCCTCCCACATAGAGTAATCAATCATCTTCAAATACTGTTGGATTTGCAGCTTCCATAGCTCATACTCCCCTGCCTTCAGCATAGGCACCTTTGAAGCAGTAACCATATGAGTTGATTCAGATTCCATTGCAAGAGTAGATGATGAACATATCTGAGTTATTAAATGTTCTACTTGATATCAATTTCTAAAAACCTTTCCTCTGATACCACCTGAAGAATCGTTGTAACTCGAGGTTGTTCAGACCTCATATTATCTAGGACACATAATAGTGAAAGCGGAATATTCAATAAAGAATTAACATTATTATGAACAAGGTTTTTCCCCAACAAAGCCTTCAATTTTATTAAATAAAATGTGTTATCTATCTATAACAAGGATCACAATTGATCTTGAGGCTTAAACTAAACAAACCATAAGCGTCCATTAGAGGACTTGACGCCTAGACACACACACACACACACACCCCTTTTAGACATCTACATCTTTGTTTTTGTGCACGTAAAACTAATGACCCATGTCCTCTTTATATACTAGAGGATTATGGTTTACAAGAAAGCCAATCATAATACAATTAGGAAACTAAATGTTTTATGCATATCTTCTAGAATCTTCCAAATCCTCCATCTTTTTGTAGTTTCCCTTCTTGTCACTTTAAGTCCCTTTATTTCATTCTTATATTTATTTTGTCTCATCAAATCAGGAATCCCAACAATCTTCCCCTATTTGATGATGAAAAAACAAACACATTCTTGTATGAACTTCCCTAGATGAAGTAGAGAAATTGAGATAATTAAATCTCACCCACGAATGAAACAATCTTCGATGCTTCCCCTGAAACCAATAAGTTTACCATCTCTTGAATCTTCAATTTTGTAGGCTCTATGTAATGATTACTGATGAAGAAAACTAAGTATAACGAATTTGATGAAGAAGTAGAATAACCCAAACTTGTGTCTTATGTCTTGTACTATCTACGTGACTCCAAACTTATACTAACACCATATAAGTAGACCGCAATCTCTTGACAAAATCCTCATCTTTAATGAGACACTGAGCACTAAAAGGTAACTCCTTTAAGTGATAGCCAATGTGTGCATAGAGCATCATAAGAAAAATCACACACTGTTAGATTCATCAAGTTCTTGTCACCATCACATAAAACAAACAAGTTATCTTCAAAGTGTAACACCCACTTTGAGATATGATAAGAACACGCACCTACGAAACTCAACTACAACATCAAAACCTTTAAGAACGTTTAAAAAAAACCAACTTTTTTTCTGTGTGAACCAATAACATGTGTGTGTTATCACCATATAATCCCATACTTAGCCGAGAACCAACCTTCATGTACTGTTCAATATCAGATAAAACTGGCAGTATTAACCCTAACGCGCAGCAGTAGGAACTTAACGAGCAACAGAAACTACTAAACGTAGCAGCAGTATCGTAGCAGCACAAACAATTCAACCAGAGCAGTCGTAAAAGAAAGCTAGCAGCAGTATAAAAAATGCGTAGCAGTAGTAAAATATATAGAGCAGTAGAATCAAATACCACTGGAAACATTAATCAAGAAACGCAGCAGTATCAAATTCTAGCGTAGCAGCAGCAAGCATGAACAAGCAACATTAATAATCGACCAATGAAATCAGTTGCGGCATATAATTCTCACACAAACAAATCTTGAATGAGAATAAAACCCCACAACCGAATATGTCAAATAATCAAATCATGTAAACCAGCCCCACACACTGACAAAAAAGATTCTTTAGAGATATTAAATGTGAACCCTCATAATAAAATCCAAACAATCATTCGTAACATGAAAGAAATATAAAATCTTCAAGATAATCGACCTATGATCTCATCAGTTTAATAAATCGAATAAAAAATCATACACGACATCAACTTGTCCCTTAGTCAAATAATCCTATGGACCATGATCTTTATGCAATACAAGATTACATATCACATGTAAAAGATGACAAGATATTAATTGAATGAAGAAGATATAGTACGAGGTTTAATAACCAATCGTACACAATAGATTTGGATTTAGAGCACCATGTACTAGACGACAGGAAAACCTAATCAATACGATTGAGTTAAAATCCAATAAAAACCATTGTACTTTCTTCGAATCTGCCCTTCGACAGTAAACTTTTTATTCATAGACACGACATAAAAAAAAACCTTGTAAATCCCTAGGTAACGAGCTCCCAAGCTCTGATACCACTTGTTAAATCCCAGTTGAGCAATGATGTTTATTATCTTAGACGAATATAAAACGATAAGTTTAGAAACTTTTCTTGAATTGAAACAATATTAATCACCACGCTGAATTTAATGATTAATCTTAAGAAGAACAATGAACACACAATGAATTCTCTCAATAAACACTTCTATTTATTAATACGATTACTCAAAAGTAACAAGGTTAGAAAACATTGAAGTGATTCGACTTACAAAACAACATGTACTTTAATCCTAAGGCTAGAACCTCCTTTTATAGACTAAGGAGTCCTAGCCGGTTACAAAGACTTTCTATACAAGTTAAAATCTATTCGTATCTTTTCCATAATTATCTAACAAACTATACACATTTATCCAATAAGTAGTAGAATGATTTACTCTAGCAGTAATATCTTCAATGTCTAGCAGTAGAATAATACTTAGCTTATTTCCTTGATCTTCTCAGTAACTCAGCAGTAGAATAAACACACCAGCAGCAGAATGATTAAGCCGAGCAACAGAATCATACTTGGTGTATTTTCCAATAAGAACCATAAGCAGTATAATCAAACCTGAGCAACAGCATCAATAAACCCAACAAAAACATTACAAACATGTACTTAGGGTGATATATCTATATATCATGGAACTATGCCATGAAATTTTCACAAAGTAAGTTATGTAGAGATTGTAAGAAAATAGTGTTGTGACTTACTTGAACCTAGAATGATTATGTGGAGATGAAGAACACTAATGTGCACAACCAAAAACCCTTAAACACTTGGTAACTCAACTATGAATCCAGTTGAACTCTCTTGAACTCCAAAACTAGAAAAACAAATTTTCCTTGCTTGCTTCCTCTTTGTGGCCGATTATAGAGTGGTGAGTGAGAGTTGTATTGTGTTTTTGTGTGAGTAAAATTTGAGTGTAAGTATTCTTTATATAGAAAGAGTATTAATGGTGGTGAAAATACACACCTAGAGTGGAAAAAAGTGTGTTGGCTAGGTGTTCTATGTGTTGGCCAAATTTTAGGGAAAGGAAGGGGGACAAATTATGGTCAAGCACATGTTGTGTTGGTCTATGTCCCTCATTAATGGAGTTTGAATATTATTTGGTCAAAAATTTAAATGTATTGTGTTGTAAATAAAAGAAAGGGGCGGCACATGTAAGAAAATATATGCAAATTTTTAGTTTGTATAAAAAGAATGTATTTTAAGTGCGTATTAGGTATTATAAATAAGTATTGGGTATTGGTTTTGTAGTTAACGTCAAATACGTATATTTAGGTAATTTTTTCATAAGGATTGATAAATGTATGAAAATAATTTTTGGCACTTTTATAGTAATTTAGGTTGTATGAGAATGTATAAACAAAATAATTATTGGGAGTGTCAAGTATGTTGGGTGTTTATTTTAATTGTGAAAAGCGTTTATTAATTTAATACTTGCGAGTAAGAAAAATGAAAAAGCCCTAGTAAAAAAATTATGAACTGGAGTGGTGGCAATGTAGTGTGATGTCGTAGTCTAAATATAGTCTAAAGTCATAGTGGACAAGAGGGACATTCCTTGTTTTGCGTTTATTTAACTCAAGAGTTAAACGTAAAAAGTGTTCTTGTAAAATTTCAAAGTAGTAAATTAGAGTTTGAAAATAAATGTTGACGTGGAAAATTACGGATTGTTACAGTCTTCCCCCGTTAAAGAAATTCAGTCCCAAAATTCAGCTCGTTCGTTCTATGGATGTATGTTCTCACTTTAAGTGATCTCAGGATTTGCTTGAGAATTCCAGCAAACCTTAACGATAGGAATTCGACTTTTTGACTTGGAACGTGATATGAAATAGGACTAGGTTTTCAAGACAAGGTTGAGTTAAAGGTAGTTAAATAGAGAGTGTAATGGACAAGGCTTGTCGTATTGCAACGATAAAAGATAAAACAATCATTAGATAGGAATTCATAATAGGTCATGAAACTTATACGATAGAACTTAAAGTGAAACGCAAAAGAAATAAAACCCTAGAGAGTTTAGGCTTCGGTTTATTATTAAGGCAGGAGTTCTCTTCTTAAACATTGTCATTTTCTGTGACGTCGTTGATGTCCTGACGAGCTTCTCCTTCTCCTAGCGCGTACATACTTCAACGAGCTCTTCCTCCATTCTGGTTCCTCAGCTCTAGGCATTTACTCTTGAAGTGTCTAATTACTCG
>CP139504.1:126276125-126288436 GCA_021014915.2 Artemisia tridentata subsp. tridentata
GACATCCCAAAAACATCCTTAAAAACTGTTTGATTGTTCCTGATCCCTTCCAATACAACTTTGAACAATTTATGAATAGTGACTTTAACTCCAGAGTGACCACCCACAGAACCACCATGAAAGTGTTGTAGCAACTCTTGTCTTAAAGGAATATTGTTGCCTACCACAATCTTCCCTTTTCTCAACAGTTGGTTATTGGTGTGCATAATGCTTTTTAGTCACCTCCCCTTCTTTCAGCTAATCAATTATGGCCTGCAACTTATCATATTCTAGCCAACTAGCTTCAATCTTTTGAGCCAAGTCAGTTGTAACCAAGGTAGCTACCAAACTGAATAACTCAGTACTTTGTACTCTTGACAGTGCATCAGCTGCCCCATTTTCACTACCCTTCTTGTAAACTACCTCATAATCAAACCCCATAAGCTTAGGTAGCCACTTCATTTGAGTAGGAGTTGTGATTCTCTGATCCAACAAGTACTTCAAACTAAAATGATCTGTCTTGATGATGAAATGCCTGTCTAATAAGTAACCCCTCCATTTATCCAAAGCCAACAACACTGCTAAGAATTCTTTCTCATATGTAGACAAGCTTTGATGTTTGACAGATAGTGTTTTACTCATATAAGCAATTGGGTGGCCATTTTGTTGCAAGACTGCCCCTATACCCACACCCGAAGCATCTGTTTCAACTATAAATGGCTTTGTGAAATCTGGTAAAGTCAACACAGGTGCCCTCATCATTGCTTCTTTGAGAGTTTCAAAGGCTACTTGAGCTGTCTCAGTCCAATTATACCCACCCTTCTTGAGTAGCAGGGTCAAAGGTCTACTAATAGTAGCAAAATTCTTTATAAACCTCTTATAATATCCTGTGAGACCCAAGAACCCTCTTAGCTGTTTGACATTAGTAGGTACTGGCCATTCTTGCATAGCTTTGACCTTGTGAGGATCTGTAGCTACACCATTAGCAGAAATCACATGGCCCAGATACTCTACTTGAATTGTGCCAAACACACATTTAGTTTTCTTAGCAAATAGTTTGTGTTGTCTCATGGTCATTAACACAGTTTCCAAGTGTTGCACATGATCTTCCCAAGTCTTGCTATAGATTAGTATATCATCAAAAAAATACTAGAGTAAATTTCCTGAGAAAGGGCTTGAATACCTCATTCATCAATGCCTGAAATGTGGAGGGAGCATTGGTCAACCCAAATGGCATGACCAAGAATTCATAGTGCCCTTGGTGTGTTTTAAATGCAGTCTTCTCAATGTCCTCCTTATGCATTCGGATTTGATGATAACCAGACCTCAAGTCTAATTTTGAAAAAATTGCAGCCCCATGTAACTCTTCAATCAGTTCTTCTATAATGGGAATGGGAAACTTGTCTTTGATGGTATTTTTGTTCAATTATCTGTAATCTACACACATCCTCCATGTGTTGTCTTTCTTCTTCACCATCACAATAGGAGAAGCAAAAGGGCTATTACTTGGTTTGATCACACCTGAGTCCAAAAGCTCTTTAACCATGACCTCAATAGCATCTTTCTGCATAGGTGGATGCCTATAAGGTCTAATATTAACTGGTGGGGCATTTGGGATTAAAGGAATTCTGTGGTCATGTGCTCTTGGTGGTGGCAATGCAGTTGGTATTGCGAACACATCTTCAAATTGATCCACAACTGTTTGGAGTTCAGGCTTAATTGTAGTTTCTTCCAATGTTCCTTCAGCATTCATTAACTGTACACCAGTGTATGGGTAAACACAAAACATTAATAACTATGCACCACTTCCCATTTCAACCTCTTTACACTGGTTCCTACCATCCATCCAGTGCATTGTAGCAGGTTTAGGAGTACCTCTTAGGGACATTCTTTTATTGTTGTACTTGAACTCCATCCTCAAGTGTTTCAAATTGCATTTAATAGTTCCCAGTGTAGCCAACCACTGAATACCCAAAATCACTTCACAAGCTCCCAATGGTAAAATCATCATGTCAGCTTGGAACACTTCTCCTTGTAGTTGCCATTCAAAATTCTTACACAAATAGTTGCTAATCAGTTTTCTACCACCCCCAATAGTTACTGCCAATGGACAAGTGCTAGTCAATTTGCAGCCTAACTGTTTGGCTATGCCAGCATCCAAGAAATTATGGGTGGATCCACAATCAATCAACATGTGCAACTCATTCTTCCCTATCTTACCAGTCACCCTCATAGTCTGGTATGAATTAGCACCATTCAATGCATTCAATGAAATCTGAGGCACTTCATCTTGCATAGAAAATTCCTCCCCATCCTCATCATCTCCCACATATTCCAACTCATCTTCTGCTAAAACCACTAATGAAAACATTTGCCAATTACATTTATGACCTGGAGTGTACTTATCATCACAATAGATACACAAATTCTGAGCCCTCTTCTCTTGGTACTCCTTTTGTGTCAAGTGTTTCCTTATTGGGGCATTAGATGAGGTGTTTGGCTTAACCTTTCCACTAGTGTTTGAAGCAGGTAAAGCCAGTAAAGGTGGTTTAGCAGTGTTCATATTAGCACCACTTCCAACCCCAAATCTTCCTGTTTGGGTATTCAAGAAGGGTCTGTTCTTTCTCCTAATAGCCTCTAGGGTAGCTTCTTGTAGTTTAGTCAAAGAATAAGCTTCTGCTAATGTCTTAGGTTTGAACATTCTTACACTCATTTCAAGTTCAGTTGGCAACCCCCTAAGATAGAAACTGATAGCAAGTGTTTCACTAATGTCTACCCTACACATCAAATTGTCAAACAAATCTTGATACTCTTTTGCACTTTTGTCATATTTAACATTTTTCAAAGTAGACAATGGATCATCAAAAACAGTACCAAATCTCTCAATAATGGCATCTTTATACACATCCCATCCTACTTCATAACCATGATTCTTGACAAATTGTCTATGCCATAAGAGAGCCTTATCAAAGAGATGAACTGAAACAATCTTTACCTTTTCATTCTCAGGTGTGTCATCAATGAGGAAGAACTGATCACATTTAAAGACCCATCCCCTTACATCATCACCAAGAAACTTGGGAAATTCCACTTTTGCCAATCTCCTAAACTGACTAGCTTGTCTTCCCATGTTCTGATTCATCATATTGTTCTGCATGCTTATGGAAGTAATCAACTCTCTGATTTCAGCCATTGCTGCATCCACATATTGCCTAGAAACACCTTCTGGTTGTTCTTGATTACCAGAACCACTTGCAATTCTAGTAGTAGGTGCCATGGTATGCTTTCTTGATCAAAGATCGTTTGTTTTCTCGTTATCACTTGCTTCGTATTTTCACCAACGCAACAGTATTATTATCACTCATCAACAATGGAATAATAACTACTGATCTTGTTCTTGATTACCCAAACCAACTGCTTTTGATCAGCTTGTTCGAAGATAGAGAAATTAGCCACTAATGGGCTAGCCTCGTGATCTTACAGATGTTTGGCACTAATATGATGTAATAGAACAAGAGAAATTAGTGGTGACTAATTTCTTGGCCGGAAATTTCTGTTTTGTTGCCAGAATTGACCGGAGAAGATGACCGGAAAATCAAGAATGTCAGTGTAACACTCTTGAAGATAATGTGTTGCCAGAAAAGAGGCTTTGATACCACTTGATAAGTACCAAAACACAATGATAGAGTAATAACCATGATTTCTCGAAGTTATTTAGAACTATTCAGGAGTTATCGAAATAAGAATCAAAATCGAAAAGTAGTTCTTGAATTATGTAACTGAAAGATTACAATGTTTATGGAAAGAGAAGAGGGAATGATCAAATCAAGCTTATTAACAAATGAAATGTTAACCGATATTTAAGAGGATGATTTTAGGCGGGAAAAGTGGTTAAGGCTTAAGAGTGGTAGTGTACACGTGCACCTCACGTGGCTGTGTTAGACTCATACACGTGTACCTCACGTGTCACTAATAAGCTCTTATCACATTTCATAGCTTATCAGAGGGGTTGATACAAAAGTTGATCAATCATCGTAGATAACCTTTTGCTCACTTTTCTAGGCATGTGCCCCTGATCGGCCATAATAAGATCCAATATTATGACGGTCGCACTGATTATCCCATTACCGATCTTTCTTGTATAGATAATGGTCTTTTGAAAATTCATGCTAAGCTTGAGAGACTGAAATACACCTTTGTATCATGAGATTTCTTTAATTTGAAAGTGGAATAAGCTAGCCTCACGGCCTAAATCATCTTTTGCACTGTGAACCAAGCTAGATTCATAATGCAACATGTGTATGAACAACATTGTAATACGAAAGTTGATCAACCATCATAGACTTCCTTTCGTTTACTTTATAGGTATATGCCCCCTTGTATGATCGACCATAATAAGATCTAATATTATGACGGTCGCACTGATTATCCCATTACCGATCTTTATTTGTTAGATGATGGGCCATTCTTAGTCGCCCTCTTGTCAATAACTAGTAAGACATAGGTCAAGGGTCTTGTCGAGATTCATGTTAAGCTTAGAAGAATGAAATACTCCATGCACATCCTCAACAAGAGGGCTTAATACGAAAGTTGATCAATCATCATAAATTTCATGTAGCTCATTTTTCTTAACATATGCCCATTTATCGGCCATAATAGGATCCAATATTATGAGGATCACACTGATTATCCCATTAACGATCTTTCTTTTTTTATGATAGGCCATTCTTAGTCGCCATCTGGTTGAATAACTAGTAAAACATAGCTTACGGTCTTTTGGAGATTCATGCTAAGCTTCGGAGAATGAAATACTCCATGTACATCCTCAAGAAGAGGGGTTTATACGAAAGTTGATCAATCATCATAGATTTCTTTTTGCTCACTTTTCTAGGCACATGCCCATGATTGGCCACAATAAGATCCAATATTATGACGGTCGTACTGATTATCCCATTAGGGCATGTGCCCCTTAAGAGTATGAAATACTCCCTTGTATCGAGAGATTCCTTCGGTTCACTTTTCTAGGCACATGCATCTTATATGATCGACCATAAGAAGATCCAATACTATGATGATCACAGTGATTATCCCATTACTGATCTTTCATTTTTAGATGATGGATCGTTCTTAGTAGTCCTCTTGTCAATAACTAGTACGACATAACTTAAGTGTCTTTTGGAGATTCATGCTAAGCTTAGGAGAATGAAATGCTCCTTGTACATCGTCATGAAGAAGGGTTAATATGAAAGTTGATCAATCATCAAATATTTTCTTTTGCTCACTTTTCTAAGCACATGCCCATGATCGACCACAATAAGATCCAAGATAACGACAACCGCACTGATTACCAATATTTCTTCTTTGGATGATGGGCCATTCTTAGATGATGGTCTTTTGGAGATTCAAGCTAAGCTTCAGAGAATAAAATACACCCTATATCATGAGATTTTTGTATATGCAAAATGGAACAAGCTAGTCTCACTATCTAAATCATCGAATGCACAGTGAACTGAGCTAGTTTCACAATCCAACATGTGTATGAACATCAGAGTAATACGAAAGTTAATCAACCATCATAGATTTCCTTTTGTTCACTTATATAGGCATATGCCACTTATATGATTGGTCATTATAAGATCCAATATTATGATGGTCAGACTGATTATCCCATTATCGATCTTTCTTTTTTATATGATGGGCCATTCTTAGTCGCCCTCTTTGTCAATAACTAGCAAGACAGAGCTTAAAGGTCTTTTGGAGATTCATGCTAAGCTTCGTAGAATGAAATACTCCATGTACATCGTCAACAAGAGCGGTTAATTAGTACGAAAGTTGATCAATCATCATAGATTTCCTTTCGCTCACTTTTCTAGGTATATGCCCATGATCGCCATAATAAGATACAATATTATGACGGTTGCACTGATTATCCTATGACCGATCTTTCTTCTTTAGATGATGGATCATTCTTAGGTGATGGTCTATTGGAGATTCATGCTTGAGGGTTTAAGAAAACTTTCTTCAAGAACTGGCACAGTCAAAGTCTGGAATTCAATTTTTTTAGTCGTTTAGCGAGCTTTGGGCGAGGACATAGGTGTCCTTGCCAAAGGTCTCGCCGCCTGTCCTACTTTTTCTTGTTGTGCTCGTTCTTCATGGAATGATTGGATTAAAATCAACTAGCTTCTCTATTTTCTCTAAATCATTGTTGGAGACTATTTAAAGTATATCTGTTCGAGTAAAGAGTATGTCTCTTATTGGATTAATATGTATGAGTTGGTGTTGCCTTTGGGAAAGAGTAGTAATAACCATGTCTTTTATTTCACCCAAAGAGACATATATGGTTTATTGCACGTAGTTGTTTGCCTTTGAGAAGTATTTTCCCTAGTGTTGAGGTGTTCAATAAATTCCAGTCGTTTGAAAAAATGCACTCAATTAGCTTTTACATTGGCCTTCATCGTGTTGGAAGTTAACCATTGACATAGTTAAAAACAAAGACTTATAGGACATGATTATATTAGTATGTAATTAGAAGGTAGAATTATGTAATTAGATCAAACTTGAAAGGGTGCAATGGTTGGTCAAAAGACACAACCATCCCCACCACAGGAAACGGTGGGAGTTACCAAAAATGGCGGTTACCACCAACCATCACCACTGAAACGTTGCAATGGTTCAATCGTAACCATTCAACTAGTATAAATAGGATATGAATGCGTGTAAGCAATATACAATTCAGATTCAATAAAAAAAAATATTATTACATAGATTTCATATGTTTTGATCCTACTGGGACAACAGTGGCATCAGAGCACAGATTATTGTGATTTTAGAATCAACCCTAAATCACCAGCCTATTCGTTTTACAAAACCAGATTACATACCTTACAATTAAATACCACTCTTACCCAATCACCGACTTTCTCGATTGCCATTATTCAATCGCCGTTTTCGATTGCCGCTTTTTTTTCCGATTGCCGCTTCAATCGCCGTTTATACAACCTATCATAAAATTTGTTTGCCGATACCAAACAACATAAAGAAATTGTTCACCGTTACCGAACACAGAAACATCGAAGTTTATCGATCAAAGAAAAAAAAACATTTAGATTTTGTTCGCCGTTTTTTCGATCAACCGGAAAATCAAAATTACTATTTTGATCAGAACACAAGAAATTGAAACTCTTGTTTCAATCAGAAAGATAAAAAAAAGGAACGGAATTTTTTGACCGGAGTTTGGCCGGAAGTGACGAACCCTAGTTTTTGGGGGTTTTTGGTGTCGATTGAATTTTGAAGAAGAAGAACATCGACCGGTTTATTGGATTATTGAAGAAGAACTATTATTGTTTGTGATCATTGGATTATTGAATAAGAAAGAGAGAACATAAGGAGCGGATAAGAAAGTCAAGTGAGAAGAGTAAAGTAACCAAGAGATAAGTCTTACTGTCTTCTTTTTTATATACTGATTTTATTATAAGTTTAGATAAGAAACAGGGGATAGGATTCTTATTATTAGTATATATACGTTTTTTAAGTTTTAGATATTATTTTTGAAACAAAATATTTTTTTACGTATTTTTTTTTTTAAGTCTTATTATTAGAAAAGTTTTTAAAAATTGTGATTCTTATTTAAAGTGTATACTTATTTTTATAAAGGTTTAGATATTTTGAAACAAAAATCTATTCTACGTATTATTATTGTAAAAGTTTTTAAAATTGGGTTAGACATTTTTGTATGAAAATAATTATGGGAAAAGAAGAAGGGGAAAGTTCGAATAATAATAATAGAATAGGATCAACAAACTACTTTCAATGCCCCTTATTGACAACAACAAACTATACGATATGGTCAATAAGAATGAAGATCATTTTACAAGCAAATGGTCTATGGGAAATGGTCGAATCCACCGATAAAACTCAAGTTGATGAAAAGAAAGATAAGACCGCAATTGGGTATCTATTTCAAGGATTACCCGAAGATATTATATTGCAAGTAGCAAATAGCAAAAATGCAAAAGAAGTTTGGGATACATTGAAGACTCGAAATATTGGAGTAGATCGAGTACAAAAGGCAAAATTACAAACTCTCAAATCCGAATTTGAGATGTTACAAATGGAGGAAGATGAAACTATTAATTCATTCACCGCGAAAATGACAAATATTACATCAAAGATGACAAGTCTTGGATCAACACTCGATGACTCAACCCGTGTACGAAAATTGTTAAATTCCGTACCCGAGAGGTTCATTCAAATTGTCGCATCAATTGAGCAATACTCCGATCTAGATATATTGACTCCAGACGAAGCTATCGGAAGATTAAAAACCTACGAAGAAAGGATAAAGGTTAAGAAAGGAAAGATCGTCGATCATCAAGATAAACTATTATTTACAAGACATGACAACAATAATGGTCGAAGACATCACTATGATAATCAAGGAAGAGGAAGATATGTTCCACCACATAAACGAGGTTATGACAATACCGGACAACATGAAATAAATGAGAATCACTCAAAAGATACATTTAATGAAGAAAAGAAATTCCCTCAAGATCAAGAAGAATTTACAAGGAATAGAAGTGAAGTAAGATGTTATAATTGCAACAAGATTGGACATTATGCCTCAAACTGTCGACAAAGATCTAAAAGGCAACAAAGACGAGAAGCATCAAACCTTGTGGAAGAAGACTTAGAACCACAATTGTTAATGACATCTACAAGCTTCAACAAAACTACGCCAACGAACAAAAACAATTGGTTTGAAAAATTCTACAATGATGAACTCTCAAAATTGGGAAAATTTGTACTAGATAAAGATGAAGGAATTGATGATCAAGAGCATGAAACAAAAGAAGATTATAAAGAACCAAACATGGAAGATCAACAAGTCAAAGAAAATGATACTTATGAGAAAGGAAGAAAGCCTAAAGTCAAGACACACTTTTGGAGCACTATTACTTCAAAGTTGGTTCAAAAGATCAAACACAAGATGAAAGGAAATTCAAAGTACAAATGAAGACAAGATCAAAATTGAAGATTAACTACGTCAATGCTTAAGAGGGGGGGGGGGGGGGGAATGTTGGAAGTTAACCATTGACATAGTTAAAAACAATGACTTATGGGACATGATTATTTTAGTATGTAATTAGAAGGTAGAATTATGTAATTAGATCAAACTTGAAAGGGTGCAATTGTTGGCCAAAAGACACAACCATCACCACCACAGGAAACGGTGGCAGTTACCAAAAATGGCGGTTACCACCAACCATCACCACTGAAACGTTGCAATGGTTCAATCGTAACCATTCAACTAGTATAAATAGGATATGAACGTGTGTAAGCAATATACAATTCAGATTCAATAAAACAAAAGATTATTACATATATTTCATATGTTTTGATCCTACTGGGACAACAAATCGTGTATGGATCAGCTTAGTTTGAGGTTCTTTTAGTTGCGGGTTTCTTATCTTTTTTTAAAATGGTCATTTATTTACGGGGTGATTTTTCTGATGCTATTGTTGGCATAAGTTTCTTTGTTTTTTAGGTCTTTTGGCGTGTTAAGAATGTTCAGGCTATTATTGTTGTTAGAAGTGGCCAACTGATGGTGGAAATTTTCTAGTGCTCTACTTTTCATTCTATTATACAACTGTTCTTTTTATGTTTTGCGTTTCCCCACTTTATACCTTTTTCCTTACCTACATTTTTTTCTGCAGAGGGGCAGTGTATATGTGCAATGATTACATGTATAGCGAGATTACTTGTGTATCTTCAGCTATTTTTTGTATCTATATAGTGGTTCAAAAAAATATATAAAAATATACCAGCCGGCCCAGGGGTAAAATATCCTGATCACAAACTAAACTAACAATTGTTGGCTACTCATTAGTTCATATCAACTTATAGAGATTCAAAACGAAGATTAATTGACGAAATCTATAGACTATAGGACAACTGTAACTGGAACAACAAAGTTGTTAGATTACTCATTCCAGGTAGTAAACATGTGACATGTGAAAAGCTACAAATGATTATGAACTAAATGCACGAAAATTATGCAATATCAAACCATGGTTGCTGTAGGATTCATATATGTTTCTGCTCATGGATCGAATAACATGAAATAAGTATCATGTTTGTAGAATCAATTCACAGGTTTCAAATCACAGGTTTGTAAAGTTTCAGGATCGAATTATGTATGTATCAACATCATTCTACAGAATACAGTAGGAAACAAAGTAGATTGGGGTTGAACCCTTTATTAATTCTGATATAGAATACAAGAAAGGGTTAACTAGATTTACAGAACTTTGATCTCTATATATACTAAACTAAGAGGTACATTGAAAGGATGTGATGGTTCAAAAGAACCAACAGACATATCCTTTCATCAATAACTGTCTATAACTGCCCTTGGTCACAGGCCTAACTACTACTATGCATGGTTGTATGGACTTGTGTAAAACGTCTGAACATGGCCTAATTACAACTATAACTCATGCATATTATTAAACTAATATATTAACATAATAAACCTAATTGATCATGAGATTAATTTCCAACATTCTCCCCCCTAAGATTATGATCAATTAGTCTTTGAATCTTTTCTTCTTTCTGTGTGCTATATATCAATAACATCCAGAAAATCCATCATCTTGTTTCTTCAATCTTTTTGTTCCTTTATTCTTCCTGTTCATGCTTTCTTTCTCTTCTGTTTTATTCTTGACTTGATCCACTCACTGAATTCTTTCCATCTTTCACTGGTTGTTGCAACTATTCTTATCTCTCACAAGTTGTATTCTATTCACATCTCTCACAGATTGTTTTTGCCTCACACAAATTTTCACACCTCACGTATGTTGATCGCAAGTTTCTTGCAATTCCAGGGATGGTTTTTTTCTTTCATAATCGAATCACTCAATCTTCTACACCGACTTGCTCGGTTTTCTTCTTCTTCCAGGATCATTTAACCGTGGTCTCTAATGCCAAATGTAGGATTCAGATATGTTTTTGCTCATGGATAGAATAACATGAAATAAGTATCATGTTTGTAGAATCAATTCACAGGTTTCAAATCACAAGTTTCTAAAGTTTGAGGATCGAATTATGTATGTATCAACATCATTCTACAGAATACAGTAGGAAACAAATTAGATTGGGGTTGAACCCTTTATTAAATCTGATATAGAATACAGGAAAGGGTTAACTTGATTTACAGAACTTTGATCTCTATATATACTAAACTAAGAGGTACATTGAAAGGATGTGATGGTTCAAAAGAACCAACAGACATATCCTTTCATCAATAACTGTCTATAACTGCCCTTGGTCACAGGCCTAACTACTACTATGCATGGTTGTATGGACTTGTGTAAAACGTCTGAACATGGCCCAATTACAACTATAACTCATGCATATTATTATACTAATACATTAACATAATAAACCTAATTGATCATGAGATTAATTTCCAACATTTGCTTATAACATGTCATTCTAAATGAAAATGCATGTACAATTTCATACAATGACTTTAATGTTGTGATTTAGGACGATTGGGCAAACTTCAGACTCGATCACTACATGGACAGCATCATTTTCCTTTCCTTTTAGTTTTGCGACGATGGGAAGAATATCAGAACATGTTAGAGCGTTCTGCTTTTCAACGTCTGGCATTTTCTGATCTTTTAGGTTTGAGATTTTTTGCTCCTCCATTTCAGATATTTTCTCTTCAAAATTGGATATCTTCTCATCAATAACTGGCTTCTTATTTTTGTATACAAAGTATAGTATCATTTGAATGATACCGAAGGTGAACCCAAGTACATTAGGAATCTAAACAACACATTTTAACAAAAATAGTCATAAAAAAGTTATAGAAATTATTTTCAACTAAAGTTATAGAAATTATCTTTGCTCATACCGCAATATTGAAATCCCCAAGAAGTAGACCATAAAAGAACCACATAACAGCACTGAGGGTGAGTGCTGCTGATAGCAGAATCGGCATGTACTCTACACTTTTCGTCTTAATCACTTGTCTCTGAAAAAAGTTTTGAAGGCGGTTATTCTCTAGTACCAAAATGGTTAAGCAGAAAATAAATGTTGTTTTAGCGTGTTTATATAGTTTATCTATCTGTTTACTTTGCATGCATACTTACCAAGACACCCAAAGGTGCAACAAAAACACACAATGAAAACACAAGGCAAATCCATCCAACTATAGCTGCTCGGTTAATTCCATTTGCAAGAAGTTGAGTTAGGACGACAATTAACCCAAAGCCAATTACTATTAGCAACACAATTAACTTCAAGCTCTCCATCTGTATATA